>CM065896.1:87321681-87844181 GCA_033439115.1 Firmiana major | reverse complement strand
GACGCCCCGGAAACGTGAAAAATAGGGTAAATTTAAAACTTTTTACTCATCAAATCACAATTAAGGGTGCATTCCTGTGCAGTGTCATACATCATCATGCTTATCATGCCTCAGGATCTCATCATAAAATAGTATATATCATATCATACACATCACTCAATTCTGAGTTAATTAACCCTAATACATCCCATACATCATTGTACAACAAGTGTCTGTAATTACAATTTTAGTCTGGGTACATGAAAAGATAAATTATACCTCAATACAATATATGGCCTGGAGCTCAAGTCCTCCACTAGCCACTACTCCGTACATCGCAGGGAAAACTCTTTTCACTTGAAGAAATTTGGGGAAGAGAAAACAGGGTGAGCTTCTAAATCGCTCAGTAAAAGAGTAAGGGACTCATCAATAAAACAATGATTTGCACAACACAATCATTTTAATTCATAGTTGAAAACTCGTTAGAAAATGTAGCATGACTTAATAAAACATCATTCTCATCTCATTCTCTAAAATCATGTGAAAACATGAGAGTACATAACTCAGTATAAACCACAGTTACAAACATGTGAAAATCATGATGCGATAATGGCTTTTCTCATTAAAACGTGATAAAAATCACCGCAATAAAATGCACGTGGCACAGTCACAAAACACAACTCATGTGTATAAAAAGGAGACTAGGCAATAAAACTCATAAAAATTTGTCATGGCACATCAATAATATATCTCCTCTGGGTGCGCATCCTAGGCATCCTCATAAGAGGGAACGTCGACATCTGGTCGTGTACATGGTATATTGGACTTACGCGTTACCAGAATAAGGCCCGGCCTTACATGCTACCAGAGCAATGCCTCTCTTCATGCACACAATCACGTGGTCCTTGGGTCAGTTCCCAGGTGGCCCACTTTCTCGGTCTTATGTGCTACCAAAGCAAGGTCACCCAGCGTTACCAGAACGGGGGTCATCTCACGTTACCAAAATGGAGGCATCTCTCGTTACCAAAACGGAGGAATATCGGACTTACATGCTACCAGAGCAAGGCCCGATGTGTATTCAACATGACACGCCTAAGTCTCAATCATTAGTCATTATCATATAAAACGTTTTGCCTTCACGTAGAACTCATAATGGTTTTCTTTCATAAATCTCATTTAAAACATTTGTGTACTCAACACAAAACATGTTAAAATCGAGTTCCAACTGACAAAATCACGCACAAATTTTTCTATCTCAGTATGCCTTAATGTAGAGTCCAAATCTCTTTTTCACGTTTTAAACACAACACGGTTGTAAAACATTTTCACACATAGTTTACAACTCATAAAAATTGGGCCTCAACCAGCTATAAATTGTGTGCAATATCTCATTCACAACACATAAAACATGCTTGTTTTCTCAATCACAATTCATGCTACAACATTTCACAATTCACATACATAAACGAGTTTAAGTTTCCCTTACCTCTTTGCACCTCGTATAGTGCAATTAATCCCCCGTATCACGGACTATTCTCGTATTCCTCTTTGGAACTCTCGAGCTGTCCAAATGATGTAAAAACATCAAAACTCATTATCACATAACCTCCAAATCTCTACATCGAGCATATTGCCCATATTCTCATTAAGTACCTCAATTATCCCATTTCTCATGACTCTATCAAATTCACAATCTCATCCACTACTGTAAGACCCGAATTTAATAAAAATACGAAAACTAAATAAGAAAAGATAGAGGAAGTATGAAGGAAGTCGGGTTAAATTAATCCCGAACACGTGTAAGGGCAAAACGGTCAAAGGACCGAAAGCCGGAGTAAATTCGATAAGGAAATTTAATTAAAAATAAGGATTTAAGAAATCTTGGTCAATAAAGATGAAATAAAATTATTTCGGATTAAATTGATCAAGATATTAATTTATTGGAATTAATCGGGATTAATCGAGATTTTTAGTTCAGAAAAATAATCCCGAAAATAATCGAAAAATATACTGAAAAGTCACTCGGGATAATATCCCGAAAATACGGAGAAATTATACCCGAAAAAGGATTAAAAATAAATTAAATAAATTAAATAAAATTAAATTAGTTAAATTAGAATAAAATAATAATTTTGTAGATGTTTTGGGGCATTTAATATATTTTTAAATGAATAGTAAAATAATTAAAATAAATAAAAATAAAAATAATAAAATTGATAAAATAAGAAGAAAAAAAAATTAATTGAAAAAAAAAAAAAAAGAGAGAAATTGGAAAAAAAAACCATCGGGGAGAGAGAAAAATGAAGCAGAAAAACGGAGAAGAAGAAGCTGCCGCGCGTGGCCGACCGACCCACGGCCACCGGGCACCGACGGCCTCCGACGAGGGGCCGATCAGCAAGAGGAGAGGTCGGCGAATCCATCGGCGCTGGCGACGCGCCCCAAGGAGACCGAAAAACGGCGAACGGAGGAAGAAAAGCCACGGGGAGAAACGTTGTCGGTACCGGCGATCCACGGCAGCTGGGGACGATCGGCGGGCACCGGTGTGACCGGGGAGAGGAGCCGGTCCTTTTGAGACCGGTATCGGCCGGCGAGACCACCGGAATCCGGCGGATCGAGGGAGAGAAGCCACGGAGGGAGAAGACGAATCCGGCGGCCACCGGCGAGATTCGGCCAACCCCGACCCCAGCCGAAGACTCCCCAGGCCCAGACGGAGCGATTGGTGGCGGTGGCAGCCACCGAAACCGGCGGACGGCGCCGGAAACAGAAAAGGAAGGAAATGGGTCCGACGGCGAGGAGAGAAGAGGCCGGACCGGCGGCTTTCCGGCGGCCTTGGGCGAATCCGAGCCCAGATTCGAGGTGCGGACGGCCTTGCGGAGCGTTTGGCGGTGGGAGCCGGCGGAGAACCGGCCGGAAAAGGGGTGAACCGGTGGTGAACCGGTCGAACCGGGGTGAACCGGCGGTCTGAACCGGGTTGAACCGGTCTGAACCGGTTCAGCCAAGAAAGAAGGGAAAAAAAGAAGAAAAAGGGAAAAGGAAAAAGAGGAAAAAATTGGGGAAAATTCCGGTGATGCAATCGAGCTTCGGGTAAGTCGATGAGCGGTCAAATTGACCGATTTAAATTTGGAATATTTTATTTAATTAATTTTGGGCTGAGAACTTACCCGGAAAAATTATGGAATTGTGTAGCTCGACGATTGGCATCCAGCGAGGGCTCGAGACAGCCTCGATTTGCGGACTAGCATGGAATCTCGGGTAAGTGACCCCTATTTACGACAATTTCTTCGTTATGCGTGATATTGATTAAATTTACGCATAAATTGAATTAATTTATGAAAATTTAGATTAATTGTCGTAAATATTAAATTTAGCTATTCGAGAATTAGAACGAGGCTCAATAAATTATTGATGGGCCCAATGAGCCCAATAGGCCTCGATAAAGAGAAAATTAAGTGGAAAACGGGCTTAAGGCCGATTAAGGCCCATTAAGGTGCAATCGGGCCCAATAGGGGTAAACGGGCCCAATGATTTAAATTAAGCCCAGAAAAGATTAAGTACAATTAAATCATAATATCTGACCTGAGGAATATTAATACGCAGTTCCGGGCATTGGATTGGAAACATATCGGACTGCGCGATGGGACTACATTGGAAAAGAGAAAGGTCAGACTCGACGAGAATCGAGGTAAGGGAATTCTGCGGACTGCTAGAGGTAACAGTACGCAATTTTAAATTCATATGCAGTCCTTTAAAATATCCTGAAGGGTCTAGAGGTCAAATAATAATTTTAGTGCCCCGAATGGGCAAATTACTAAAATACCCTTGTTAAGGGTAAAATTCTAAAAATCTAGGAAAAATTGGGAGGAGCAAGGACAAGAGGTTCCTGCTCGTTCTGGAGATATTTCAACGCATGCATGAGTAGGCTGGCTCGCCTTGAAAGAAAGTGCACCGCATTGCATACTTTCAACGTGAAATTGATTTGAAAACTGTTTTGAGTAAATAGAGCCGCCTACGTGTTTTATTGACATATGACGTGCTAGAGCTCAGCTCGCACGGTAATTTCGATTTGTGTGATGCATGCATTAGTGCTGGAGCGAGAGCTCGCACTAGAGTTTTACATGCATAGGTGCTAGAGTATAACTCGCACCAGATTTCACATGCTCTTTCGTGACACGGTGCTAGAGTCTGACTCGCACCATATTTTTACATGATTTTCGAGACAGAGTGCTGGAGTTTAACCCGCACCAGTATTTATAAAATTTTCATGTGATTTATAATATACAGAGTGCTGAGCTTAGCTCGCACTAGTTTTACCGGATTTGTGGAGTACCGCTGTCTACCCTTGGAGTCAGCCAAAAGGCCCAACAGGCTCAAGAGACCTCTTAGGTAGGGTGAGAGTGAGGGATGAGGTTGGCGGCCTTGTGGGGATGTAAGCGGGCTCTGCCAGTTGACGTGTTTTGATGAGAGTGCTGAGCATCGCTCACACAGATTTTATGAGAACATGCGATGAGCCGTGCTTGGAGCATCGGGTAGACTGTGTGTCACCGATTTAATAGGCTCGCACGTGCGTTTTGAGACATGGCATGAGTATTGAGAAACAAACCTCTGTGGGAAGCAGGCCAATTGGGCCGGAGTACCTAGAGATATTACATGGGTTCATGGAGTACGATGTACCGTGCAAGTAGCATGGAGTACGATGTACCGTGTTGTATCTTCGGATACGGCATCTCCGGATGCAGCATCTTCGGATGCCGGGGATCGGATAAGACTGACGGGATGGACTGACCCACCTCCCGGGCGGTTCCCGATCATGGTGAGAACCCGCACACTAGGATCCGTGTAGCTGAGGAACTCACGAGGACAGATGTGGCCATAGTCCTAGTTATTTACCTATATACAGACGTTGCCTAGTCTCGCATGTTGATAATTTCTATGATGATTTAAACTGGGTTTTAAA
The DNA here is from genome assembly GCA_033439115.1 of Firmiana major. NCBI lineage: Eukaryota > Viridiplantae > Streptophyta > Magnoliopsida > Malvales > Malvaceae > Firmiana > Firmiana major. The sequence continues at coordinate 87,839,248 of CM065896.1, read as the reverse complement.
ACTAAATTGCATGATGGTATTTCCATGCTTTTCAAAACCCACGTGTGATGTAAATGTTTTCATGATTTTGTGTGAGTCAGGATCACCCGCAGGAGGGGTCGAGTCCTGACTTTATTGTCAAAATCTTAATTGAGAAAGAAATGATTTATGATAATTGCATGTTGATTTTCCGTGCAAATGTATTTTACATATCATCATAATGCATAGCATTGTTTTAAAATGTGTGGAGAAAGGGTGGTTTATGCATGGCACTACGTTCATGTAGGTAGTATGGTTACCTACTTGTTCGTAGGATTGCCTTACTGAGCTTGATGTGCTCACCCCTTTCATTTTCTCCCACAGATGATCTCCAGTTGAAGTTGAGGCGACTCAGTACTGCATTCCGGATATCCGCTGCTGCCCATCAACATAAGGTATATACACTTGTACTTATTGTATCTACATAAGCATAGCACAGTAACATGATTGTAAGTAACTTTAGGGGATGTATAAATAATATAACAATTATAAATGACTGGAGAAGAAATAAGTACTAGGGTAGATGTATGGTGGGACTGGCATTGACGCACAGCCCAATTAGTAGTGGAGTGTTGGTCACGATTCGAGGACAGGTAAGAATTAAGTAAGAAAATAAACAAAAACGCGAAAAAATTCACTCTGATTTTTGGATAGTTGGGTCGTGACAATTATTTTGGTATCAGAGCGTAATTGGTCTGATGTGTGTCAGTGTCAGAAGTTAAGAAATTACATCCCCGTGTTACTGTGCTTAGTTAGATACAATAGTGTATATCGAGATGGGCTTGACTAAGAAATGGTTGAGAATGCAGGAATGCCTAATATGAGTCGCGCTAAATGAGATAGTGCACGAGGCAGAGGTCGTAGAGGTAGACCTGAGTCCGCTAAGTCGTGCTGAGTTTGGCTATGAAAATCAGTGTGAAATTGAAATGGAGGCTAATGTTGAAAATGCCTCACAGAGTCCGACAGAGTGATCGGACAGTATTGAGACACGCTTCGCGAGATTGGAGCGGAGTGTGGAGATTACTTGAGGAGCAAATTGCTCAGATCATGTATGAGATCAGAGGGCGCAGCGGAACAGTGGTGGAAACCCGCTCGACCCATCTTAAGAGTTGAGATGAGAAATATCTTGGACATATTCCGGTGACAGGATATCCCGGACATGATTTAAAGGACATTTCAGATTAAAGTCCTTACTCTGACCTAGAGGATTTAATTTATTGACGAGTATGGAGACTCGGTTATGTTCTGGGCAGATATTACCTCGACACTATGAAAAGTGACAGTCGAGATGTCTAAAAATTTATGGAAGGGCTCAGATTGTCAATTAGAGTCTGATTGGCCCGTGAGATATTACCTATACCGAGGCAGTGCACAGATTTACAGTTGGGTAAATAAAAACACGAATTGCACGCCTCTGTGATTGAGAAAGGTAATGAGGGCCGAAATAGAGACAGAAAGAGAATCGAGAAATGACAAGGATGTCAAAAATGGGAAAATTGGTAATTGGTAAAAGATCTGATGTAACGAGTTATGGGCTAAGATAATTGGTAAGGCCCTAGTGCATCTAATTTTGGGCACTCTTGTGGGCATTGTGATTGGAGGACCCCGACCTGCTACGAAGCAGAGTAGCAGTGTCATTACTGTGGAATGTGTGGTGGATACCACAGAAGGAGCGTCTATACCTACACGGTATTGATGAAAATGGTCGTTAAGTGTGGTATGATGGACCATTGATTTTGATTACACAGAGTTGGGCGAAATCGCCCCACAAAAAAGTAAAGAGACAGAGAAAAATTTCGTTGTTATAGCTGAAAACGAAAAGGGAGGCCATAGCCGAAGAGAAAAAGGAAAGTAGGCTATTGGACGAAGGCGAGTGGATGTCTTGGACCAGGATGCTATTGATGTTTCATGGATGTGGTGTAAGATACCACACTTGTTATGAATAACGAAGTACATATGTTCATTAATCCTGTGCCACATATTTATTCATACCGCCTTCATTCGCATATAAGTGAGTAAAAGGCATGAATGCCTACGTCATCGGTTACAATATGGGTAAATGAGTACCCCAATAGAGGAGGATGAATTAACGGAATATAGATATAGAGATTTTAAGTTGATAAACAGGGGTGTAACGGTTGAAATTACAGGAGTAAAGGATGTACTCACAAAATGAATAAAGACAAGAGTTTCATTATGATTGATACGCAAAGGAGAAAATCTTCGAGATAAGATAGATCCTAAGTACAAGATGTATTGGAGTAGAGATATATGCTAGATAAGGAATACCTTTAATATGCGAAGTAATTGAGGTTAAACAATTAGTAGCGAATACAAATTATAACCAAGGACAAATATGGGTACAACCATAACCAGTAGTTGTGGTTAAGTCTGAAGGCTAATAAAGGTATTTCAAAATACCTCCCCGCCTGAAGACTTGACAGCGTCTAGATAAATATATATTTATCCTATAACGTGAAATCGATCGGCGTAAGAAATACCGTTAGCATTAGGATACCCTTACTAAGACGATAAAGAATTATAAAATTCGACAAATCATAAAGATTAACATAATAAAATTTAATAAGAGCCGTTAAGATAAGAAAAGGAAATGACGCAGGTTAGTACCTGAAGACGTAAGTGATTTAGAAGGATCTTGTACGCTTTGCGTAAATAAGTCAAGGATTATATCGATTTGTAATCATCATTATCGATGATATATTGGGTGTAGTTAAAGTCTAGGGCGATTTATAAGCAACAATTGGGGAAATTGCTTTTGCAATGGGTTGCTGCAAGTTCTAAAAGGATTTACCTTGTTGACACGTTTAACTAAGAAACGTGGTCTTGGAAGGAGATGGTAAATAAGATGATAGATGTGACATGGATCTCGGTGTAGAGAAGTATGAATTGACCACCGTGATTAATTTCACCATACCCAACAGCTCAAGAGGTTCTCAGTGAGTATGGATACCTCGAAATAATGAATGAGCTGTGTATTGATGTATAATGGGAAGATAGTCAATTTTGGAGTCAGACAACTCCTTGATCACGAAATAAACTATCTGACCCATGATTTAAAGTTGGCAACAGTATTTGTACCGAGGATATGGCACTATTATGTACAGGGTGAGGAATTATGGATATGCACTGATCATAGAGCCCGAGTATCTGTTTTCACAAAAAGGGGCGAATATGAAAATACATATTGGGTTAGAGCTTCTGAGAGATTTTGATTTATGAGAATTGTACCACCCAAGAAAGGCGAATGTGATGACTGATGCCTTGAGCAGAAAGAGCCTCGGGATGGTACCACATATGATGGTCAGGGAGCGTGAGCTGCTAGATGCAGTTGTGGACCTCAGTATTGATGTGATCCCTTCTGAGGATGACAGTGATTGTGTGACAGCTAGCCTGATGACTAGTACCGGATGAGAGTGCCCGGATTTGCCAGGCTTAGCGTGATGATCGACCGGATGTCGATAGTTTGGGTCTGATTCAGAAGGGTACAGTGATAGAGTTCACAGTGGGTGAAAATGAGTTACTGAGGATTCAGAGACAGTATGAGTGCTCCCCAGGACCACAGTTGATGAGATAGTGATATTGTCAGAAGCTCACTCTTCGGGATATACAGTGCATGCGGAAGGTAATAATAATATATATTAAAATCTCAAAAGGGGTATGGGTGGTCAGATGTGAAAAGAGATATTGGTGGAGATTGTAGAAAAGTGCCTAGTGTGTCAGCAGAGTAAGGTAGAGTATTAAAAGTCTGCAGAGTTATTGCAGCACCTACCTATATCGACACGGCACGAAAAACGAGAGTAAGTCTCCATGAATGTCGTGATGGGTTATAGGAGACCCGGATAAATTAGGAGACTAGTTGGATGGTAGTCGATAGAGTGACTAAGTCCACCCACCTTCTGGTTATGAACTCCCCAGATACTCAGAGTGTGTATGAGGATTCAGGTATAAGAAAGATTGTGGAACATTAAGTAGCGTTCCAGTGAGCATGGTATCATATAGGGATTCCCGCTCCACTTCCTACCTCAGGGAATATTTTTAGGAAGCTATGGGAACCCGACTGAGTATTAGCACAGCTTTCCCTCCTCAGACAGATGATCAGTCAGAGAGGACTGTATAAGTTCTGGAGGATCCGATGAAAGCTTGTGCCATTGATCTTATAAGCTCCTGGAATGATCAGTTGATTTCTAATTGAAGTTGCCAATAACGATAGTTGGCAGTTGAGTATCGGGATAACAAGATATGAGACAGTGTATGGCTGTAGGGGTTGTTCCCCAAATTGGATAAGAAAAAGTGGGTGACAGATAGAATCATTCTGATTTTGGATAATAAGTCTCTGAGGATGTTTATTTAAGGTTGAGAGATTAAGAACACCTCAGAGCAGATAGACAAGTATTAGAAATTTCCCTTGGTGAATTATTATGGTTGAAAGTTACACGTCCTAAGAGAATAAGGACATAGCGGAACTTTTGGAAGAAGTAAATTGAGTTAAGCTGGATCGAATCCTTGAGAGATTGGACAAGTGGGAGATAAGACCTGTAGGTTGTTGTTAGTCACTTGAGTTAACAGGCACCCACGATGTGTCACACTTTTGATACTTCAGCAGTACTATCCAGATCCGGCAGAGGTGATAGGATATGAACTCCAAAAGTTCAGTTTGATGAAAATACAAATATATTGAAGAAGTCGATTCGGGCATTAAACAGGAAAGAGAAAGTATTGAGGTTTAAGACGATCTCCCTAATCAAAGTCCTTTGGTAGTAATACATTCCGGAGAAGGTCACATAATAATTTAAAAGTATGATACAATCGATATACCCGGAGTTGTATATGGACTCATATGACTTGGTTCTAATTTGGAGGACCAAATTCCTTAAGTGGGGGAGAATTGTAAGACCCGAATTTAATAAAAATACGAAAACTAAATAAGAAAAGATAGAGGAAGTATGAAGGAAGTCGGGTTAAATTAATCCCGAACACGTGTAAGGGCAAAACGGTCAAAGGACCGAAAGCCGGAGTAAATTCGATAAGGAAATTTAATTAAAAATAAGGATTTAAGAAATCTTGGTCAATAAAGATGAAATAAAATTATTTCGGATTAAATTGATCAAGATATTAATTTATTGGAATTAATCGGGATTAATCGAGATTTTTAGTTCAGAAAAATAATCCCGAAAATAATCGAAAAATATACTGAAAAGTCACTCGGGACAATATCCCGAAAATACGGAGAAATTATACCCGAAAAAGGATTAAAAATAAATTAAATAAATTAAATAAAATTAAATTAGTTAAATTAGAATAAAATAATAATTTTGTAGATGTTTTGGGGTATTTAATATATTTTTAAATGAATAGTAAAATAAATAAAATAAATAAAAATAAAAATAATAAAATTGATAAAATAAGAAGAAAAAAAAAGGAATTGAAAAAAAAAAAAAAAAAAAGAAGAAAAAGAAAAAAAGTGGAAAAAAAAACCATCGGGGAGAGAGAAAAATGAAGCAGAAAAACGGAGAAGAAGAAGCTGCCGCGCGTGGCCGACCGACCCACGGCCACCGGGCACCGACGGCCTCCGACGAGGGGCCGATCAGCAAGAGGAGAGGTCGGCGAATCCATCGGCGCTGGCGACGCGCCCCAAGGAGACCGAAAAACGGCGAACGGAGGAAGAAAAGCCACGGGGAGAAACGTTGTCGGTACCGGCGATCCACGGCAGCTGGGGACGATCGGCGGGCACCGGTGTGACCGGGGAGAGGAGCCGGTCCTTTTGAGACCGGTATCGGCCGGCGAGACCACCGGAATCCGGCGGATCGAGGGAGAGAAGCCACGGAGGGAGAAGACGAATCCGGCGGCCACCGGCGAGATTCGGCCAACCCCGACCCCAGCCGAAGACTCCCCAGGCCCAGACGGAGCGATTGGTGGCGGTGGCAGCCACCGAAACCGGCGGACGGCGCCGGAAACAGAAAAGGAAGGAAATGGGTCCGACGGCGAGGAGAGAAGAGGCCGGACCGGCGGCTTTCCGGCGGCCTTGGGCGAATCCGAGCCCAGATTCGAGGTGCGGACGGCCTTGCGGAGCGTTTGGCGGTGGGAGCCGGCGGAGAACCGGCCGGAAAAGGGGTGAACCGGCGGTGAACCGGTCGAACCGGGGTGAACCGGCGGTCTGAACCGGGTTGAACCGGTCTGAACCGGTTCAGCCAAGAAAGAAGGGAAAAAAAGAAGAAAAAGGGAAAAGGAAAAAGAGGAAAAAATTGGGGAAAATTCCGGTGATGCAATCGAGCTTCGGGTAAGTCGATGAGCGGTCAAATTGACCGATTTAAATTTGGAATATTTTATTTAATTAATTTTGGGCTGAGAACTTACCCGGAAAAATTATGGAATTGTGTAGCTCGACGATTGGCATCCAGCGAGGGCTCGAGACAGCCTCGATTTGCGGACTAGCATGGAATCTCGGGTAAGTGACCCCTATTTATGACAATTTCTTCGTTATGCGTGATATTGATTAAATTTACGCATAAATTGAATTAATTTATGAAAATTTAGATTAATTGTCGTAAATATTAAATTTAGCTATTCGAGAATTAGAACGAGGCTCAATAAATTATTGATGGGCCCAATGAGCCCAATAGGCCTCGATAAAGAGAAAATTAAGTGGAAAACGGGCTTAAGGCCGATTAAGGCCCATTAAGGTGCAATCGGGCCCAATAGGGGTAAACGGGCCCAATGATTTAAATTAAGCCCAGAAAAGATTAAGTACAATTAAATCATAATATCTGACCTGAGGAATATTAATACGCAGTTCCGGGCATTGGATTGGAAACATATCGGACTGCGCGATGGGACTACATTGGAAAAGAGAAAGGTCAGACTCGACGAGAATCGAGGTAAGGGAATTCTGCGGACTGCTAGAGGTAACAGTACGCAATTTTAAATTCATATGCAGTCCTTTAAAATATCCTGAAGGGTCTAGAGGTCAAATAATAATTTTAGTGCCCCGAATGGGCAAATTACTAAAATACCCTTGTTAAGGGTAAAATTCTAAAAATCTAGGAAAAATTGGGAGGAGCAAGGACAAGAGGTTCCTGCTCGTTCTGGAGATATTTCAACGCATGCATGAGTAGGCTGGCTCGCCTTGAAAGAAAGTGCACCGCATTGCATACTTTCAACGTGAAATTGATTTGAAAACTGTTTTGAGTAAATAGAGCCGCCTACGTGTTTTATTGACATATGACGTGCTAGAGCTCAGCTCGCACGGTAATTTCGATTTGTGTGATGCATGCATTAGTGCTGGAGCGAGAGCTCGCACTAGAGTTTTACATGCATAGGTGCTAGAGTATAACTCGCACCAGATTTCACATGCTCTTTCGTGACACGGTGCTAGAGTCTGACTCGCACCATATTTTTACATGATTTTCGAGACAGAGTGCTGGAGTTTAACCCGCACCAGTATTTATAAAATTTTCATGTGATTTATAATATACAGAGTGCTGAGCTTAGCTCGCACTAGTTTTACCGGATTTGTGGAGTACCGCTGTCTACCCTTGGAGTCAGCCAAAAGGCCCAACAGGCTCAAGAGACCTCTTAGGTAGGGTGAGAGTGAGGGATGAGGTTGGCGGCCTTGTGGGGATGTAAGCGGGCTCTGCCAGTTGACGTGTTTTGATGAGAGTGCTGAGCATCGCTCACACAGATTTTATGAGAACATGCGATGAGCCGTGCTTGGAGCATCGGGTAGACTGTGTGTCACCGATTTAATAGGCTCGCACGTGCGTTTTGAGACATGGCATGAGTATTGAGAAACAAACCTCTGTGGGAAGCAGGCCAATTGGGCCGGAGTACCTAGAGATATTACATGGGTTCATGGAGTACGATGTACCGTGCAAGTAGCATGGAGTACGATGTACCGTGTTGTATCTTCGGATACGGCATCTCCGGATGCAGCATCTTCGGATGCCGGGGATCGGATAAGACTGACGGGATGGACTGACCCACCTCCCGGGCGGTTCCCGATCATGGTGAGAACCCGCACACTAGGATCCGTGTAGCTGAGGAACTCACGAGGACAGATGTGGCCATAGTCCTAGTTATTTACCTATATACAGACGTTGCCTAGTCTCGCATGTTGATGATTTCTATGATGATTTAAACTGGGTTTTAAAACTAAATTGCATGATGGTATTTCCATGCTTTTCAAAACCCACGTGTGATGTAAATGTTTTCATGATTTTGTGTGAGTCAGGATCACCCGCAGGAGGGGTCGAGTCCTGACTTTATTGTCAAAATCTTAATTGAGAAAGAAATGATTTATGAAAATTGCATGTTGATTTTCCGTGCAAATGTATTTTACATATCATCATAATGCATAGCATTGTTTTAAAATGTGTGGAGAAAGGGTGGTTTATGCATGGCACTACGTTCATGTAGGTAGTATGGTTACCTACTTGTTCGTAGGATTGCCTTACTGAGCTTGATGTGCTCACCCCTTTCATTTTCTCCCACAGATGATCTCCAGTTGAAGTTGAGGCGACTCAGTACTGCATTCCGGATATCCGCTGCTGCCCATCAACATAAGGTATATACACTTGTACTTATTGTATCTACATAAGCATAGCACAGTAACATGATTGTAAGTAACTTTAGGGGATGTATAAATAATATAACAATTATAAATGACTGGAGAAGAAATAAGTACTAGGGTAGATGTATGGTGGGACTGGCATTGACGCACAGCCCAATTAGTAGTGGAGTGTTGGTCACGATTCGAGGACAGGTAAGAATTAAGTAAGAAAATAAACAAAAACGCGAAAAAATTCACTCTGATTTTTGGATAGTTGGGTCGTGACAACTACATTTCAACCTTCTACATTTCTCATGCATAATACCCATGTCAAAATCACTTCATTGCCTAAATTTTCAATTTATAGACAAAAATCTCAATTTACCACAATTTACTTAATATCATCATCACTCCAATAAAATCACAATTTTTGTCAACTCTAATCCTTTCCTAACTATTTTACCACAATACCCACATTTATAATCACCAAAAATCACTTCAAAATCTAATATTGAAGTTGAGAGACTACCCAAACTTGTGGAGTGCTCAACTCACACCTCGATTCGATTCATCTTTCGATTTCCAAGTATGTTGTTCTCCTTTGGATGAGGAACAACTTTCCTTCTTGCTACAACCCTTGATTTGGACGAAAATGAGGACTTTAAAAGAGAGAGAAAGCTAGGGTTCGGCTGAAATAGAGGTTTGAGAGAGAGAGAGATCCGTTTCCAGGAAAAACAAAGGGGTCCTTATATAGAATAAGGGTAGGAGATCGATCCAGCTCTTGATGAGATCGATCTGCATTTAAATTTGAGGACGATTTGGGACAATTTTGTGTCTAGGAGATCGATCTGTCATGGGGTAAGATCGATCTCTTAATGGCTTTATGAGATCGATCTAGTCCAATTATGAGATCGATCTCTAGTTTACAGAATGCTTCATGAGATCGATCTGCTCCTTGGGGAGATCGATTTTCTCCTTAACAGAAACATTTTGAGATCGATTCCTTCCTCATGAGATAGATCTCTTCATTACAGAATCATAAGGAGATCGATCCTCTTCCATTGGATATCAATTTGCTCGCTTAAATTCCTCCTTCCTTGTCATTTTTGACCTACTAGATCGATCCTCTCTTCTCCAAGATCGATTTGGCCTCATAGTTTCACACTTTAACATAAAATCTCATTTATAACTCATTCATCACTTAAAATTTCATTTTATACCACCTCAATATATGAGTACATCATATTTAGTTCAATCAATTACACTTCATGTTCTTATTACATAATTTGATATGTGTAAAATTCTCAGATCTCACACAGAGCCAGATGGATCTCATACTAAAGAGCAGATCGATCCTACCTTCTCAAAGTTGAATTCTGAAGAGATAAACACATGGCAGATCGATCTCTCATGGTTAGGAGATCTATCCTCTGAGGCAAGTTTATATAAACTGGACTTCTACACCTTCATTCTTCGAGAAACAACCAAATCCTCGATTGAAATAAAGTGAAACCTAACTTTTCTACTCCAAAAATATCACCATTCGATCAGTTTTGAGAGAGGTTTGTGTCAGCAAAGTTGTTCCTAGTGAAGAGGAGAACAACATATTTAGAAACTAGAAGTTAAAATCAAGGATTGAAGGAGCAAGGTGAATTTCCCCCAATTTGGCAAAAAGAGAAAAAATCAAGCTAGGTAAGATTCAATACACTAACTTCAAGTATGTTAATATAGATATCTTGGTGAGTTGATTGGTGTATGTTTTGTTGGCTGAAAACACCTTGAACATATTAAATCTCCATGACCTAGAATTTAGCTTGGATTTAAGAAAAATGAAAGAAAGTTGAGTAGGCATGAATTCAATGATGATTGAAGCATGGAGTGATGTTATTAAGTATATATATGTGATTGTAAGATAGTTTTGGAAAATACATGTGTTGGAAAGGACTTAAGAAAGAATAAGGTCCCATGAGAAGTAATAAGGATAAATGGGTGTAAAAAGGTCTAATTGTTTTGATTTGAGATTCATACAAGTGAAAATTAAGTATATTAAGGTATACTGATGTAAATGGTTATCTACAGCTTCGGAGTTTATCTTGGAAGCTTATCAAACTGCGAGATTTAGCAGCGCCAAGGAAGTGAGGTCACATGACGTGATCCGAGGAAAGGAGATTTTGTGAGTAGCTAGAGGTAGCTACACGTATTTCGAATAGAATTTTGAGTATTTATATTGTATATGGATTCTCGGGTATAGAAAAGTTTCGGTAGGAACCGATAAGGTAAAATTGTGCTTTTATCCAATTAAGGGTAAAAAGTTTAGGAAGCATGTTTGTGACTAGTTTTAAAGTTGTTTAACAGTTGCATAGATAGATTGACTAATGTTTTCATCTTATATGTGAAAACAACACATTATAGTGTCGAATTGATTTAATTGAGTAAAATTCAATTGAAATAAGTCATCTATCGGGTTTGTGTGAAAATCATTGGTGCTAGAGTAATACTTCCACTAGATTTTACCAAATATGCATCACATAGTACTTGAGAATTTCTCGTGCTTGATTTGAATGCACTTGTGCATGATAGAGTACTGGAGCGTTGCTCGTACTCAGTTTTATTGATTGATGCATGATAGAGTATTGGAGCATTGCTCATACTCAGTTTTACATGACATAGTGCTGGGAGCATTGCTTGCACTAGATTTATATGACTTGTGCATGAGGTAGTGTTGGAATTTACTCGCACGTACCGATTTTGAAAGAGATAGCATGAAACAGTCGTGCTGGGCGCTTGTGCAGACTGAGTGTTGCACCGATTATATGCTCGCACATGCAAATTTTAAGATATGGCTGAGGGCTATCGAAACTATTATCCATGGTATGAGGGCTAAGACCTATGGCAAGCACCCCGACTATGAGGATTGGATCCATGAAGTACTTTGTACCGTGTATGTCACATGGAGTACGTGTACCGTGAGTACATGATGATATAGAGTTGTTGGCTGACGGTTGAGGATTTGACCCACCTCCCGTTACAGTAAATGTGAGGCCCCACACACCGAATACTGTGTAGCCTGAGATCACGAAAAATGAGATATGATCATAATCTCGAAACAAGTAGTCGCCTATCTCACCTTACTGATATTTCTTGTTTGAATTGTCACATGAGTTTTTATAAATTTGGTAGACTCGAGGGATGGGTTGAGGCTCGACATGTAACCTTGTGTGTGATATGGGTAACCCGAGGGATAGGTGAGGCCCGAATTTTCCATGTTTTTACATGATGAAATGCCATATTATTTTGATTTAATTGAAATGGCATGATAAGATATGAGTTATATTTGTTACATGATAAATACAATGTTTTGCATAAATTGCTAAGATTATTAAACCAGCATGTTTTCAGTTTATACTGATGATTTCTATATATATATATATATATATATATATTGCATAAATGTTTTAAGAAAGACACATGCTTTAGATGCGAATCAAAAAGGAAATGATTTCAAGGCATGAGCATTGTATTTTGTAGATAGAGTAGTTATCTATTTGCTTGTCTTATTTCCTTACTGAGCTGTGAGCTTACCCCCTTTTTATTTCCTCCTCTCTACAGAGCGTTCACATTAGTTGAGCTTGGCTGAGGACCCGTATTCCTTAATCCGCTGCATACTCATCTTACGAAAGGTATACACATTTGAAACGTTTTGTACTGAATAATGTAAAAGCACAGTTATATAAACGAATGTATGGTCGAGGATATATCTGTACAAGTAATTGTATTAATGTATATGTAGTTGCTTTTAATAAAAGAGTATTTACAGTCAATGGATAATTGTATTGACATGTATGCATGTTATGAAACGAATGTGGTTGAGATGACTAATATTGAATCACAGCCCAACGGGTTGGTGATTGAATTGTGACAGAAGGAAAGGTAAGTAAAATGAGAAAAATTTGTAATGGATTTTGGTAAGTCAAGGGCGGTCGTGACACCATGTTCAGTTGTCTTTAGTTGACGCATAACTTTAAAATATTATTTTTCTTTTTCCTACATATCATCGAAGTGCCTCCTAAGGTGAAACACTAAGGTGTATGAACCCTGCGTCTAACAAGTCCTGGAGCCATTTCTTTAGCTCCATTAATTCGTTCAAAATCATTCAATGCAAAGGCCTTGAAATAGACTAAGTACCTAGTATTAAGTCTTTGCCTAACTCAATCTATTATTATGTGGCAACCCCGGTAACTCATCCGTAAAGACATCAGAGAAATCTATGACAACAAGAATGTCTAACAACTCCGGATATTTCTTATTGGCATCCTCGGTAATTGTGAGATAGCCTTCACAAACAAATTCATATAAATGAGAGTTAAAAGGATACATTAACCCTCATATCTTATTTCTCACTTCCAAAACATAATACAAACCTATTACAAATGTATTAGGTTTCAATATACATTAGTTCTTAAATCAATTCACCCAATAGCACTCTACGTTAGCATGATTAGTGGTCAGCCAAACCATGCCTAGAACGACGTCAAAGTTGTACATATTTAATAGAATCAGATCTGCTAATAAACCCCTATCTCTCACCTTCATTTTACATACTTATTAAATTTATCATTTGAGATTCTTTTAAGGGATTGTTGATATGCAGCATGTATCCTAAGCCTCAAACATTAATTCCTTTTTTAAGACAAATAAGCAAAGTTCACTTTCCTACCAAGTATGTTGGATAGGTTCTCTTAACAATTCCCTGCCACTGCAGTGGATAGGTCCAAACTCCCATTGGTCAAGTCCAATAGGCGCAATCACTTAAAGCTTTATAGAAGCTCGTCAAGGATGCCCAATTCCCTCATTAAAGGTTGTTTATATGTTCTCCCTCATTGAGTTCAGATTTCCTATATAAGCAAACACTTTAGCATCGTTTTAGGACACAAATTGCAATTTATATATAGACATAACACAATAATATGAGATGTAAGTTTAACTTGCTCTGATACCAATTTATAATGCTCTCGAAAGCTAAGAGTTTCGAGCTAGCGTTTCCTTTACTTATTATGTTTGTCACTCTCTCAGTGTAGTTGCTACCTAACAAGTAGATTACTACTCCTTTTAATTATTTAAAACTAATTGTCTAAGGTCCCATTTGGTTGCCTTGTAATGAGTGCCAAAATTAGGGCTCAAAATTTTTACCCATAATTGTATCTATTTCCCATTCTCATACCACAATATAATAAAATTTCAACTTGTAACACACCAATAATCACAATAAACCATCCAAAATATTGCATTATCATTAATTTATAATATCAAGATTTTTCTCATTACAAGGCACAGTTAACTTATAATCTCGATACAAGCCTAGTACTTACATCGCAATTTTCAATACATTGTGTATGCAAAAGAACTGAAGTGTCTAGGATATAAACAAAATGTAAAGAGGATTATACCTCAGTACAAAAGCTAAAACTCTATGCCACGTACGTAAGGCTCTCAGTGCACCATACTCGCACCTAAACCTATCTGAAATAATCTATGAGGAGAAAAGGGGGGTGAGCTAGACCCCTGTAAGAAATATATACGAAGATATGCTAGGCTTATATCGTGCAAATGCATGTGTTCATGCTTGAAATCTGAGGTTAAAACAATTTAATCTATGCATTATAAAATAATTATTCTTGACTAATCTAGTCTTGTATTAAGGCTCCTCGAATTTGTACATTTTTAATTAAATACATGTGTCATGCATAAAATATTCATGCATCAAACTCTGAGAGTATAATGCAATATTTCACAAACCTTTAAAACGTTTTGTATGAGCGATATTTCCAAAGTATAAACATTTATGCACAGATTGTCATTCAAATCAAAGGTATAAACCAAAACTTATAAGTATATGCATTATCTAAAAGTATAAGTGTACAAAACAGTATAATAATTACGATAAATGGTTATAAAACCCAGTTGGTAATATCATCAAACTCCATTGTGGCTAATCATGGACAAAATCTCATAAACAAATACAAAATCCCATATTAGAGACATTATCTATGATCATAGATCTTTCTAGTGCCACTGATCAGCTGGCTACTAGTGTAAAATGTCTTGACAGCTTGCGAACAAAATCCTTGCCTTTAAGCAATAACAAAATGTATATGTACTTAAGGTTCAAGCTATACAGGCTGGTTCCAACAAATACATATACATGAACAAAATGCGATACCAGCATACGAAATCAGGGTATCATAATCTAAAAACAAAACCTTTATTCAAACAGTCCTTTTTTATAACAAATGATCAAAGCATGAATATTCCAAAATGTATGATCAACCAATAACAAAATGGGTTTATGATTTACAAATCTTATCAAAGTATATCAACATTACAAAATCGAAGTTGTCCGAGGTGATAAAACGTCAAAATACATTAAAAGAATTTAATACATTTACTTATAAAGCAATGCTTTTTCAATAAAACTCATGGATCTTTGTACACCATTGCCATAAGTTATGCATGAAGAAACAAAATGCATAAATGCATACACGACGTGTATCATGTGTACTAATCATGCATACTTAGACTAAATCCAACAATAAGCCTAGTGTAATCGACCCCAATTCCACATATTACTCCACAATATAAAAAATTTCATCTTATATATACACTTTACACTATTAATTAAAGATATGAAAATGACAAAATCTTACGGATATAAATCTTGCTAATAGTACCGTGGCTTGGTAGTTAAACACAACAAGCGCACTTCTTAGCTTAGTGGTATTATTTCCACTTCCTTATGTTTTCTATATCATCAATGCATATCACAATTCACAATCACTATTTATTTCACTAAGGCATAATAATCTTAAATAATTATTTTACTTTCACCATAAACTTTTAATGCGGTAGCCAAAAGTTATTTCTTTATAGCCAAAAGTTATTTCTTTATCTTCTTTTTTTTCCCTATATCACTTTCTATCTATATATTTAATTCACTTATAAGTATATATAAATATATATATATAGGTATTAAACTAAAGAGTAGCTTACCCTATTTCACTTTTTGCTTTAGCTGACACTTAGACTTGTCGCCTTACGAATTCCATAGAAAACAGGTGATACCACCTATACTAATATATATACTCGTTAAGTGAGTGTTAATTACATGTATACATATAAATATTTATCCATATATATACACAAATGAGAGCACAGCTCATTGCATAATTGATATATATATATATATGTATATACACACACCTGGATACTTTGGTGCAAGGTTTAGGGGTCCTTACCCTTGTATTAAACTCCAACAATGGCTGTCTAGAACCGAGGCCAGTGACTCACGTTGGCCACTTGCTTCAGCTCTTGGAGTCCACTGCCTTGGCCGCGTATGGTTCTCTCGTGCGCATTTCAGCTTGGCCTTGCCTTTCCTCACCTCTCTTCTATGCCCTGTTTTCAACCCGAGAGAAGTGCGGTGGTGGATGCTGCTCTATCTTCTCGGATTTACGTCACCAAGCCCATCATTCTTCTTCTCGTTCCCTGTACACTTTCTACAAAAAGGAGGAACGGTAGTGATCTATGGTTTCAGCCTTTCAATCTTGTCTCATGGCTCCTCCTACAGCCACTTTAGCATAAAAAGAAAATGACGAAATCTTGAGATGGCACCTTTCACCGATTCCTTTTCTTCCTCTACCTTAGTTCTTCCCTTCTTGGTTCAGCCCCAACTTCTGGCCACTTTGCTGCTAATAAAGCCCTTAGCTTTGCCGAAGATCACACCTCCTTTCACCCTTCTTCTTGCTACACGAAATACCCCAAATAGCATAGTAGTTCCTCGGTCTCGCGCCTTTTTCTGTTTTCGTTCACTTTTTCTATTTCAGCTTTACTCTCGCCACTTTCTCACTCGTCTTTGCTTCTACAATTACAGAGGAAAGGAAGACCTTTGCTTCTTTTTCTAAACCTCCTTACAAACAAATCTTTCTCTCTTCTTTTGCATCGTGTCTCATTTTCTTGCTCACGCTTTGGCTCATCTGTTCAGAGGATTAACGTTCCTCTTCGTTTCTGTTTTCATAGGAAAGGAAACCTCTATTACCAAATGGTCGAGCCCCTCTCGTGGTTTTTCCCGCTCTTTCTCTAGCTTTCACTCGCACTCTCTTCTTTATCTTCCTTCATCTCATGTTTTTACTGTTAGGAAAACTGTAATTACATAATAATTATATCCAGGATTTCATGTTCAATCATCAAGAAAATTAGAATACGGAAGCGTACCTGGATCTATTGAAATTGATCGATTGGGGTTAGCAGTCTTCCAGTCTAAACCTTTTATTTATGAGAGAAAACCTTAGCTCACTCACTGATGGGATATGAGAATGAGAAAAATTCCGTTTAGACTGGAGACCATAACCTATTTATAACTTAAGTATATTTTATTCTATTTTGGCCCATCATTAAAATAGAATAAAATATCAGGTCTCTATACATTGTAAAGCCCATACCAATTGAGATGCATTGAAGTCCAATAACTTTATTTGATCACTTTTAAATGGACTAAAACAAATTAGATAGTATGTAATGTACATTAAATTGATATATGTAGGCCCACATAAATAATTTCCCAACAATCTCCCACTTGGGCCACATATGTCGCTTGACTATTGTACATTTAAAATTAACTTTATGAACTCAATACTTGCTATCTTTACAAGGAACATCTCTAAACAATCTGGTCCATCAATTATATCAACATAGGATCAAAGCGATCTTCGTTACATATATTCCGTAACTAAACCCATCAATGGTCACGTATATTAATATGATCAACGACATAGATCAAGTATGGATGTGTAGCATGGAAATTACATGAAACGTGATCCCTTAACATGCCTATTTCCAATTGGTCCTACTTTATCATTCTTTCAAGACTTTATGCATACTGCTACTGAAAGAATATTACTTTATTTCAGAGTTTTCAATAATAACAAAAATATTGTATTCTGATCAGAAAAATCTCAATAACAAATGAACATCAAGAAACAAGCTCCCACTATACAAGTATATTATCAGGATGAACCACACTCATACGAGCTACATGCTCATGAAACACCTTAGGTGGTACTCCCTTTGTAAGCGGATCCACAATCATGGAGTTTGTATTTATATGTTCAATAGTAATCTGAAGACTCTAAACTCTCTCCTTAATAACAAGAAACTTAATGTCTATGCTTTGACTTCGACGAGTTTCTGTTGTTCTTAGAGTATAACTCAGCGGCTTTATTATCACAATTAATCTTCAATGACCTCTCACTACCATCGACAAAGCACAGCCCGATGATAAAATTTCGCAACCATATTGCTTGATTCGATGCCTCATAACAGGCTATAAATTCTGCCTCCATGGTGGAAGAAGCTATGAGTGACTGCTTTACACTCTTCCATGAGACAGCTCCTCCAGCTAACATGAAAATATAGCCAGAAGTAGATTTTCTGCTATCAAGGCAACCAGCAAAATCGGAGTCTGAATACCCAACGATCTCTAAATGATCTGACCTCCGATATGTGAGCATGTAATCTTTAGTTCTCTGTAGATACACATAACCCTCTTTACTGCTTTCCAATGATCCTTATCAGGGTTACTTAAATATCTGCCAAGCATTCCAACTGCGTACGCAATATCCGGACGCGTATAAACTTGAGCATACATAAGACTCCCTACTGCTGAGGCACAAGGAATCTTTTGCATCTCTTTCTTTTCAATCTCATTTCTTGGGCATTGAAGCAAACTAAATTTATCACCTTTAGCAATGGGTGTATCTCCTGATGCACAATTCTTCATGTCAAATCTGCTAAGCACCTTATCAATATATGCCTTTTGTGATAAGCCAAGTATTCCACAAGAACGATCTCGATGGATCTGTATGCCCAACACAAAAGATGCATCCCCAAGATCTTTCATTTTAAAATTACTTGACAGAAATCTCTTGGTTTCATGCAACAAGCCTATATCACTGCTTGCTAGCAGAATATCGTCAACATAAAGAACCATAAGAATAAACTTACTCCCACTGATCTTGTGATAAATACATTGATCAACAGTGTTCTCTTTAAAACCGAATGAGGTAATCACTTGATCAAATTTTTGGTACCATTGACGGGATGCTTACTTTAAACCATAGATGGATTTCTTTAATTTGCATACCAGATGTTTCGAATTATCCGACACGAAATTTTTTGGTTGTACCATATAAATTGTTTCTTCAATGTCTCCATTGAGAAACGTTGTCTTTACATCCATCTGATGTAGCTCTAAATTATAATGCGCTACAAGTGCCATAATGATTCTAAAAGAGTCTTTCGATGAGACTGGAGAGAAAGTCTCTTTATAACCAATGCCTTCATTTTGAGTGAAACCTTTGGCGACTAGACGCGCTTTATATCTTTCGATATTACCTTTCGAATCTCGTTTGGTTTTGAAAGTCCATTTACAACCAATCGGTTTCATTCCTTTAGGCAATTCGACAAGATCCCAATCGCCATTGTCCTCCATTGTTTTCATCTCGTCTTTCATGGCCTCTATCCAATGTTGGGAGTGAACACTTTGTTTGGCTTCAGTGAAAGATGTTGGATCATCTTCCATTCCTATATTAAACTTATGTTCTTTGAGATAAACGATATAATCATCTGAAATCGCTGATCTCCTCTCCCTAGAGGATCTCCTTAATGGCACTTCCAATTGAGGTTGTTGTTGCTCCTCTGATTGAATAGGAGCTGACTCTTCAATATAAGCAGGAGGTAAACCAGAAGTATCTTGATAATCTGTATTTGCATCTTGAATAACGCCAGACATAATTGTCTGATCATTTTCAATTGCAACTGTAGGAACATTGACATGTTCTTCTTCAAAGACAAGATCTTTGAGTTTAACACTCCCACTATATTCAACATCATCAATGAACTTAGCATTTCCCGTCTCGAAAAAGGATTTACTTGAGGGATCATAAAACTTGAAACCCCTCGATCTTTCTGAGTATCCAACAAAGTAGCAGCTTACTGTTCTTGAGTCCAATTTTCTTTCGTTAGGCTTGTATGGCCTAGTTTCAGCTGGACAACCCCAAACATGTAAGTGCCTAATACTAGGCTTATTTTCTGTCCATAACTCATATGGGGTTTTAGCTACTGCTTTGCTTAGAACTCGATTAAGGATATACACTGCAGTCTTTAAGGCTTCTCTCCAAAGTGACTTTGGTAAAGAAGAATGATTTATCATACTTCTCACCATATCCTTTAGGGTCCGATTTCATCTTTCAGCTACACCATTTTGACTTGAAGTCTCTGGCATGGTGTATTGAGGAACGATCCCACATTCTGCTAAATACCTTGGAAAGGGTCCTGGACGGTGTTCACCTGATCCGTCATATCTACATAGTATTCGCCACCACGGTCAGATTTAACGGCTTTAATTTTTCCTACCAAGTTGATTTTCAACTTCAGCTTTATAGTTCTTGAAAACGTCCAACGACTGAGACTTCTCATGAATTAAGTATAGGTACCCATAGCGAGAATAATTGTCTATGAAAGTAATAAAATATTGTTGACCATTCCAAGAAGCCGTAGGGAATGGACCACATATATCAGTATGAATTAATTCCAAGACGTTTGAACTCCTTTTGGCACCCATTTTCTTGATATTTGTTTGTTTTCCTTTAATACACTCAATACAGATTTTGAAATCTGAAAAATTAAGGAAATCGAGAATTCCTTCTGACCCAAGTCTCCGTATTCTTTGTTCAGAAATATGCCCCAAACGCTTGTGCCATAACATAGAAGAATTCTCATTAATTAATTTGCGCTTTATACCATAATTATTTATATGCAAGCATTCATTAACATATGAGGCATGTAGGTCCAATTTATATAAATTGTCAACTAAAGAACAAGTACCAATAAGATTTGTATACTGAAAGAGACTAAATTTTTCATTTCCAAATGAACAAGAATAACCCAATTTGTCCAAATTAGAAACAGAAATCAAATTTCGTCTAAATGACGGTACATAAAAAGTCTCGTCCAAATCTAAATAATAACCAGATTCTAACTTTAATCTGAATAGACCAATAGCCTCAACAGGAGCTTTCTTGCTATTTCCCACATAGATGAAAATTTTATCATCAGTTGGCTTTCTGCTCCTTAGACAGCCCTGCATTGTCACACTTATGTGAGTAGTTGCACCTGTATCTATCCACCAAGTGTGATTGGGTACTAAAGCCAAATTAACTTCAGAACAAACAAAGTTGAGAAGTTTACCCTTTTTGGCAAGCCATTTTTCGTACTTAGAACAATCCTTCTTCACATGTCCATCCTTACGGCAGAAGAAACAAGTGATCACCTTATCCTGTTTCTGCTGCCCCTTAGGCTGTGAAGTTTCAATGTTTGCAGTGCCTTTTTCTGTATTGTTCTTTTTCCTTTTCTTGTTGGCAACATTACCATTGGAAGAAAATGTTAATTGAGCACTTTCTATCTTATCTTGTTTCAATCTCTCTTCCTCTTGCACACACTGAGCAATGAGCTCGTTAAGAGTCCATTTCTCCTTTTGAGTATTGTAACTTATCTTAAAGGGACTAAATTGTGAAGGAAGAGATATCAAGATTAGGTGCACGAGTATGTCTTCAGACAACTCTAACTTTAGTGCCCTTAATCTTGTAACAAGATTAGACATTTCCATAATGTATTCCGTTATGTTTCCTTTACCATTATACCGCATTGAAACAAGTTTAGCCAGAATAGTACTTGTTTCGACCTTTTCATTTGCAGCAAATCTGTCTACAATCTGCTTAAGGAAACTTTTAGCATTTTCTTCCTCAGGTATTGCGCCCCTGATGGCATCTGGAATTGAGTACTTCATGATCATCAAACTCATGCGATTTGAACGCTCCCATTTTTCATAAAGTGCCATTTCCATAGCTGAACTATTATCAGTAGGGGCGGGAGGTCGTTCTGACCTGATCGCATAGTCCAGATCCATACACCCAAGCATAATGGTTACGTGCTCCTTCCATTTTCCAAAGTTAGTGCCATTAAGCACTGGAATGTTATTCAAATTGGCAGATATGGAAGAATGGTTCACTGGAAGCAGAAAAACAATAATCAACTCACAACCAAATAATTTTGGGCCATATAAGATACCAAGCACAACATTGACATTTAGTCTTTGGACAGAAATATCAATTTTTAAGCGGTACTCTTAAACTTTATTAGTAAATATTGATAACCAAATCCTGCCAATAATATGCCTTTCTTTGGATCGACATATTACATGCATGGAAAAAAAATTTATCACATATTTACTACCTTATGTGTTAATAATTCGGCAAAGAAATAATCTTCCTTTGGGCCGATTATTTCCCGCATGAATTAAAAAACACTATCATATAAATTCCTTAATGACAACCTTATTTTCCAAAATAAATAAATTAATACAAAAGATGTCACTTTGGTGACATTTTATATCAATTTAATTTATTTTGAAACTTTATTTTTTCATAAAATATGCACATGTTTGTAGGTGAGAGTCTATAAATATATTGACAATTTAAGGGAGAGTACATATAGTCAATCAACTCAAAATGTCATAAAACATATCACCATGAAGCAAAACAAGAATAATCATGTGCATAACATACAGTTTTAATTCAAATAATACTAAATATTAAATAATAAATATTGGAGAAAACGGTGGCCGTCAGGCCACCGGATGGTGGCGCGTGTACCACACGCGCCACCCTCGGTGCGTGTCTTCTTTCTTAGCCAACTGGGTCAACCCGACCCGGTTGGACCCAGACCAGACCCGATTCGGGTCTGTTCTTCAATTTTTTAGATTTTTGACTAGTTTTTTTACTTATTTTCACCAATTAACTGTACATAATTGAAATTAAATGTGTATTCTACAATGCCCATGTAAAAATCGGATGAAAACATCAAAAAATTGGGACAAATCAAGCCAAGATTGATCAAACAATCCCAAAATTAAAACCCAATCTTTATATTCTTGATTTTCTTTCAACCAAAACAAAAAAATTTTAATTCTTAATGATTAAACATGAATAGGCTCTTGATACCACTTGTTAGGAAAAACTGTAATTACATAATAATTATATCTAGGATCTCATGTTCAATCATCAAGAAAATTAGAATACGGAAGCGTACCTGGATCCATTGAAATTGATCGATTGGGGTTAGCAGTCTTCCAATCTTAACCTTTTATTTATGAGAGAAAACCTTAGCTCACTCACTGATAGGATATGAGAATGAGAAAAATTTCATTTAGACTGGAGACCATAACCTATTTATAAATGAAGTATATTTTATTCTATTTTGGCCCATCATTAAAATAGAATAAAATATCAGGTCTCTACACATTGTAAAGCCCATACCAATTGAGATTCACTGAAGTCCAATAACTTTATTTGATCACTTTTAAATGGACTAAAACAAATTAGATAACCTGTAATGTACATTAAATTGATATATGTAGGTCCTCACAAATAATTTCCCAACATTTACTTCAGTTTGAGAGGAGAAAAGCTCCTTTGTATCAATCTTTTTACTTTAAAAATATTGTTCCCATGGTAATGGAAACAGTAAGGTGCTGATTGGCTTCCAAAGGAAGCCCATTGGCAATTAAATTTTCTTTGTTTATTTTATTTATTTTATATTTTTTATATTATTTATTATTTCCAACAGGGTTAATATATATATACATATATATATTAACATTTACATAATATATATCCTATATGTAATATATATATATATATCTAGGTTAAATTTATTCTTTATTTATCTATTTACTTATATATTCTTTTACTCCTAATATTATATAATAATGTATAATACCTATACATGAAATGTATAATGTATATATATTTAATTGATATACATGTATTTATTTTAAGTGCTAGATATTTTATTTTATTTGTTATATCCACGTATACCTATACTTATAAATATAGACTTATATATTTCTTAATTATAATTATAAATATAGGTGTATTATTTCTAATGCTCAAATTAATCCTTAAAGTAAGGATTCATCCACATACATCTACTTAATGAGTTCAATAAATCTTAAATTTGATGAAATTGAATGCGTGTGAAGTAGGTTATCTCACCAATACCTAGAGTAGACGCAGTCTCCAATTCTGGGACAGATGTGATGAGCTTGGGGTCCACTTACCTATGTGTGCTACACGATTATATAAAATTGTGATTATTGAGGTAATAAAATTTATATTTTGTTTTAAATAATCAAATTAAAGTTGAAAATTTTACCGTTATCATAGGATATCCCTATAAACGAGTATCCAACATTATCCAACCCGATTAAATAGGGTTAGAGTATTTAATAATCGGATTCGGTGATAATTCTATGAAAATAGAATTATTTGTGCTTAATTTTCTAATTAATTATTTAAATCCCCAATTTATTTTGTTAATTATCCCCTTTATTTAATTAAAATTCTCATGTTTGCAGATAAATTAAATCCGGATGAATTTTGACAATTTCGGTAGAAAATGGACTGGAATTAGACTAAAATCGAGATTAGACTACACAAACAACACGAGCCATACCACCTAGCACATCCAATTGAAAAAAAAAGATAGATGACATGAAAATATCTTTTCAAGGAGCCAATGGAGTGAAGACAAGTGGCCAAAAAAATGTCAACTCATCTAGGATGAAAAAATTACAATTGTACCCCTAAGTGTGTGTATAAATAGGAAATGATGGCAATTGAAAAACTATGTAAGTTAGAAGTAGTGTTAGTGTAAAAGTAGTTTAGGGTAGAACTAGTTAGAGTAGCTTAGTTAGATTAGTTTAGTTTTTATTTTTTTTTAGAAGCTTTTCCCAAAAACCATTTTCTATTTTACTATTCATGTTAATCTTCAATTGTTATCTTTTATGAAAAGTTTTTCATGTTTTAATTGCAGCCTCATTTGCTCATCCTTCTTCTCAGTTTGGTTGTATTTTTATTTGAAGAACCTTTATCTTTTCTTATATAGCTCTCGGTTTGAGCTTCTTTGGTGTATTCGGGTGACATGAATGGTTCATTCTGTCACGACCCGTTTTTGCGACTACACACTTCTATTGGTTGGGCTGTGAGTCAATATTAGTTACCTCATTCTCATCCATTCAATCATTTCTTATCAGAGTTGCATAAAATAATAGAGAAACTGTGTGATTTTTTTATAACAAAGTCATTTACATCAGTTTCTGTTATATACATCCCCAATTACAAAAGATAACGTTACTGTGCATTACTAAGCAGATACAAAATTCGCATATGTGTATACTTCGATACTGTTGGAGGATTAGAGAGCACGGTAGCAGGAATAAATGCAGCGGACACACTCTAATGCGCAGAATCTATGGAGGTGAAAAATAAGGGGGTGAGCTAACGCGCTCAGTAAGAAAAATATGAAAGCAGGTAGATAACCATACTATCTAATGCTGATAGTGTATACTTTAACACTTATAAAAATAGTGCACACACTGAAAACGATGCAATAATTGCAATAACCACATTTTCATTCACTGTCAAACACTTTCACTCATTTCTTTAAAACATTTCATTCGAACATTTTCAGTTCGATAAATCATTCATTAAAACAAGTGTTCACTTTCACTGAACACGTTTCACATTCATTATGCATGCTTTAACTCATTGTAAAACAAATGCATTTACTGAAAATGACAGCAATCTATACGAAAACATTAATTCGCTAGAAAGCTTATTCAATTCACTTAGTTCACATAGCACACATTCTTTTCAAATCACATAACACCCACTTAGAAAACACTTTGCACTCAGCAAATCAATCATAAATGAGACTAGGCTGGGATGTAATATCAATCACGGGGACATATGGCCATAGTCACTGGATTCCAGGCAATCACGGATCAGGTGTGCGAGAATCTCATGCTTAGGGAGGCGGATCAACCATTCCGTCAGCTCACTAAGATCACTAAGATATCACGGTACATCGTACTTCGTGGTTTACCTCACGGTACAGCGTACTCCGAGGATCCTTATATATTGTGATATAGCTGAAGGGACCGAGTAATCTCGAGGTCTACCATCTCAGTATCACTATCATCCATTTCCATGTCTCAAAATCACATGCGAGCAGGTCAGTGCAAGAACACATAGCATCACACGACGGCTGCAACACGGTTTTGTACTCACACTACGTCAAATCCATAAAACCTCGTGCGAACAGGTCAATGCAAGAACACCTATCATCACACGACAACTTCAGCACAGTTTTACTCAGAATCATCATAAGCTTAGGAATTCACCAGCGAGCCAGTCAGAGTAGAAACACTTAATAATACCTGACGACTCCAGCATGAATTCAAAACCCAGTGCGAGCTCTTTAGTGTCTCACTCAGCTTACACATAGCTCTAACACCAATTTCATTCTCAAATTCAGTTTAAAAGTAAGTGCGAGCAAATCGGATAACCAATAGTACCATATTGGCTCTAGCACCTTTTTACACAGAAAATCGATAGATGTCTCACTTCTGGTGAGAACGGTACTCAAAACCGAGTTCAGCACGAAAAATAGTGCAAAATAGAACAAGAGGGGAAATTTCCCGATGGTCACCCATCATGAAATTTCTCCCATTCAAGCACGCTTAACTTTGAAAAACGTGCAATTTAATGCAGACAGTAAAATCTTGAGCCAGTCTATCATTTTACACTTGCAAAACAACTTTTCACGATAAAGACATCAAAAGCATGCACTTTATGCATTTATGCTTTTTCGATAATTTTACAGTATAATTTAATCTGTAAATTTAATTTGGTTTTCCTGTAGATATTTCAATATCTATATACTCTACAGTATTTATTTGCATACATAAGGTAAGAAATATACGTATAGCTATCTCTAATAGCTTCCATAAATCTCTTACCTAAAAAATGTGTCGACTGCGAATTCAATTTCCTCAATCCCCTCGGATTCCGCAGTCTAATTGGCTCCAGATGTATTCTCGAATTTTTCCTTGGTGGCACGTAAATCGAGATCCGCTCGAACTCGTACACGTCGCCTACCGTTTTTTCGCTACACAGCAATATATATTTAAACCGATTAATTCTGGTCCAATATAAATTCAAATTAATTATCCAAAAAATAAATCGATCGATTTTCGACCACTTACCAGTCTACTGCTGTGCCGGGGTAACACTGAAATTTTTTCTCAAATTTTTTCTCTCTCCTTTGACTGAACCGGTTCGGACCGGTTCAGATCCTTTCATACTGAACTGGTCCGATCCGGTTCAGTGAAAATTTGGCCGTTGCCGGCGCTGCCGTTGCCGTTGCCACCGTTCGATGCGCCCGGCCTGGGGAAGGTTCATCTGGCTTGGATCGACCCAAATCGCCGTCAGTGCTGACGAATCCTCTTTTCTCTCCCACGGGTTCCTCTCCACCGATCTCCCTTTTCCGATCGTTCCACGGCGCATCAGGATGCTTGGAGGTTGCCTGAAGGTTGGCCGTCCTTCGTCGATCTCGTCCTGCTCGTCTTCGCCGGTCGTTACTCGCCGGTGGTGAGGAAACGGTGAGGGTCGATTTTCGGCTCTCTCTCTCTCTCGTTCTCTCTTGATTTTGCTTCTGTTTTCCTTTTTTTTCGATTTTTACTTTTTTTTTCTTTCAAATTCCTTCTTTGTTTTTTTTCCTTTTATATATATATATATTATATTATATTATATTATATTATACTATAATATAATATAATATAATATAATATAATATATATCCCAATATAATAATATATTTCATTATAATATTATAATAATAATAATAATAAACAATTATTTTATATTATTATAATAATATTATAGTACCATAACCCGTGTACATATATTTTATTTAATTTTTGCTTCGAAAAATAGAGATATATATATATATGTACATCATATTCTATTTTTTATTATTTCTCCGGAAATATAATTTTTTCTTTATTTCGAAGATAAATTTTCATTGTGGGGTGATTTCTGGGTTATCATTTTTGGACTAATTTTCCTTCTTGGACTCCCTATATTTTTGCATCCTGAGTCCATATTTTCAGTCCATTTGACCTAATTTCATTCGATTTATTTCGATTTTATCCAAGCTCTTATTTCGGTATTTTACAACTTACCGACTTCCAATCACATCAGATAAACTCGAAATTGTATTATTTATTCCTTATTGTTCGATATATCATAATTACATATTCAAATGATATATTCTTAAAGAAATAACACAAAAATTTGGGTCTTACATTTCCTCCCCCTTAAGAAATTTGGTCCTCCAAATTAAAACCAAGTCAATCCTCGAAGAGTCAGGAATACTTCTCCATCATCAGGCTCTCTAACTCCCACGTAGCCTTCTCTGAAGTGTGGTGTTGCCAGAGAACCTTAACAAGCGGAATCGTCTTGGACCTTAACACCTTCTCCTTCCTATCCAGTATCCGGATCGGCTTCTCTACATACGACATATCATCATTGAGCTCCAACGGCTCATATCGAATCACATGTGCCGGATCTTGATGGTACTTTCGAAGCATCGATACGTGGAAGACGTTATGAATACCTGCTAGCTCAGGTGGTAACGCTAGCCTGTAGGCCTTATCTCCCACTCGCTCCAGTATCTCAAATGGTCTGATGTACCGAGGGCTCAACTTACCCTTCTTATCGAACCTCATAATCCCTTTCAAGGGAGAGACTTTCAAGAACACTGAATCACCTACAGTGAATTCTAATGGCCTTCGTCTCGTGTCAGCATAACTCTACTGTCGGCTCTGAGCTGTCCTCAATCTCTCACATATCAATTGAACAACCTCAGAGGCTTGCTGCACTAAATCGGGAGCAAAAACTTTCCTATCACCCACTTCTTCCCAACCAACAGGAGAACGACACCGTCTGCCATATTATGCCTCATATGGTGCCATCCCGATACTCAAGTGATAACTGTTATTGTAAGCAAATTCGGCTAATGGCAAGTGATCATCCCAAGAGCCTCCAAAATCTATAACACCAACATATCCTCAAATGTCTGGATGGTCCTTTCTGACTGACCATCAGTCTGAGGATAGAAAGCTGTACTGAAACTCAACTTGGTTCCCATAGCTTCCTGAAAGTGTTCCCAGAAGTGGGAAGTGAAGCGGGAATCCCTATCCGATACAATGCTTACTGGAACACCATGTAGCATCACTATCTCCCGTACATACAACTCTGCCAAAGTACTCAGAGTATCTGTGGATTTCATGGCCAAAAAGTGGGCGAATTTCGTCAATCTATCCACCACGACCCAGATAGTATCATGGTTCCTCCTAGTCCTCGGCAATCTCATGATGAAATCCATGGTGATATGCTCTCATTTCCAAGTCGGTATAGGTAGAGGCTGCAATAACCCCGCAGGCTTCTGATACTCTACCTGAACCTGCTGACATACGAGACACCTTACCACAAACTTTGCGATATCTCTCTTCATCCCTGACCACCAATACACTCTCCGGAGATTCTAATACATCTTGTTACTTCTCGGATGCAATGTATACCTCGATGAATGAGCTTCTGTCAAAATCAATCTCTTTAGTTCTAGGTCATCGGGAACGCAAATCCTGCCTCTAAACCTTAGTAGGCCATCATCACTCACAAAGAAATTGGCCACATCACCCCTCTGAATCTGACTCACCTGATCATCACACAACGAATCGGCTAATTGAGCCAGACGTATCCGGTCAATCAAATCCAGCTCCACTCGCAGGTTAGCTATCACACAGTCACTGTCAGTATTAAAAGGGTCTATATCCAAACTAAGGTGAGCAAACTGCTCGAGCAGCTCATATTCCCTAACCATCATGTGCGATACCATTCCAAGGCTCTTTCTGCTCAAGGCATCAGCCACAACATTAGCCTTTCCCGGATGGTACAATATCCAGCAATCATAATCTTTCAGAAGCTCTATCCACCTTCTCTGCCTCATATTCAACTTTTTTTGTGAAAATATATATTTGAGGCTCTTATGATCTGTAAACACCTGAAATTTCTCACCGTACAAATAGCAGCGCCATATCTTCAATGTAAATACCACGGCTGCCAACTCTAAATCATGGGTCGGGTAGTTTCTCTCATGATCCTTAAACTGTCTGGATCCATAAGCGACTACCTTCTCGTTCTGCTTCAACACACAGCCCAATCCCTGTCCCGAGGCATCTGTCTACATTGAAAAGCCTCCTGAGCTGATGGGTATAGTGAGAATAGGTGCGGTGGTCAGTCGATGCTTCAACTCGCAGAAACTACTTTCACACTTACCATCCCAATCAAATGTCACATTCTTCCGAGTGAGACGTGTCAACAGAGCAGCCAATTTAGAGAATCCCTCTACAAATCGTCGATAATAACCTACCAAACCCAAAAAAGTATGGATCTCTGTAACTGTCTTGGGTCTCTCCCATTGTACCACAGCCTCTATCTTGGACGGATCCACTGATACCCCATCCCTCGACACTACATGACCCAAAAACGATATCTCATTCAGCCAGAAATCACACTTATTAAGTTTAGCATACAACTCCTCATCTCGGAGGGTCTGTAACACTGTTCTCAAGTGCTACTCATGCTCTTCCCTGGACTTCGAGTACATCAATATGTCATCTATAAAGACAATCACGAATCTGTCCAGGTATGGCTTAAACACATCGTTCATTAAAGCCATAAACATTGCAGGAGCATTCGTCAACCCAAATGGCATAACTAGAAACTCATAATGGCCATAACAGGTACGGAACGCTGTTTTGGGCACATCTCCACTTTGAATCCTTAACTGATATACCCAGACCTCAGATAAATCTTCGAAAAGATCTGTGCTCCCTGCAACTGATTCAACAGATCATCAATATGCGGAAGGGGATACTTATTCTTGATGGTAGCCTTATTCAACAACCGGTAGTCGATGCACAGTCAAAGGCTCCCATCCTTCTTCTTCACAAACAGAACCGGTGCTCCCTAAGGTGAAACACCCGGTCTGATGAACCGCTTATCCAACAACTCTTATAACTGCTTCTTTAGCTCCTCCAATTCCACTGGAACCATTCTATACGGTGGTTTAGATATTGGTTCAGTACCAGGCACTAAATCAATACAGAACTCCATCTCCCTGTTTGGTGGCAACCCTAGTAACTCATCTGGAAAGACATCAGAGAACTCTCTAACCATTGGGATGTCAGCTAATTTCGGTTGTATCTTATCCATATCAACCACGTATGCGATAAAACCTTCAACACATCAATATTCAATTCGTTAGCAAAGTCATTTGTTCATTAAGCAACTTATCATACTTTTTCATTTCTTTTCAAATCTTACAAGATACTTTTCGGGGGTGAAAAACATTACCGTCTTAGGATAACAACTAAAACAGCATGGTTTGCAGCCAACCAATCCATTCCTAATATTACATCAAAATCCTTCATATTTAATAGGATGAGATCAGTCGACATATCCTTCTCCGTTACTTTTAATTTACAATCTTTGCATACATACTCTGTCATTACATTCTCTCTAAGTGGAGTGCTTATAAGCAAAATCCTACCTAGCAGGTATTATATGTTCTATCAATTTACATGCAAAGGTAAGCGATATAAATAAATGCGTGGCACCAGAATCAATCAATGCTAATGCTTTAAAATCAAAGACTATGATGGTACCTTTAATCACATCCTTCAAAGTCTTAGCAGAAGCCTGGTCCAAAGCAAACACTTGCCCACGACCAACAACTTGCTTCCCCTTCTCCTCAGCTGTGGCCTTCCTCTTAGGAGTAGGTGTATCAACTGTGGCTCTCTCTGGCTCTTTGCCCTTTTGAGGGGCTGTCTCAACCAGTTCCGGGCAATCATGTATCATATGCCCTAGCTTACCACACCTGTAACAAACTCTAGTCAATAATGGACATGGCCTACTCCCATGATATCTACCACACACTTTACACGACTCGGTGGTAGGTCAGGGTCCACCAGTAACTATGCCCCTCGGTGCTGGAGGTAAAGTTGGATACACTGGAGGCTTCGCAGGCCTCTCTCGTATCTCCTCAATCTTAGGCCCCTTACCGAATAACCTTCGGCCCTTTCGGAACCCTCTGTCATCAACTGACCTCTTCTGATCTCTATCTCTACCCTTACCACTCCTACTCAATTCTGAGGCATGCAACTCATAATCTTGTTCACACAGCTGAGCTCTGCGTACTGTCTCCTCATAAGTGGTAATGTCCAGTGGAGCTAGTTGAGCTCTAATGGAAGGTCTCAGTCCCTCAAGGAATTTCTGAACCTTTCTGTCCTCAAGGCTCATAGTAACTATATCATATCTGCCCAGAGATGTGAATCCATACTCATACTCATCTATTGTCTGGTTCCCCTAAGTCAATGTCATAAATTCCATCTGCATCTTTCTCTGAGTAGTAGCTGGAATGTATTGCCTCCGGAAGGCATGCAAGAATATATCCCATGTCACAACCAGGTGTCGTGCATTTAACATCGGCTGTGTGGCCATCCACCAATGCTCGGCCTCATCCTCTAACACAAAAGACGCAAAGGTGACCTTCTATGTGTCTGAGCAATGGAAGAATCTGTAGAGCTTCTCCATACTACGTATCCAATGCTCAGCTAACACTGGGTTCCTCACCCCATTAAACGAAGGTGGTCCAAACCTCTAGAACTCTCTCAATCTGCCCAAATCACAGTCATAAACTCCCTCTCCACTAACCTGTTGTGGAACTACAGGGTCCTGATCTGGTGCGGGAATGTCCTGAACTGGAGGGGGTACAGGGATCTCTGCCTCTGCAGCCCAAGGTCTCGGTGCAGGCTGTACAGGTGTCTTAAGAGCAACTGCCTAACCAGTAGGGTTCGCCTGATCAGCTGTGCCCTGTCTACCCTCAATCCCGACCATCACCTATGTCAACAACCCCATAATAGTGTCTACACTCCGCTCTAACCGCACTATACGTGTAACTGCGGTATCACCAGAATCTGGTGGAGCTCTAGCGGA
Source organism: Firmiana major (assembly GCA_033439115.1). Lineage (NCBI taxonomy): Eukaryota > Viridiplantae > Streptophyta > Magnoliopsida > Malvales > Malvaceae > Firmiana > Firmiana major. The sequence goes on along the minus strand of CM065896.1, from coordinate 87,806,593 downwards.
ACTAGACCCACTGCGCCTCTCGGGCTCATCTCTATGCCCTTGAGAGCGCGAACTCTCACCTCTACTACTGCGACGTCTATCCGACATCCTGCATACACAATAACAAGTTTCTCAGTCTAAATCCAGTTTGGTATACACAATTTTATCTAAATAATGCACAGTATTATAAGGATATATATATTTCCTAATTACTAACATTGACTCACATCAGACCAACTCCGCTCTGATACAACCTCTGTCATGACCCGTTTTCGTGACTACACACTTCTATTGGTTGGGCTGTGAGTCAATATTAGTGTCATGCCCCGCTTTCGGGAACCCTTCTATCCATACATTCTCTACTACGGTTGGGCTGTGAGAAGATGCAATTACTAAAAATTTATTTATTTACAGCGGAATATTTAAAACTTTAATTCACACTCCCAGGTGTGTGTGTAAATACACAAAATTAATTGTATAAATACCATGTGCTTACATATCATCCCCATAATACTGTTTACAATTCCAAGATATAACTGTGCGATACAATATATTAGATACAAAATACTCGTGTATACAAATCTTATACCTTTGCGGATTGTGGGAGCTGTTAAACACAAAAGATCTAGAGATCACCGCTCTCTTACTTCTCAGTACCTGAAGGGGGAAAATGGTGGGATGAGCAAACCACGGCTCAGTAAGGAAATGTATGCTAGCAGGTAGATATCGTACTACCTACATAGCCCATGCATGCATAAACCAAAACCATGTTTTCGTTATAAATGGAAATATCATACGAACAATGCATTTAAACACATATTTCTCAATAGCATTTTCGTGTAAATCAAATGTCAAACTTCCATTTAAAACATGCTCATAAATAGTGCCCTCATGGCACGAATGTGAAATCAGAGATTTATTAAAACACGAAATCTCTTTCACTTCTCAAATCATTCTCTCTCGCAAATCTCTTTCTTTTTCTGAGATTGTCTCTGTTTCTCGATTCTCTGAGATAGGCATGGAATTTTAGGCAATCAAATATCCACGACTTATGGCCACAGTCAGTGATCCCAGGCCTCACTGATCGGGTGTGCACAGGGTATCACTTCGCCTGAAGGGGGATGGGTCAGTCCTACCCTCCGGCTCATTTCAATCCACCTCATCTCCTCGTATACTCACGGTGAAGATACATCGTGTGTCATCTACGCGATACTCGTACTCACGTGCACCCAGCACGGTACATAGTATACCAACGGGTGACTACACTGTTCTACGTACAACCGTGGACCCAAGTCCATACTCCAACTCCGATGGACTTTTTATCCTTAAACCATGTCTCATATACCAGGCGAGCAAGCAGCGTGACACACAGTCAACGCAAAGCTCCAGCGCGGTACGATCTATCGTTAAGGCCCAGCCCGTTCAATTGGCCGTCGGCTGGTATCCCCTTGGGTCCCAGACCCCCAGGTTTACCTTAACTCAACAAAACAGGTGCGAGCAAAGTTCCCGCACTTTCTCAAAACCCCCGTGCGAGTTAAAACTCCCGCACGGTACATCAAGGCATTAAAACGGGTGTGAGCTAGCGCTTCAACACCAAATCTCATCTCAAAACTGATAGATGGCTATTTTCTCTTTTAAAACTCAAAATACGTTTATTCATACAGCATGCCTCTTCATGCTAAAACATGTAAAATTAGCCAACCTATCATCAACGTTTCTCAATCATCAATAACAATATAAAATTGAGAACATCATTGAAAACATGCATATCATGCTATTTCCTTACCCTATCCCATTTCTCAATACATATATATACATCATAGTACTTTTCATACTTCCACATCATTTCATAAACTTATAATATCGTACTAGTCCTAGCAATATATCTACGAAATTGCTGTAATTACGTACGAACATCTCTATAGCTAACACACAGTCCCTTACCTCGTTTTACTTGTGTGCAACTATCCGCCTTTATGCTTCTCACGTTCTCATCTCGACTTGCTCCGGCGTATCATCCGAAACTGAAATTCATCCACCAACATTTGAGTTAATGTTTCTAACTCTTATTCAACTAAGCATTTATCCAATGCCTTAATTACACATTTTTACCCTTTGTGGTAAATCTCCCAATTTGTCCTAATATCAACATTTCCAAACCATTTCCACAACATACTCATCCACTCAAGATATCTCATTCATCATAAACACTCCCACACTCCACTTTCTCACACTTGACTATTTCTAAGTTATATTCATTTCATACCATCCTAGGTAGTTCTATCCACAATATGCACACCCAAATATCTTTATAAGCATTAACTAAACCAATGTACTTGGATTTGTGCATTAGAACTTACCTCATTGGATTTCCTCTTGCTCCAATTAGGATTGCCCTCTATTTCTTCAATCCATCAAATGGGGAAATGCCTCTAGACTATGTTGTTCTTCTCTTTGATGTGAACAACTTTGTCTCTAATAGCCTCTCCTTAAATCTCACTGAAAATGGCTGGATTTAGGAGTGAGAAACTAGATTTCTTTGAGTTGAAGTGAAATGGAAATGTTTGTCCCGAAATTCTGATGATCCAACTGCTCCCATTTATAGTTTTGACTTGATGAGATCGATCTTCCTTGGGTGGAGATCGATCTGTTCCTCAAAAATCCCTCTTTTCTGAGACGTTTTAAAGGTATGAGATCGATCTGTCGAGACTGGAGATCGATCTGCTGTCAAACAGAAGCTTAAGGAGATCGATCTGGTCTTATGGGAGATCGATCTGCTTCCAACCCGAGAGCTAAGGAGATCGATCTGCTTCCTTTGAAGATCGATCTGTTCCCTTCCATTTCTCACATAAGGGCATTCTGGCTCTCCCAGATCGATCTCTCATCCTATGAGATCGATCTGGCCTTCACAAATTCCAGATTTCCTGCAGTTTTTCTGCAACAACCCTTACCAAACACCCTTAATTTACTACCATGATCATTTTCTCATTCATTCATCTTTGAGACTTGAAAATGGGATCCATCCTCACTACATACACATTAAAGCTTGTGTAGAATCTTTGTATGACCAAATATATACGATATTACTCGAATGGAAGTATACACTTATGTAAATCTTTCCTTCCATTTTACTATTCTACTCATATTCCATTTCGATCACATTCTTCTCGTTTTAAGTTCATTTCTTCCTACTCACTCATAATGCAACTTGTACGTATAATCACAATTCTTACTACAAGTGCGTACATAATCTTATGAACTTACATTGCATACACTTCACATTACAATACATCATCTTACTTATGATTTTATTTACATTCCCATGTTCCTATATACATAGCTATACATGTACGGGGTCTCATAATTAGTTACCTCATTCTTATCCATTCAATCATTTCTTATCAGAGTTGCATAAAATAATAGAGAAACAGTGTGATTTTTTTTTATAACAAAGTCATCTACATCAGTTTTTATTATATACATCCCCAATTACAAAAGATAACGTTACTGTGCATTACTAAGCAGATACAAAATTCGCATATGTGTATACCTCGATACTGCTGGAGGATTAGAGAGCACGGTAGCAGGAATAAATGCAGCGGACGCACTCTAATGCGCAGAATCTGTGGAGGTGAAAAATAAGAGGGTGAGCTAATGCGCTCAGTAAGAAAAATATGAAAGCAGGTAGATAACCATACTATCTAATGCTGATAGTGTATACTTTAACACTTATAAAAACAGTGCACACATTGAAAACGATGCAATAATTGCAATAACCACATTTTCATTCACTGTCAAATACTTTCACTCATTTCTTTAAAACATTTCATTCGAATATTTTCAGTTCGATAAATTATTCATTAAAACAAGTGCTCACTTTCATTGAACACGTTTCACATTCATTATGCATTCTTTAACCCATTGTAAAACAAATGCATTTACTGAAAATGACAGCAATCTATGCGAAAACATTAATTCACTAGAAAGCTTATTCAATTCACTTAGTTCACATAGCACATATTCCCTTCAAATCACATAACACCCACTTAGAAAACACTTTGCACTCAGCAAATCAATCATAAGTGAGACTAGGCTGGGAAGTAATATCAATCACGGGGACATATGGCCATAGTCACTAGATTCCAGGCAATCACGGATCAGGTGTGCGGGAATCCCATGCTTAGGGAGGCGGATCAACCATCCCGTCAGTTCACTCAGATCACAATATCACGGTACATCGTACTCCTTGGTTTATCTCACGGTACAGCGTACTCCGAGGATCCTTATATATTGTGATATAGTTGAGGGGACCGAGTAATCTCGAGGTCTACCATCTTAGTATCACTATCATCCATTTTCATGTCTCAAAATCACATGCGAGTAGGTCAGTGCAAGAATACATAGCATCACACGACGGCTGCAACACGGTTTTGTACTCACACTACATCAAATCCATAAAACCTCGTGCGAACACGTCAATGCAAGAACACCAAGCATCACAAGACGACTTCAGCACAGTTTTACTCAGAATCATCATAAGTTTAGGAATTCACCAGCGAGCCAGTCAGAGTACAAACACTTAATAATACCTGACGACTTCAGCATGAATTCAAAACCCAGTGCGAGCTCTTTAGTGTCTCACTCAGCTTACACATAACTCTAACACCGATTTCATTCTCAAATTCAGTTTAAAAGTAAGTGTGAGCAAATCGGATAACCAATAGTACCACATTGGCTCTAGCACCTTTTCACACAGAAAATCGATAGATGGCTCACTTCTGGTGAGAACGGTACTCAAAATCGAGTTCAGCACGAAAAATGATGCAAAATAGAACAAGAGGGGAAATTTCTCGATGGTCACCCATCATGAAATTTCTCCCATTCAAGCACACTTAACTTTGAAAAACGTGCAATTTAATGCAGACAGTAAAATCTTAAGCCAGTCTATCATTCTACACTTGCAAAATTATTTTTCACGATAAAGACATCGAAAGTATGCACTTTATGCATTTATGCTTTTTCGATAATTTTACAGTATAATTTAATCTGTAAATTTAATTTGGTTTTCCTGTAGATATTTCAATATATATATATACTCCACAGTACTTATTTGCATACATAAGGTAAGAAATATACGTATAGCTATCTCTAATAGCTTCCATAAATCCCTTACTTGAAAAATGTGTCGACTGCGAATTCAATTTCCACGATCCCCTCGGATTTCGCAGTCTAATTGGCTCCGGATGTATTCTCAAATTTTTTCTTGGTGGCACGTAAATCGAGATCCGCTCGAACTCGTACACGTCGCCTACCGTTTTTTCGCTACACAGTAATATATATTTAAACCGGTTAATTTCGGTCTAATATAAATTCAAATTAATTATCCGAAAAATAAATCGATCGATTTTCGACCACTTACCAGTCTACTGCTGTCCCGAGGTAACACTGAAATTTTTTTCTAAAATTTTTTTCTCTCTCCTTTGACTAAACCGGTTCGGACCTGTTCAGATCCTTTCATACTGAATCGGTCAGATCCGATTCAGTGAAAATTTGCCCGTTGTTGGCGCTGCCGGTCGGTTCTCGGGGTGGGTCGACCACCGTTCGATACGCCTCGGCCTGGGGAAGGTTCGCCTGGCTTGGATCGGCCCAAATCGTCGTCGGTGCCGGCGAATCCTCTTTTCTCTCCCGCGGGTTCCTCTCCGCCGATCTCCCTTTTTCGGTCGTTCCACGGCGCGTCGGGATGCCTGGAGGTTGCCTGAAGGTTAGCCGTCCTTCATCGGTCTCGTCCTGCTCATCTTCACCGGTCGTTACTCGCCGGTGGTGAGAAAACGATGAGGGTTGATTTTCGGCTCTCTCTCTCTCTTGCGATTTTGCTTCTGTTTTCCTTTTTTTTCGATTTTTACTTTTTTTTTTCTTTTCGATTCCTTCTTTGTTTTTTTTTCCTTTATATATATATATATTATATTATAGTATAGTATAGTATAATATAATATAATATATATCTCAAAATAATAATATATTTCATTATAATATTATTATAATAATAATAAACAATTATTTTATATTATTATAATAATATTATAGTACCATAACCCGTGTACATATATTTTATTTAATTTTTGCTTTGAAAAATAGATATATATATATATATGTACATCATATTCTATTTTTTATTATTTCTCCGGAAATATAATTTTTTCTTTATTTCGGAGATAAATTCTCATTGTGGAGTGATTTTCGGATTATCATTTTCGGACTAACTTCCCTTCTTGGACTCCCTATATTTTTGCGTCTTGAGTCCATATTTTCAGTCCATTTGACCTAATTTCATTCGGTTTATTCCGATTTTATCCAAGCTCTTATTTCGAGATTTTACAACTTACCGACTTCCAATCACATCAGATAAACTCAAAATTGTATTATTTCTTTCTTATTGTTCGATATATCATAATTAAATATTCAAATGATATATTCTTAAAGAAATAACACAAAAATTTGGGTCTTACACATTCATTCTTATACCTTGTGATTCTGTTGCCTAGATGTGGATTGATGCTGAGCATTTGTCACATCAAGAGCAAAGTGGAACATGGTTAGAGAAGAGCATAAAGCAATCCAAGAGAGTTGAGTTCCCTGTTAATGGAAGAAGCTCACGGGTGGTGTTGTAGTTGTTATCTTTATTTCCTTTTGGTGTTAAGTTTGTATTCAGTTTTGCATCTTTGTTCTTCCTTTTTCTTATTTCATTTTTAGTTACATGCAATTCATGATTTGATTCTTACTTGCATTTAATCATTAGCATCCATATTAATAGTTCATGCATTTTCTTACTTCCGAGATCCATTTTAATTGCTGCATTATTACCTCCGCAGTTTCTGGTTACTATCACTTAATTCATTTGCAGTTTTATGTTGGGTAGACTCATTGTCACGTAGTGAGCAGCAAATGATGGTGCCCGTGGGAGCATTTGAGAGCATCCGTAATCACGCTATGTTCTGCTCTGTTTCGGTATATGGTTACTGTTTCTATAAATGTTGTGCTAATTGGCTTTTGTTGCCTTGTTGTTAAGGTCGCTGAGGTGAAGTTGGGCATGTGAGGAACAAGCATGCTGCAGTGGACGTTAGCAGGGCAGAGGACAGGCTAGTTGTGAACCGAAGCCATTGCAGAAGAATAGTGCAGAAGCTAGTAGCAAGAACTGACGCCGGGATAATTGGTACACGATTAGTTGGCACCGTGCTTGGAGGTTTAGCTCCAGCTGCTGTATCCCGCTTTTCTTCAATCACTTGGACAGCAGCTGGAGCAGAGTGCAGGTCGAGCACAGCAACCGGGAGCATGAGCCAGCAGCTGGAGTTGGTAGGAGCAAGAGCAGTTAGTGCTGCAATGGCATGGGCAAAAATTTGGAGCTTGGTTTGCTGATGAATGAAACGTGCTGTGCTGTGTTGAGTGCAGGAAATGAAGAAGTGCACAGAACTAAGAGCAGAGTTGGTGAGGATAGCAAACCATAACAGAAACGAGAGCAAGCTGGACACGTCTGGACAGACCAAAGCAAAATGAAAATGAATGAGCATGTACAGTACCATTTACACAAGAAACCGAGGCAGCTGGCAAAACCGACTAAAGCCACGTTTGGTTATTTCCTCTTTACAAGTTGATGTTTATTGCACTTATATTAGTTTGATTGCTCCTTTTATTAGTTGTCAATTTAGATTAGTTCTAGTGTTTTAGTTTGTTAATTTAATTTTTAGTCTTAATTTTTAGTTAATAGTTAATTTTATATTTTATGTTTTAGGATTTAAAGTTAGTTAAGTGTTTTAAGGGTTACATTGAGAATTAAGTTAGATTAAATTTGTTTCTATTGTTAAGTTAGTGATTAGATATAGTTAGGAGTAATTTAGAATTAATATTTTAGACATGTAGTTTTATAGTTATTTTCTTAATTTCCTAGGATTTTATTTTCATTAAATTTTAATTTAGTTTAATTTGCATTTTTATTAATTAGCTTAATTACATGCATATCTTATTTTAGGTTAGTTTAATTTTAGTTTAATTAATCTTGTTTGGTTATTTTCATATTTGCATTTTATTTTATTTGCGTTAATGAATTTTTAACTGTTTTAATTATTTTTTTAGGTACTTGCTTTTAATTGTGTGGAGCAATGTAAGTAATCTTAGCTCGATTTTATTTAGTTTTTATTATTTTATTACTTTCCAGTAATTTTAATGTTAGCCATGTAGATCACCCATCTTAAATTTCATAATCTGCTAGAATATACTTAGGGTAAGATTAACTGGTAGTTAATTAGGCTAACCAATTTCTCTGAGGGATGATAACTCGGGACTCAAATCTCATTATTACTTGTACGACCCGTGCACTTGCGGATAATACGTTCAGATCGTATCATTCGGGTAGTAATTTTACTATCCTTCATGGGTTCGAGTGGTGATCTTAGAGTATTCCACTACTCGAATCCGATTATAAATAATATTTTTTAAATATTATTGCTTACATTTTTATTTATAAATTATTTATTATTAATATAATACTTAATTAAATTAATTGATTAAGTATTTTAATTATGATTTTTAACATAAATTTTATTTTATGAGTTAATTTTAATTTATTAATTTATTTTTTCTTAATGATATGTTTTAGAATTGATTTTAAATTTAATAAATGAGTATTTAATGGGTCTAGATAGTTAACGAATATTTTTTATATTATTTAGTTAAAAGTCGAATAGTAAAACTTAAAATATTCAAATAATTAATTGAATTTGAGTATTATAAAATATAATTAAATTTAGATAAAATATTCAAATAATTAATTGAATTTGAGTATTATAAAATATAATTAAAGTTAGATACTTCGGAATTAATTAGTACTCGTTCTAGCTTTATCTGATTGGACAAATGGCTAGAGTCGTTCTTAACACTTTTCCCTATAGAAAAAGGGCCTTTTGTTTTTGTGTTTATTGTATATAATCATATAAACACCAACACGTTCTCATTAGTCATTTCTATTCCTCTTTGGATGCACAACGCTGCATTTTCTTTCTTTCTAGAAAAAATCGGGCAAGCCGAGCTCGACTTAAATTTTTACAATACATGTAAAATATGAACTTGGACTAAAAATTAAGTTCAAATAATTGAATTGGGTTAAATCCAAACTTACATATAATCCTTTAATATGCTTTTTAGACTTGATCCAAATTCGATCCGTTCTAATCCATAAACAAGTTTAATTCGAAGCCATTTACAATTCCTTAATGCCCTACTTAAAGTTGATTCGAATCTTATTTGACATGGACTCCTTAAAGTGAAATATCTCACAGATTTTTTTTAAAATGACTTATAAAATTATTGTTGAGTTAATGTATTTTGAAATGACAAAACAAGTGAATTCAATAATGTAAAGATGATATAAAACCATGTTTAGAGGTTATCAGTACCAGAACTTAAAGTTCTGTTGATGAGAGATCGATCTGGGTTATGAGAGATCGATCTCCTGGGTTTGTCTTGGATGAGAGATCGATCTCAGGAAGACATGAGATCGATCTGCCAAGCCTTGAACCTATACAAAGGTATTGAGGAAGAGTGAGATCGATCTATAAGGGTTATGAGATCGATCTGCCTATTACTGGAGTTGAGGAGATCGATCTGATCTAGGAAGAGATCGATCTCCCTTAAAGCAAAGAAAGTAGATCGATCTTCAAGATCGATCTACACTCAAACAGAGAGCTTATGAGATCGATCTGGTAAGGAAGAGATCGATCTTCTCAAAGTCAGAGAGCTAAGGAGATCGATCTGGGTTATTGAGAGATCGATCTCCCCACTACGAGATTGCATCGCAGATCGATCTGTAGATCGATCTTGCCTCAAACAGAGAGATTGGAAGATCGATCTGCCTATTCGACAGATCGATCTCCTCTAACATTTTCAAATAAGAGATCGATTTGCTCATATATGAGATCGATCTCCTTGTGTTATTTTTCTTTGATCTTGCAGGACTTATAACTAAGAGATCGATCTGGCCAAGATGGCAGATCGATCTGGCACTCTACTGGAGGTACCCAACGGCTAGTTCCGCAAAAATCTCAACGGGAAAAACAGCATTTAATGCTCCAACTACCAATCCTTCAGTATTTAACCAAGCATTGAAGACAATGAGAAGAGAGACACTATTGCTGCACATTTCTTACATTCTCAAGAGTTTAATACTTTCATTCCTTGTGTCTTCATTCCTCATTTATTGAGTTTGTTGTATAAGCTTAAGTGCAAAAGCTGTAATTGTCCTACCTACATTAAAAGCTTGATTCTGTATTCATCCTTACCTTAAGAGAGAAGAGGATTGTTCCTCAGTGAGATAAAAAATTGTAAAAGGGTGAATACATCTTTGTATTGCAAAGGGTAGAGAGGTTATTCCTTAACCTGAAAAAGGAACATTGTAACTTCAGTTGAAGAAGAGAAAGAAATCACTTGACAAGAAGGTCAAGGAGAGAGGACGTAGGCAAGAGTTTGGCCGAACCTCTATAAACGATTGTGTTTGTTTCTCTCTTCCCTATCTTGCATTATCTTGTTTAATTTCATTATTGCTCACTTTCATTTGCTGATTAAATTAGGATTAATTTAAAATTTCCCATTAACGCTAGAAAACCGATTCACCCCCCCTCTCGGTAGAGCCAACAATTGGTATCAGAACTAGGACTCTTTAATCACATAGGAACAACTTCTTAAGAGTTAGAAACGATCAAATGGCTCACAACAATGTAGCAACTAGTTTGGTAGGAGAGGGGCACTCTACGGTTAGACCCCTTATGTTCAATGGAGAACATTATGCCTATTGGAAGACTATGATGATGTTATTCATTCAAGCAAATGATTATGAGGTGTGGAGGATTATAATTAAAGGACCTCAAATCCCTACAAAGAGAATAGAGGGAAGAGATATCCCTAAAGAAGAAGATGAATGGGATTCAAATGACATTAAATGTGCTCAGCTAAATGCTAAGGCTATGCACACATTATTTTGTGCCTTAGGTCCAAATGAATACAATAGGGTCTCCAGATGTGACAATGCCAAACAAATTTGGGTCAAATTGGCAATAACTCATGAGGGTACAACCCAAGTAAAGGAGACCAAGGTAGGAATGCTCACACATGACTATGAGCTTTTTAGGATGAAGGAAGGAGAATCAATTAGTGATATGTTCACTAGATTCACGGATGTAATTAATGGATTAAAGTCCTTAGGAAAAATTTACTCTAATATTGAAATGGTCAAGAAAATATTAAATAGCTTACCTAAATCATGGGAAGCTAAAGTAACTGCAATTGAGGAATCTAAGGATCCTCACACATTGTCTTTAGATGAATTAATAGGATCACTACTCACTTATGAGATGAAATTAAGAAGAAATGAAGAGCCACTCAAGAAAGTGGGAGTTGCTCTAAAATCCACTGCTCAAGAGGAGATTAAGAATGAGAGTGGTAGTGAAGAGGACCTTGAGATGGCAATGTTTGCCAAAAGATTTAACAAGTTCATGAGAATGAGAGCTAGTGGTAGTAATAGGAGAAACAATAAGAGAGATCAAGAAGAAGTAGGTAGAAAAGATTCAATTGTGTGTTATGAATGTAAAAAACCAGGACACATAAAATTTAACTGCCCTCTTCTTAAAATGTCCAATGATAGGTTCCACAAAAAGAAGGCAATGGTGGCAACATGGAGCGATAGTGACTGCTCCGATGATGACTCAAATGAGGACATTGCCAACTTGTGCTCATGGCTATTGAGGATGAAAAGGTAACTTCAAACCTCAATGAATATTCGTTTGATGAATTGCAAGATGCCTTTGATGATCTTGCATTAGAGTATGAATGCATGAGTATGAAATATAAAAAGATAATATCCAAATTGAGAAAAGAAAATGAGTTGATGCTAAGGGACAAATTAGAATGTGAAAAGAAACTAGAAATTTCAAATCTTGAAATTTGTGACCTTAAAGAGAAAAATGACAACCTACATAATTCCTTTAATAGGTTCCACATGGGTCAACAAAAGTTAGATAGCATGCTAGAGACCCAAAGGGCATTCTTTGACAAAAATGGGTTAGGATATAATGCAAAAAGTAGAGAGACTCATCTTAAAAGCTTTATTGCTAGAAATAGTATAAATAAACTCTCAACTTCTTGTTCATATTGTAATAGAAAGGGACATGCATTACATAATTGCAACATAAATATGAGCTCTCTTAAAGGAAAAATAGTAAAAAGGATATGGATTCCAAAAGAAGTAATTCACTCAAGGGATGTTAATGCATTAGCAAAATGGATCCCAAAGGGATCAAGAATTGCATTCACTAACCTCAAATGACCCAAGAGAATTTGGGTACCTAAGACTTGAGTTTGGATCTTTTTGTAGGTAATTGAGCATGGCCACAAAGCTAAAACAAAGGAAGCATGGTACTTGGATAGTGGATGCTCAAGGCACATGACGGGAGATAGAAGCCACTTAAACTCTTTTAAATCAAAAGTTGGTGGAGAAGTCACATTTGGGGACAACTCCAAAGGCCAAGTTGAAGGAAGTGGCTCAATAGGTAATGACTACTTTTCATTAGAAAAGGTATTACTTGTTAGGGGTCTAAAGCATAACTTACTAAGCATAAGTCAACTCTGTGACAAAGGTTACAAAGTAATTTTTGATTGCATGAAATGTCATGTTGTAAATCCTAAGTCAAACAAAGTTCTTTTTCTAGGTCATAGGCAAGGTAATATATATTGTCTATCTTAATGAACTCAAAAATGAAAATATATGCTTAATGGTAGACAATAAAAAGGAATCTTGGCTATGGCATAGAAGACTAGGTCATGCTAGCATGCATGTGCTATCTAAGTTAGTTAGAAAGGATCTAGTCATAGGCTTACCCAAGCTATCCTTTGATCATGAAGAAATATGTGAAGCTTGTGTTAAAGAAAAGCATAAAAGGACAACATTTAAGCCTAAGAATATTGTATCCACCACTAGGCCTCTTCAATTACTTCACTTAGATTTATTTGGACCAACTAGAACAACTAGCCTAGGTGGGAAACACTATGGATTTGTAATAGTTGATGATTACACTAGGTTCACTTGGGTGTTCTTTTTAAGAGTAAAAAATGAAGCCTTAGAAAAATTCATAGCCTATACAAAAATTACTCAAAATGAAAAAGGGTATACAATAACTAGCATTAGAAGTGATCATGGCAAGGAATTCGAAAACATAGGATTTGATGAGTATTGCAATGATCAAGAAATTAGTCATAATTTTTCAGCCCCTAGGACACCACAACAAAATTGAGTAGTTGAGAGAAGAAATAGAACCTTGGAAGAAATGGCTAGAACCATGTTGTGTGAGAATAATTTACCAAAGTATTTTTGGGCTGAAGCTATAAACACATCTTACTATATAATTAATAGAGCTATGATTAGACCCATGCTAAAGAAAACTCCTTATGAGCTTTACAAGGGTAAGAAGCCTAATATTAGTTACTTCCATCCTTTTGGCTATAAATGTTTTGTCTTAAATAATGGTAAAGATAATCTAGAAAAATTTGATGCCAAGAGTGATGAGGGAATCTTTCTAGGGTACTCATTGAATTCAAAGGTTTATAGAGTATATAACAAAAGAACATTAATGGTTGAAGAATCTATTCATGTTATATTTGATGAGTCAAATGATGTATCTAAAGATTCAACTAATGATGAGGATGTGGGAATATTTGATGAAAACTTGGAGGAAATTCCAAACTTAGAAGATGATTTATTAGAAAAACTTGACTTGAATAAAGAAGATAAAGAAGAAATAGAGATATTAGAGAGAGAGTCTAGAGCACCAAGAGAGTTAGGATATGTAAAAGATTGTGAAATAGTAGGAGGTCCAACTCTTGGAGTTAGAACTAGATCATCTCTAAGAAATATGTGTCAATATATAGCCTTTGTATCTCAAATAGAGCCTAGGAATGTCAATGAAGCCTTAGATGACAATAATTGGTTCCTAGCAATACAAGAAGAATTAAATCAATTTGAGAGAAGCAAAGTATGGAAACTAATTCCTAGGCCTAGTGATCACTCTATAATTGGAACTAAATGGATATTCAAGAACAAGATGGATGAAAATAGTGTGATCATAAGGAACAAGGCTAGGTTAGTTGCACAAGGCTATAGACAAGAGGAAGGTATAGACTATGATGAAACCTATGCACCGGTAGCTAGACTAGAGGCAATAAGAATGTTACTTGCCTTTGCATGTTATAAGAACTTCAAATTATATCAAATGGACGTAAAGAGTGCATTCTTAAATGGTTTCATTAATGAAGAAGTCTATGTTGAACAACCTCCCGGCTTTGAAAATCATGAATTTCCTGAACATGTTTTCAAATTATCTAAGACACTCTATGGGTTGAAACAAGCTCCTAGAGCTTGGTATGAAAGGTTGTCAAAATTCTTAATAGAAAAGGGATTTTCAAGAGGAAAAGTGGATACCACCTTATTCATCAAAAATAAAAATAAGGATTTACTAGTTGTACAAGTGTATGTGGATGATATTATTTTTGGTTCAACTAATGAGTCTTTATGTCAAGAGTTTGCTAAGATCATGCAGGGAGAATTTGAAATGAGCATGATGGGAGAACTCACCTTCTTCTTGGGACTTCAAGTAAAGCAAACAAAAGATGGAACCTTCATCAATCAAGCAAAGTATACTAAGGATTTGCTCAAGCGATTTGGAATGGACAATTGCAAACCTCAAGCAACTCCAATGGGCACCAACATCAAGCTTGATAAAGATGAAAGTGGTAAGTGTGTAGACACTAAACTCTATAGGTCTATGATTGGTTCATTGCTCTATTTAACTGCAAGTAGACCAGATATTTTGTTTAGTGTATGCCTTTGTGCTAGATTTCAATCCTCTCCTAGGGAATCACACTTATTAGCAACTAAAAGGATCTTTAGATACCTTAAGGACACTCCCTCTCTAGGACTTTGGTACCCTAAGGACTCCACCTTTACACTTCATGCATTTTCAGATGCAGATTTTAGAGGATGCAAAATAGATAGGAAAAGTACTTCAGGTACCTGCTGTGAGATCTGAGAATTTCAGACATATTTATTGATGTAATAATAACTTGAAGTGTAATTTATGGAACTAAGTAAATTGTGGGAATTATAATTGGAGACTTATGTGTTAAGTGTGTAAAATGAGCATGAAGCATGAGGACAGATCGATCTGGGAGAAGGACAGATCGATCTGGTGAGTTAAAACTGACAAGGAAGGAGGAAATTTGAGAAGCAGATCGATCTCCAATGGAAGAGATCGATCCCCTTATGAATCTGTTTGAGAAGGGATCGATCTCATGAGGAAGAGATCGATCTCCAAATGAATCTGTTTGAAGGCAGATCGATCTCATGAGGAAGAGATCGATCTCCAAATGAATCTGTTTGAAGGCAGATCGATCTCATGAGGAAGAGATCGATCTCCAAATGCTTCTGTTTGGAAGAAGATCGATCTCCTCAAGGCACAAATCGATCTCATAAAGCCATAAAGAGATCGATCTCACCCCTCGACAGATCGATCTCCTAGGCATAAAATTGCCCAGATCGCCCCCAAAATTCAAACACAGATCGATCTCATCAAGAGGCAGATCGATCTCCTACCTCCAGTCTATATAAGGAACCCGTGTCTTCTCCTGAAATCTTACTTTCTCTCTCTTCCAAAACCTCCATTTTTCCGAAAACCTAGTTTCTCACTCCTCCAAATCCCCCATTTTCGACCGAATCAGCTATTGTGGTAAGAAGGAAAGTTGTTCCTCATCAAAGGGAGAACAACATACTTGGAAATCGAAGGACGAATCGGATCGAGGCGAGAGTTGTGCGTCTCACAAGCTTTGGGTAATTTCTAAATCTTGATCTTGATATTTGAGTTGATTTCGATGTTATTGGTGGTTGAATGGGTGTTGAAATGGTTGAAAGATGACTAGGGAGTGATTAAATTTCAATGTGGTAGGAGTGATATGTATATTGAGAGTTTTGGTGAATTTAGGAAATTGTGAGTTATAAATGGAAATTGGACAATGTAGAGAATTGCCTAGATAATTGGCATGAGGAATATTGAACATTGAGATATTGAGAATGAGGTTGTAGTTTAGGGTGGAGTTGCGAGAACCAAAAGAATTGAGGTGTTATGAGCAATTATGCTCGATTTTGAGAATTGAGGCTTATGTGATGTGGAGTATTGATGTTTTAACATCGTTTGGACAGCTCGGGAGTTCCAGAGTGGAATGCGAGACTAGTCCGTGATACGGGGGAACGATTGCACTATACGAGGTGCAAAGAGGTAAGGGAAATCTAAACCATTTGTGTATGTGATTTGTAAACTGTTATAGCATGATTTATGATTTATAAACAAGCATGTTGAGATTTGAACTGCACACGATTTTATAGCCGGTTGGAGCCCAATGTTTTATGAGTTTATAACTGGGCTCTACGTTAAGGCAATATTGTGATTTGAGAAATGTGTGCGTGTGCTTTGCCGGTTGGAACTCGGTTTTACTACGTTTTGTGTTGAGTACAAAACGATTTTAAATGAGTTTTATGAGAGAAAACCATTACGAGTTCTACGTGAAGGCAAACCTGTCTTATGTGATAAGACTTGGGTGTGTAGTTGTGAGTACACACCGGGCATTGCTCTGGTAGCATGTAAGCCCGATTTCTTCTCCGTTCTGGTAACGTGAGAATGACCTATTCTGTGGCAGTGCCACGTTGAGATACCCCCTTGGTGGCTGTGCCACGTATACCCCATTGGTGGCTGTGCCACGTTGAGATACCCCCTTGGTGGCTGTGCCACGTATACCCCATTGGTGGCTGTGCCACGTTGAGAAACCCTATTCTGTGGCTATGCCACGTGAGAATTAAATCAGTGGCTTTGCCACGTGTGTATTGTGGCTATGCCACGTGAGAAAATAATTCAGTGGCTTTGCCACGTGTGTATTGTGGCTATGCCACGTGTGATTTTTAAACCAGTGGCTATGCCACGTTATTTGAGAAAGCGTTTAACGCGTATTTTCACATGCTTTGTTTTGCTCTAGAGTGAGCCTTTTTACTTCATGTTTTCACATGACTTGACACATGAGAGTGTCGTTTTGAGTATTTTCATGCTATGGTTTTCAAATGAGTTTCACATACAAATAAATGCTTTGTGATGTGCATTTTGGTTTATGAAATGAGTCCCCTACCCCCCTTACTGAGCGATTTAGAAGCTCACCCTGTTTTCCTTTCCCCCCAGAGTTCTTCAAGTGAATAAGGACTTCCCTGCGACGTACGGAGTAGTGGCTAGTGGAGGATTCGAGCTCCAGGCTATATAATTTGTACTTCGAGGTATATTTATCTTTTCATGTACCCAGACTATTAATGTATTTGCAGACACTTGATGTATGATATTATATGGGATGTATTAGGATTAATTGACTTGTAATCGAGTAATGGGTATAATACCATATTTATTATATCATGATGAGATCCTGAGGCATGATAATTATGATGATGTATGACACTGCACAGGAATGCACTCTTTATTTGTGAATTAACGAGTAAAAAGTTTTAAATTAGCCCTATTTTCCGCATTTTCGAGGCGTGACAGAGTTTTCTTGGTATCAGAGCTTAGGGTGCCTAGTACTGTCAGTGTCGGTTAAGTGAAATAGAATACATCCCAAGTGTCTGTAATAGTCTGGTCATGAATTGAAATTGAAGATTGAGATTTCAATCAATTTTGATATGTACGCGCAGAAGACGAGTTGAGATTGAGAATGAGTAAACGACGAGGTCGTTCGAGGAGGCAGGCAGAGTCCCCTCCACCACCTGTCCCACAACCAGAGAGTCCTAACTCTCGATTTAATCGGATTGAGACCGATGTGAGGCAAGGTTTTGAGCAGATGGCGGCGCTATTCGCGCAACACTTTGGAGTTAATGCCTCGGATACTACCCCTACACCACCACCAGGACCTCCCATACCCCCAGTGCCTCCCGTCACTCAGCCTGAGGACAGAAGTAAGGTCCAACTAAAGGAATTTCTGAAGATGAATCCACCCGCATTTAAGGGAAAGAAGGATCCTACAGAGGCTGAGGAGTGGTTGACGGAGTTGAGAGTTATATTTGATTTACTGGGGTGCACCGATGCTGAGAGAGTCAGTATGAGTGCCTATATGCTGAAGGGGAGAGCTCGAGATTGGTGGGGTACTACCCAGGGTATCTTGATGTCCCACCAGGATGTGATTGGTTGGGAAGAGTTCCAGACAGCTTTTAGAACCCAATATGTACCACGAGCCCCCCAGAGAAGGAAACAGGCCGAGTTTTTGAGTTTGGTACAGGGTGACATGTCGGTGGATGACTATGAGAGCCAGTTCACCGCACTACTGAGATATGACCCAGAGACCTTCAAGAATGAAGAGCTCCGCACAGAGAAGTTTGTGTATGGGTTAAAGCCCGTCATTAGAGATAGACTAATGGGGCTATGTATTACTGAGTTTGGAGATGCTCTGAGACGAGCACAAGAGGTTGAAAGAGGGATTGAGATGGTACAATCCCAGAATGAGCTCAGAGCGGTGAATAGAGATAAGGGCAAAAGGCCAGCACTTTTCCAGTCAGAGGCTCGGAGAGGTTCCTTCAGAAGAGGAAGGATTGAGGTACAGAAGGACAGATTGGAGAGACCCAGAGCCTATCCTATTATTAAGGAGACCCCACGATATGTCAGGCCGGAGATGAGGATTTGTAGAGACTGTGGCCGATCGCATGAGGGAAGTTGTACTGGGTCGATCCATGGATGTTTCAGATGTGGTGACATGGGTCATAGAGTGAAGGACTGTCCCCAACCTCAGATACCACATGCTCCGGAGCCCACTAGACAGCAGCCTCAGAGAGTGGATCCCCGGAGACGGGCCACTGCGGCAGAGAAAGGGAAGAAACCTGTGGCACAAGGACGTGTGTTTGCCCTGGATAAGGAGACCGCAGACGCTTCGGCAGAAACTATAAGAGGTACACTCTCTGTCTGTAATTATGAGGCTCATGTGTTGATTGATTCAGGATCCACGCATTCGTTTATTTCTAAGCATTTTGCATGTAGATTAAACTTGAAGTTTGAACCTCTAGAATATATACTACATGTAAATACCCCTATGCGTGAATCCCAGAGAACTGAGTTAATCTGTAGAGGATGTGAGATTAAGGTGGGAGATAGAGTGATGTTAGCAGATCTAATCATGTTGAGTATACATGGGTTTGATGTAATTCTGGGAATGGATTGGTTGGCGACCAATCGAGTGAGTTTAGACTGCTACACTAAGATTGTAACTTTCTCCCTACCTGAACCTTACAGTGTACAATTGAGATATTGAGGAAATAATTATGTGGATTTCTAGTGAGTAATTTGAGAATCTTAACATTATTTTGGAGAGTATTAAATGTGATTAATTCATGTGAAGGTTATGAGGCACTCATCTCAGATGATGAGCGGGAACATCCGAGGATTGAGGATATACCCGTGGTTTGCGAATTTCTGGATGTTTTCCCAGATGAATTGCCAGGTTTACCACCAGAGAGAGAGCTGGAGTTTACCATTGATTTGGTACCAGATACTCAGCCGATCTCTAAACCTCCCTACAGGATGGCATTAGTGGAACTTGAGGAATTGAAGAAGCAACTGCAGGAGTTATTGGATCAAGGGTTTATTAGACCCAGTGTTTCGCCGTGGGGAGCGCCAGTGCTGTTTGTTAAGAAGAAGGATGGTAGTCTCAGATTATGTGTGGACTACCGGCTATTGAATAAAGCCACGGTGAAGAATAAATACCCACTACCCAGGATCGATGATCTACTCGATCAGCTGAGAGGGGCATCGATCTTTTTTAAGATTGATTTGAGATCGGGCTATCACCAATTGAGGATCAAGGAGGAAGATATTCCAAAGACGGCCTTTAGGACAAGGTATGGCCATTACGAATTTCTGGTGATGTCCTTTGGATTGACGAACGCCCCTGCAGCATTTATGAGATTGATGAACGAGGTGTTCAGAGACTATCTGGATAAGTTTGTGATAGTCTTTATTGATGATATCCTGGTGTACTCTCGGTCGTATGAGGAACATGCACAGCATTTGTGGTTAGTACTTCAGATACTCCGAGATAAGCAATTATACGAAAAGCTCAGTAAGTGTGAGTTTTGGCTGAATCGGATAGCTTTCCTTGGGCATGTAGTCTCAGAGGAAGGAGTATCAGTGGATCCGAGTAAAATAGCAGCTGTGCTTAATTGGGAAAGACCGAGGACAGTGACTGAGATACGAAGCTTCCTTGGTTTGGCAGGGTATTACAGGAGATTTGTGGAAGGGTTCTCGAGGATTGCCGCTCCTTTGACTAAGCTCACGCGTAAGGAGACTCCATTCATATGGACTGATCAATGTGAGCTCAGTTTTCAAGAGTTAAAGAGGAGATTAACAGCGGCACCTGTGTTAACTATCCCTGAGGGATCAGGAGGATTTTCGGTGTATAGTGATGCATCTCACCAAGGATTGGGGTGTGTGCTTATGCAGCACGGAAGGGTGGTCGCATATGGATCGCGACAGCTGAAAGACCATGAGCGGAATTATCCCACGCATGATTTGGAGTTAGCCGCTGTGATATTTGCTTTGAAGATCTGGCGACACTACTTGTATGGGGAAAGATTCCAGATCTTCACTGATCACAAGAGTTTGAGATATCTCTTTGATCAGAAAGAGTTAAACATGAGACAAAGGAGATGGATGGAACTCCTTAAGGATTATGACTGCGAGATTCTTTATCATCCGGGTAAGGCGAATGTGGTTGCTGATGCCCTGAGCAGGAAGAGTATGATATCTGCTATGATGATCAGGGAATGGGATTTGTTAGAACAGTTCGCCGAACTTCGGATCAGAGTTAAAGAGGTAGAGACTGGATTTTTGGCTAGCCTGCGGATAGAGCCCAGGATCATGGATCAGATTAGAACTGGGCAGCGCAGTGATAAGAGATTGATAGACATGGTTAGCCAAGCTGAGCAGAGTTCGCAGTCGGATCTCACCATCAGTGAGGATGGATTATTGAGGTTCAGAGGACGGATTTGTGTACCGGACGATGATACCCTGAAGAGACAGATACTGAGAGAATCTCATTGCTCGCGATACACCATGCATCCAGGAAGTACTAAGATGTACCGAGACTTGAGAAAGGTGTATTGGTGGAGTGGTATGAAGCGAGATGTGGCAGAGTATGTGGCCAGGTGTTTAGTATGCCAGCAAGTGAAAGCTGAGCATCGGAAGCCCGGAGGACTACTACAGCCCTTACCTGTACCTACATGGAAATGGGAGCATGTCACTATGGACTTTATTATGGGTTTACCGAGGACCCGAAGAGGTCGTGACGCGATATGGGTCATTGTGGATAGATTGACCAAGAGTGCCCACTTCCTTGCCATCAAGAGCACAGATACTGTGGATGCCTTAGCTGAGCTATATGTCAGCGAGATAGCTAGATTACATGGGGCTCCAGTGAGTATTACTTCTGATAGAGATTCTCGATTTACTTCCAGATTCTGGACCCAGTTTCAGGAATCCATGGGATCTCGATTGAGTTTTAGTACCGCCTATCATCCTCAGACAGATGGTCAGTCAGAGAGGACTATTCAGACCCTGGAGGATATGTTGAGGGCGTGTACGATGGATTTTAAGGGATCATGGGATGATCACCTGCCCCTAGCAGAGTTTGCGTACAATAACAGCTATCATGCGAGTATTGGAATGGCACCTTTTGAGGCTCTATATGGTAGGAGGTGTAGATCCCCTGTAGCTTGGGAAGAAGTCGGTGACAGAAAGATAAATGCTCCTGAGCTTGTTGAGCAAGCCGTACAGAGTGTGAAACTCATATGTGAGAGGTTACGGGCTGCACAGAGTAGACAGAAAAGCTACGCGGATGTGCGTAGACGGCCACTCGAGTTTGATGTTGGTGATGCAGTATTTCTGAGAGTATCACCGAGCAAGGGTATCATGCGATTTGTGAAGAAAGGGAAATTGAGTCCTCGATACATAGGACCATTTGAGATTCTTGAGAAAGTGGGTGAGGTAGCTTATAGATTAGCATTACCCCCACAGATGTCCGGAATACACAACGTTTTTCATGTATCTATGTTGAGGAAGTACCACCCGGACCCTTCTCATGTTATAGAGTATGATGAGATGGACATACAGGAGGACATGAGCTACACTGAGGAACCCGTCCGGATTCTCGATAGAAAGGAGAAGGTACTGAGAACCAAGAGCATCCCATTAGTGAAAGTTCTGTGGAAACATCACTCAATGGAAGAGGCAACGTGGGAACTAGAAAGTCTCATGAAGGAGAAATACCCCCATCTATTTTGATTAGTTGAGTTGAATTTGGAGGACCAAATTCTTTTAAGGTGGGGAGGATGTGAGATCTGAGAATTTCAGACATATTTATTGATGTAATAATAACTTGAAGTGTAATTTATGGAACTAAGTAAATTGTGGGAATTATAATTGGAGACTTATGTGTTAAGTGTGTAAAATGAGCATGAAGCATGAGGACAGATCGATCTGGGAGAAGGAGAGATCGATCTGGTGAGTTAAAACTGACAAGGAAGGAGGAAATTTGAGAAGCAGATCGATCTCCAATGGAAGAGATCGATCCCCTTATGAATCTGTTTGAGAAGGGATCGATCTCATGAGGAAGAGATCGATCTCCAAATGAATCTGTTTGAAGGCAGATCGATCTCATGAGGAAGAGATCGATCTCCAAATGAATCTGTTTGAAGGCAGATCGATCTCATGAGGAAGAGATCGATCTCCAAATGCTTCTGTTTGGAAGAAGATCGATCTCCTCAAGGCACAGATCGATCTCATAAAGCCATAAAGAGATCGATCTCACCCCTCGACAGATCGATTTCCTAGGCATAAAATTGCCCAGATCGCCCCCAAAATTCAAACACAGATCGATCTCATCAAGAGGCAGATCGATCTCCTACCTCCAGTCTATATAAGGAACCCGTGTCTTCTCCTGAAATCTTACTTTCTCTCTCTTCCAAAACCTCCATTTTTCCGAAAACCTAGTTTCTCACTCCTCCAAATCCCCCATTTTCGACCGAATCAGCTATTGTGGTAAGAAGGAAAGTTGTTCCTCATCAAAGGGAGAACAACATACTTGAAAATCGAAGGACGAATCGGATCGAGGCGAGAGTTGTGCGTCTCACAAGCTTTGGGTAATTTCTAAATCTTGATCTTGATATTTGAGTTGATTTCGATGTTATTGGTGGTTGAATGGGTGTTGAAATGGTTGAAAGATGACTAGGGAGTGATTAAATTTCAATGTGGTAGGAGTGATATGTATATTGAGAGTTTTGGTGAATTTAGGAAATTGTGAGTTATAAATGGAAATTGGACAATGTAGAGAATTGCCTAGATAATTGGCATGAGGAATATTGAACATTGAGATATTGAGAATGAGGTTGTAGTTTAGGGTGGAGTTGCGAGAACCAAAAGAATTGAGGTGTTATGAGCAATTATGCTCGATTTTGAGAATTGAGGCTTATGTGATGTGGAGTATTGATGTTTTAACATCGTTTGGACAGCTCGGGAGTTCCAGAGTGGAATGCGAGACTAGTCCGTGATACGGGGGAACGATTGCACTATACGAGGTGCAAAGAGGTAAGGGAAATCTAAACCATTTGTGTATGTGATTTGTAAACTGTTATAGCATGATTTATGATTTATAAACAAGCATGTTGAGATTTGAACTGCACACGATTTTATAGCCGGTTGGAGCCCAATGTTTTATGAGTTTATAACTGGGCTCTACGTTAAGGCAATATTGTGATTTGAGAAATGTGTGCGTGTGCTTTGCCGGTTGGAACTCGGTTTTACTACGTTTTGTGTTGAGTACAAAACGATTTTAAATGAGTTTTATGAGAGAAAACCATTACGAGTTCTACGTGAAGGCAAACCTGTCTTATGTGATAAGACTTGGGTGTGTAGTTGTGAGTACACACCGGGCATTGCTCTGGTAGCATGTAAGCCCGATTTCTTCTCCGTTCTGGTAACGTGAGAATGACCTATTCTGTGGCAGTGCCACGTTGAGATACCCCCTTGGTGGCTGTGCCACGTATACCCCATTGGTGGCTGTGCCACGTTGAGATACCCCCTTGGTGGCTGTGCCACGTATACCCCATTGGTGGCAGTGCCACGTTGAGATACCCCCTTGGTGGCTGTGCCACGTATACCCCATTGGTGGCTGTGCCACGTTGAGAAACCCTATTCTGTGGCTATGCCACGTGAGAATTAAATCAGTGGCTTTGCCACGTGTGTATTGTGGCTATGCCACGTGAGAAAATAATTCAGTGGCTTTGCCACGTGTGTATTGTGGCTATGCCACGTGTGATTTTTAAACCAGTGGCTATGCCACGTTATTTGAGAAAGCGTTTAACGCGTATTTTCACATGCTTTGTTTTTCTCTAGAGTGAGCCTTTTTACTTCATGTTTTCACATGACTTGACACATGAGAGTGTCGTTTTGAGTATTTTCATGCTATGGTTTTCAAATGAGTTTCACATACAAATAAATGCTTTGTGATGTGCATTTTGGTTTATGAAATGAGTCCCCTACCCCCCTTACTGAGCGATTTAGAAGCTCACCCTGTTTTCCTTTCCCCCCAGAGTTCTTCAAGTGAATAAGGACTTCCCTGCGACGTACGGAGTAGTGGCTAGTGGAGGATTCGAGCTCCAGGCTATATAATTTGTACTTCGAGGTATATTTATCTTTTCATGTACCCAGACTATTAATGTATTTGCAGACACTTGATGTATGACATTATATGGGATGTATTAGGATTAATTGACTTGTAATCGAGTAATGGGTATAATACCATATTTATTATATCATGATGAGATCCTGAGGCATGATAATTATGATGATGTATGACACTGCACAGGAATGCACTCTTTATTTGTTAATTAACGAGTAAAAAGTTTTAAATTAGCCCTATTTTCCGCATTTTTGGGGCGTGACACTAGCCAATTCTTAGGAAATAGATTAATCTCTTGGTTCTCTAAGAAACAAAACAGTGTGGCTCAGTCCACAACTGAAGCTGAATACATAGCAGCAGGTAGTTGTAGTGCTCAAGTGTTGTGGATTAAACAACAAATGAAAGATTATGGTATTGACATGAAACAAGTTTCTATTAAATGTGATAATACCAATGCTATCAACCTATCTAAAAATCCTATTCAACACTCTAGAACCAAGCACATTGAGATTAGGCATCATTTCCTTAGAGACCATGTGCAAAAGGGGGATATAATTCTAGAGTATATTGACACTTTACATCAAATAGCTGATATATTCATCAAACCCCTTGATAGAGATAGGTTTTGTATCCTTAGAGGTGAATTAGGACTCATGAATATCCCTTAAGATATTTATGCTTCAAAATCTTGGTTTTAAGTTGGTTTTAAAAGAGTTTTACAAAGATTTTTCTGGGCAACAAGTATGAGAGATCGATCTCCTATCAATATAGATCGACCTCCATACTTCCAATAAGCCTAAAGCATTAAGGTTAAGCTAAGCAGATCGATCCTCTATCCATAAGATCGATCTCCTTAAGCCTCTGTTAAACAGCAGATCGATCTGTGCATACGACAGATCAATCTCTTCAAGCTTCTGTATTCTGAAGATCGATCTATGCATTTGGCAGATCGATCTCCCTAAGCCTCTGTCAAACAGCAGATCGATCTGTGCATACGACAGATCGATCTCCTTAAGTTTTTGTATTTTACATATCGATCTTATGGACCACAGATCGATCTCCTTGAGCTTCTGGAAATGACAGATCGATCTCCTTGAGCTTCTGGAAATGACAGATCGATCTGTCGTCTCGACAGATCGATCTCCTGTGCCCTGGACTATAAAAACTGGTGAAAAATCCCCAAATTTCAAACCCTCAAACTTCAAAATCCCTAACTTCCTTCGCATCTCCTCTCTCGATTCCTCCTCAGATCGATCTCGGTACGGTCTTCGTCGCTTCTCTCCTTCGTTTACTGGTATAGTAACCCACATTCCTTATTATTTTCTCAAAAATTTCTTAAGATTTGTGTTCAATTTCACTCTAGGGCAAATCTAGTCACTGTTTCATTGATTTTTTGTTGTGAACCTGTCTTAGAGTAATTCCCGTGTCTAGAATCATGCCCAGACTTAAGAGAGTAGGCCAAAAACCTCCTCGACCTAGTGTCGATCAAGGGTCTTCTTCCCAAACCAATCCACCCCCATCAGTCACTACCTTTAACAGGTGTTTTAAAACACCTGCGAAAAGAAAGCGATATGAAGAATTTTTTCTACCATGCCAATTAAACATTGGCGAACAATCAATTTCTCCTTCCTAAACCGCATCGATTTTCCTTATCTATCCAAATTTGAAGAATTTGGTTGGATGTCGTTCCTAAAAATTAATACTCCCGTACCTCCAAATATCGTTCGAGCATTCTTTCCAATGCCGAACTCACCTATGATCCTAACGACACCTGTAATATTCTCGGGTTTACAACGTATGTCATGGGAAAATCCATTGCCGTAGACACTGAAATCCTAGCCAACGCTTTCAACATATGCGATGAAGGGTTGACAAACGAAGATGAGGAAGTCCCTTTGGAGTTTGATATTCCCGGGGATAAGGCGAGTGACCTACCAATGCACCCCCGGCTACTCCACCTCATCATATCGTGGAACCTTCGTCCATTCGGTACCCGTCACTCCACCGTTAGGCGGTTAGATAGGTTCTGGATTCACCACATTCACTCCACCAGTCAAAAACTCAACCTCATCCACTTTATCTATCAAGACTGGTTGAAGATCGTACGCGGCCAAGCCACAACGATAGTGTTTCCGCAACCATTGGCGTACTTTCTCCAACGACTCGGAGTGGACAGCAGCTGCGAGACGTGTGAAATGCCCTCTACAAAGAGTGTCCTCAACATCGGGTCACTCCACCACATGGGCTACTACAAGGACTTTCGAGGTGACTGGAAGAAGAAGAGGGAACAGCAGTCTGCTGCAGCTATGGAGGAAGATCCCTCTGATGAGCCTATGGATCCACCTGCTGCACCGACTGCGGGTCCATCGTCCTCGATTCCTCAGCCCACTGCACCTGCTACCTCAACCGCTGAAATGGAGTCCATTGTGACAATGTTGAGTGCACTGAACAGGAAGATCGATGAAGGCTTTGCAAACCTTCATGCGACCCAGCAGCAGATGTTCGAGGAGTTGAACCGCAAAGTGGATGAAGGCTTTGCAAATCTTCATGAGGCTCAGGAGGCGATGTTTGATGAGATTCAAGACACTCGCACTCACGTTGAGGATCTCATGGATCGATTTCCTCCTCCACCATAGGACTTATTTGCTAGATCTAGTTATGTTATATGTTTTCATTACTCGTTGTTGTATGAACTAAATTTGCTTGAATGAGCTGCCCTCTGTGTTATTGAATGAGTTTTTAAAGAAATGTTAATTTGAAATGACAGGAGTACTGTTTAGATTTCTTTCTTGCCATTGATATGACAAAAAGGGGGAGAAGAAATAATGCTAAGAACACATGAGTGTGTTAAAACATGTTTAAATGACTTTAAGAATCATATCTAATGGTTTAAAAGGAATGATTAAAATAAGGGGGAGTTAAGAAAGTTTAGAGATCAAAAGCCAAAAGTAAGGGGGAGTTTACAAAAAGGGGGAGTTTGTGCAAAATGAAAATAGGGAACTAAACATGTTGATTGAATAGGTTTTGTCATATCAAAAAGGGGGAGATTGTTGAGTTAATGTATTTTGAAATGACAAAACAAGTGAATTCAATAATGCAAAGATGATATAAAACCATGTTTAGAGGTTATCAGTACCAGAACTTAAAGTTCTGTTGATGAGGGATCGATCTGGGTTATGAGAGATCGATCTCCTGGGTTTGTCTTGGATGAGAGATCGATCTCAGGAAGACATGAGATCGATCTGCCAAGCCTTGAACCTATACAAAGGTATTAAGGAAGAGTGAGATCGATCTATAAGGGTTATGAGATCGATCTGCCTATTACTGGAGTTGAGGAGATCGATCTGATCTAGGAAGAGATCGATCTCCCTTAAAGCAAAGAAAGTAGATCGATCTACACTCAAACAGAGAGCTTATGAGATCGATCTGGTAAGGAAGAGATCGATCTTCTCAAAGTCAGAGAGCTAAGGAGATCGATCTGGGTTATTGAGAGATCGATCTCCCCACTACGAGATTGCATCGCAGATCGATCTGTAGATCGATCTTGCCTCAAACAGAGAGATTGGAAGATCGATCTGCCTATTCGACAGATCGATCACCTCTAACATTTTCAAATAAGAGATCGATCTGCTCATATATGAGATCGATCTCCTTGTGTTATTTTGCTTTGATCTTGCAGGACTTATAACTAAGAGATCGATCTGGCCAAGATGGCAGATCGATCTGGCACTCTACTGGAGGTACCCAACGGCTAGTTCTGCAAAAATCTCAACGGGAAAAATAGCATTTAATGCTCCAACTACCAATCCTTCAGTATTTAACCAAGCATTGAAGACAATGAGAAGAGAGACACTATTGCTGCACATTTCTTACATTCTCAAGAGTTTAATACTTTCATTCCTTGTGTCTTCATTCCTCATTTATTGAGTTTGTTGTATAAGCTTAAGTGCAAAAGCTGTAATTGTCCTACCTACATTAAAAGCTTGATTCTGTATTCATCCTTACCTTAAGAGAGAAGAGGATTGTTCCTCAGTGAGATAAAAAATTGTAAAAGGGTGAATACATCTTTGTATTGCAAAGGGTAGAGAGGTTATTCCTTAACCTGAAAAAGGAACATTGTAACTTCAGTTGAAGAAGAGAAAGAAAGCACTTGACAAGAAGGTCAAGGAGAGAGGACGTAGGCAAGAGTTTGGCCGAACCTCTATAAACGATTGTGTTTGTTTCTCTCTTCCCTATCTTGCATTATCTTGTTTAATTTCATTATTGCTCACTTTCATTTGCTGATTAAATTAAGATTAATTTAAAATTTTCCATTAACGCTAGAAAACCGATTCACCCCCCCTCTCGGTAGAGCCAACAATTATAATAAAACTAAAATATTTATTACAGTAAGGAATAGGATAAAATATAAAAAAGGTTATTGAATTTTATCACTTTATTTAAATAAACCCTTATACTTTTATTATATTTAAATAAACCTTTAAACTTTAATTTGTATTCAAATAAATCTGTAAACTTTTATTTGAGTACCAAAATGAGCTTTTAATTTGAGAACCCAAATAAGCTCTTAATTTGAGTACCCAAATAAACTCTTAATCTTTAATTTGAACATGTATGAACCCTTAACATAAATCAATCTTTTATAAAGATGAACAATGGATTGGCTTTTCGAATAGGTTTTAAAACCCAACTTATTGCATAAAAAAGTATCGTTTATATAAATATATATATATATATAATATAATTATTAATTATTTATATTATATAATAAATTTAAAACAAGAATCAATTAATTCGGTCAACTCAATTCGTAATTTTAAATATCAAGTTAATTGAATAAACAAATATAAAAAATTAAGTTAAATCCAAAATTAATTTAACCATATCGAATTAACAAAATTTCGCTCTATTAAAGGTGAGTTTAAATCTCATCGCAGCCCCAGTGTGGTGAGATCCAACATAATAAAACAAAAATTTAGGAGGGCAAATTACCTTCCTAGCCTTACTTATAATTTTTTTTTTATTAAAAACATATATCCTTAATAATTTTTTTTATTGTTTTTAATCTCATCAGAACCAATCTCACCACTCATTCACACTAGTCCTAAGTTGATATGAATTCATTTTTATTCATCCATCATCTTTTATTTGAAATAAGAGTTTGTTTGAATACAAATCAAAGAATAATGACTCATATAGGTACAATAAAATTATAAGGGCTCACTTAATAAAAGTGAAATAGTTCATTGGTTTTTTAAATATTTTAACTTAACGAGTAGGGATGGCAATGAGTATCTTATAGATGAGTACGCGACATTCATCTGTCGTAATTAAGTATGATTAGGGTATTATATAATCAAGTTCGGATAGTAAAATGTAACGACATGATTTTACGGAACTATATGGTTGGGCTACGAGTCGATAATAGATCAGAACAATAAATCCACTTATTAATTTTATTTCTTGGTAACAAAATTAAACAAAACCAATGTGAGTACCTTCCAATTAATTTAGTGTAATTGTTTTTTTTACAAAATATGCATGTTCACATTCTCCAGACACATTTTCATATACATTATTATACTTACAAAATGTAGATACAAAATAAATATTTATACTGGGTATACATTTAACGCGGAATAATACTTTGCTGACGTATGACTATGTAAAATAATTCAACTTATAAAAATGATCTCAGCTATTGACGAGGCTCTATGGAGAAAAGTAAGAGGTGAGCTCAACGTGCTCAGTAAAAAAAATACGTGGTAGGTAGATAAATACACTACCTATATATATATGCTAAATAGAAATTCTCATGAAAATATACAGATAATTTGACAAAATCAATAATATTAGAGTCAAAAATCGAAACTTGTATCAACATCGATAGTATAAACAATTTACTGCAGTAAATACAGGATTTTGAAGCTTCAAACAGTAGAATAAACGATTTTCACAAAATATTACAGTTCTTACGGTCAATCCAGAACATCAAATTGAAGAGACAAGACAGAACATGTTATATCAAAATTCAGAAAGACAATTAGCTAATGTCGACGACTCTAGGCATCACTGATCAAGTGTACCGGGATGTCAATCGTCGTGGGAGTGGTCAGCTACCCTAACGGCTCACAGAACAGAATGTCAGAAGACCAGAATACACGGTACATTATACTTGCGTGCGTGTCGCACGGTACATCGTACTCTGTGGACCACAGAAACAGAAACAAAAACAGACAGTAGTGCAGCATGATTTAACCATCGTCTTTGTCTCAAAATCAATGCAAGTCGGATCGTGTGACAGACAGTCAGCACGCGCTCAAGCACATATCCTCAGTATCACTTATAAGCAAATCATTTTTCATTAAAATCAACTATAAATTCAGTTCGGTAAAAATATAACATTCAGAAAGAGGCTAATTCGTCATTTTTCGGTTAAAAATCCCAGTAAACTGTCTATGAAAATTTAATTCGAGATTTTCGATTTAAAACAATAATTACAAACTCTAGTGATATTTATCTAAATAAACTAAATAAATTTATATCGATCAATGAACTGATTTACTGAGGTTAAAGTTTTCCCTAATTCCAAGAAACTGTAAAATCGACCTAGGTTTTTCTAGAATTTCGATAACTATAAAATTCGGCCTAAAATTTTATATCTACAATTTCATAAAAAAATACATAAATCTATCTCTAGCAGCACACAAAAGTTTTTCTTACCTTGGTATCTGTCAATAATTCTCAATGTCTCAACGTTGCGAGTCGGTGAATCCGCTCTATTTGGTTTATTTTCCCAAAGCTCTTTTCCCCGAATTTATCAATTTTCTTTGTTCCTTCTTTCCTATCTCCAAATATTTTTTATTTATATATATATATATATATAGTTATATATGTATATAAATATACCCTTTTTATTTAATTTCCTTTCTTTTTTTCCCGCCTTTTCCTTTCTTTCTTTCTTTCTTTCTTTTTATTTCCTCTCATTCCTCGGTGATCACCCGATGACACTGTTCATCATCTTCTTTTTCACCGTTTCTCGCCTATTCACTGCTTGGGTTCCTTCCTTCCTACTTCGCTCTCTTCTTCTTCCTCACTGTCTCACTCCCTTGGCACTATTTATCATCGTTCTCCACCACTAGGAGCTGCCACTCCACTGTTTCTTCCCGGTCTGTCATCATCATCATCATCCTCGCGGTTCTGCCACCATTCTCACAACTCTGCCAGCTCGGTGCCCCTCTGTTTCCTCAGTTTTCGGCCCCCACGTCTAGCCTCCTCGGTCACCGTTCCAGTTCGCCACTGCTCTTACCCGAGGTCCTCGTCCTCTGCTCTGTTTCTTGCCTTCGCTCTTTTTCCTTCCCGGTTTCAGTCTCTCTTTTCTCTCTTTCTTATTCAGTTAGGTTCATGTAGATATATGTTCACATATATGAAAATATATATATATATATATATATATATATATATTTATATATATTTACGTATACTTAACTATCCTGGGCATGGGTCGTTACCTTCTTCTCTGTTTCTTGTCTTCTCTCACGTACGGGTTACAGGGCAGCAGACAGAGTGAGGGACGTGATGGGGATGACTCGTGAGAATGGAGAAGAAATATGGGGGTTGGCCCTGTCAGCAACTTCCCCACTTGCTCTCCCTGCTGCAGGACCGAACCATTTCCCCTGCTCATTCCTTTCCCTTCCTCGATCCAATTCCCTTATTTCCAGCAACATCATTCTTTTCCGTGTGATCAGACCATCCTCACTGAATCAGTATTGTTGGCAGCAGGTTTGACGCCTTCTTTCCATTTTATTTTCTTTCCTGTTTACTGCCTTGTTTTCTGACATTTGCTGTCATTTCTTAGCCTTCCATGCTTCGGTTTCCTATTTCCTTAATCATTTTTCCTTGTTCTGTCGCGTTTCCAGGCTTCCCACCTGCTTCAGTTTCTTTATTTTCTCGCGATTCCCAACTTCTTTTCGTTACCAGTCTTTCCACTACCGAGTACTAACTCCACTTCTTTATTATTTATATAATAGTCTATTTACATGTTTAGACAATGGACAACAACATGCCATCCCTCATTTAATCTCGGTTCAAGCTTCCCAATCCCATAGTTCCATGCTGAGACACCATGTTTGCTAACATTTTCACTTGTTTACACTGTTTTGCTGCTGCACACTACAGAACCAACCCCCACGTATCAGTCTTTCCTTACATTTTCTTCTTTTCTTTCCATTATGCTCGACAAGAGCAGGCCCTCGGGATTGACTTCATTTTAGAAGTCAATTCCACGAGTAGGGTTAATAATAAATATATATTATTAATCTTTTTATTTTTAGAATTCTAATTAATTTTTAGAATTCTAAAAATTAGAATATTTAATATTCTATTAATAATATTAATAATAATATAATATGATTAAATTAAAATCTAATTTTTAATATGATTTAAATCTAATCAAATAGAATTAAATAATTAAAATAAAATAATATGTGCACTCATACATAAACATTTATTTTTACATGTATATACCTACATTTTTTTTTCTTGAAGTATAATAAAATAATTTATATAAATTTTTATACATATCTATACACTAATTAGATTTTCCTTATTGTATTAAGATCGAATTTAGTCTTATATTCATGTATACTTCAAAAGAAATATTTACTGACTTTAATTTATCAAAATCTCTCATACCATATTTAAATCTTATTAATCATCCACAAAAGCATCTATTTAAATCTCAATAGTTAATTGTTATTTATTGATAAAATCGAGTACATGATAATTTATGGTATTTACATAAAACTACTACTAATCATGGGTTTGGGTAGAATTTAGGTAGTTATCTTAGGTTCTAGCTATCCGAATCTAATTATAAATAATTATTTTTTATATGATATTTGTATTTTTTATTTATAAATTATTTATTACTAATGTAATATTTAATTAAATTAATTCATTAAATATTATAATTGTGATTTTTAACTTCTTATGAGTCAAATTAAATTCATTAATTCAATTTTTTAATATTTTATTCTAAATTAATTTTAAATTTAAAAATCAAAATTTTAATTTAATAAATAAATAATTAATAAAATTCGAATAATTAACATATATTTTTATAATATAAATATAAAATTTGAAGGACACGAATCAAAATAATGAAATAATTAATTGAATTTAAATATTGCCAAAACTAATCAAATTTAAGTTTAAATATCTTTAATTTAAGACAACATGATCTGTTTACATTCCTGCTAACCGGTATAAATTAAAAAAAAAAAAGAAAAAAGAAAAGAAAAGTGCCGAATGCCATTGAATGCTGATAAGTGATAATCTTCTGATGAATCAATCCATTCTCGTCGCTGACTTACCTCTAACTCCCTTTTCTCACGTAGACAGCCACAAACAGAGATGCAGTGATGGGTCGGGTTCTTCACAAAATCAGACAATAAAGAAAGTACATTCATTTGGACTTTCAGATTTTATTTTCTTTATATATGTATGTATGTATTCTCAATCATGAACTCTGATTCTTCAGATGAGATTACTCTTGAAATCCGTTGTTTGACAGATAATTTATGATGAAATAAGTACGCAACTTTTGGTTGGTCTTTTTCAAGTGAAAGGAATTGAAAGTTTTTGATCTTCCCATCTTTTGCAAATTGTCTTCAGCTTAGTTGTGTTAATATTATCATTTGTGAATTTCAAAGGAGCAGTTGCAAAGGTTGTTAGAACTTAGAATCTGGAATTTCTTTGATAGTTCACTAATGGAGCCCAAATCACCTTCAAAAGTTAAGCTCTCAGTCACGGGATTCAATCGATGGAAATGGATCTTGAAAGTTTTTTCCTTTGGCTTTCTCGTTCTGTTATCATCTTTTGGTGTTTATTTAGCATTTAATTTTGGGAAGGCTCGAAATGTATTAGAGAGTTCATATTATACTGTTGTGGTGGACTGTGGAAGCACTGGAACACGAGTGAATGTATTCGAGTGGGAAAAAAGAGGTTTAATTAGTCAGGGCCTGCCTTATTTGGTGCATTCTTATCCAGATAATTCTACCAAGAGTCCACTTTGGAAAAAATCTTGCCACTACCATTGCATGCAGACTGAGCCTGGTTTAGATAAATTTGTTGGTAATGCTTCAGGAGTTAGGGCATCTTTAGAACCGTTGATTGGATGGGCTGAACAGAGGGTACCTCATGAAAGACATGGAGATACTCCTATTATTATTTTAGCTACTGCCGGGCTGAGGAGGTTGGCTGCTGAGGATGCTAGGCAGGTTTTGGATGATGTAGAGGTTGTCGTAAGGGAACATTCTTTTGTGTATACTAGGAACTTGATAAGGATTTTGACAGGGAAAGAAGAGGCCTACTATGGTTGGGTCGCTCTAAACTATAAATTGGGTAGCCTCGGGAATTCCCTGAAAGCATCCACCTTTGGACTTCTCGATCTAGGAGGTTCATCATTGCAGGTTGTGGTAGAAGTAGCTGATGAGAGTGACAATGAAAATTTCATGAAATCAAATATTGATTCAACTAATCGTAACATTTTAGCGTATTCACTACCCGCATTTGGTTTGAATGAGGCATTTGATCGGACAGTGGTCATGCTCAGTCGAAATCAAATAGACCTGGGAAATACCACTAACAGATTTGAAATCAGGCACCCTTGTCTCATTTCTGATTTTGTGCAAAACTACACTTGTTCTGGTTGCGCTATGCTAAATGTAACTGATCATCTGGGAAATTCTGACATTCAAACGTATAAAACTCAATTTTCTTCAACATATTTGGTCGGAGAACTAAATTGGGAGCAATGCAAAGAACTTGTGAGGGCAGCTGCAATGAACTACAGTGGTTCAGATTGGTCACAGAGAATAGCTGGTAGAAACTGTGAAGCAAATTCATCTCCTTATGGTAGTAAGTTAGAAACAAGCTCTTCTGCTTTTCCTAAATTAAAATGTTGACGAAACCTACATTTTGGTATCTTTATGTCTCTATGGACACTGATCTTTTGCTTCCACTGTCTTCATATAATATATGACTTTTAATTCAGTGATGACTGATAATGTAGAAAGGATTAAGTACTTTGGTTTGGAATTTGTTTCACAGATTCAATCTAATGGCTACTTTTTCCAGTATAAAGGAGATCTACTTATTAAGAGTTTTTTTTCTTTCTTTGAAGGATGACATGTTTATTTTATATAACATTTGAATTAAACTTCATGAGCATGTTCATCTTATGAAGAAAAATTGTTATTTGGAAATACTTGGTGGTTATTAATCAGGTAATGATTATGGATCTGGAAAAAAAAATGCTTGAATATTTTTGTGCAATGGCCATTGGCTAATAATGGCCTTTTACTAGAGGTGTTTACCGTATAAAAGGGCTTTGATTCTCATTGTGCATCTTGATCAATTGGATCGTTTCTTTGTGGTTTCCTATACGAAGTTTTTGTAGATGTGTTTCCTCGTATTCTTTTATCATTTTGTCCAACAGGAAGAGTTCCTCTACTTCTATGAATTGTTCTAGAATACTCTTTTCTTGAATATCATTCAAAAAAGTTTTGGATTGCCTAATATTCCACCAATTAGTAATCCAAGATTTCAAACTTTTATTAAATGAGAGAGAGATCCACCAGGGCAAAAATATTATATATGCAAGATATAGGAGAGGAGTGAATGCCTTCTTTTTTGCCATTTTTTAGTGAATGCTTTCTTTTTTGCCATTTTTTCATCTGCGAATTGTTAATGAACCCACCTCATTCGTTCTCATAGATGTAGATAGAAATATGCACTCTCCCACTTCTGAATCTTGATAATTGGACAGCAGCAGATATAATATGTCCTTTGCTCAGTATCAAAAACAGTCGGTACTCTGTATGATAAGAGTCATGGTCACAATTCAGCTGCTAATATTATTGAATTTGTTAAAGGAAAAATGAATCGAGGAAGACTTAGTTTTTCATATAAGAGTGGTTCATATAAAGTACAGAGAAGAGAATGAAATTAGCTAACTAATTACCTAGTTATTTGGGAAACAGAAAAACTAATTACAAGAATTAGTTAGCATCTAACTACTTGTACAGCTTGGCAAAACTACTGCCAGCTGCACCATGTATTTAGGAAACAGAAAAACTAATTACAAGAATTAGTTAGCATCTAACTACTTGTACAGCTTGGCAAAACTACTGCCAGCTGCACCATGTGTGTATTAGCCCCTCTCAAGCTGGATCATAAGGTTGTGAAGATTCAGCTTAGCAAGAAATATCCTGAAGCTAGCTGCAGAATGTGCCTTGGTAAATATGTCTGCAAGTTGGGATGAAGAGGAAACATGAAGCAACCGAATGATCCCAGCTTGCAATTTTTGTCGAATGAGATGACAATCTATTTCTATGTGTTTCATTCGTTCGTGAAATACTGGATTTTCAGCAATTGCAACTGCTGACTTGCTATCACAAAACAACAAAGCAGAAGAAGGGTGAGGTATATGAAGATCTTGGAGAAGATACAACAGCCACTATATTTCACAGGTAACAGTGGCCACAACACGATATTCCGCCTCAGATGAAGACCTTGAGATAGTGTTCTGCTTCTTCGATTTCCAAGAAATCAGTGCATCTCCAAGAAATACACAAAAACCAGTAAGTGACTTACGGCTATCAATGCAAGAGGCCCAGTCAGAATCACTAAAAGCTTTCAACTGCAGTGTAGAAGATGAAGGGAAAAATAAGCCTTGCCCTGGTGTGCCTTTAATATATCGAAGAATACGATGAGCTGCTTGGAGGTGTATTGTGGTAGGCTTATCAATGTATTGAGAAAGTTGTTGTATAGAGTAAGAAAGATCTGGCCGCGTGGAAGTAAGGTATAACAAACGTCCAACAAGCCTTCGATATGAAGAAGGATCATCAAGAAGCTGACCAGAGTCTTGAGAAAGCTTTAAAGAGGTAGCCATAGGTGTAGAAGCTGGCTTGCTACCAAGAAAACCTGTGTCTTGTAACAAATCTAAGGCATATTTCCTTTGACATAGATTTATGCCACTTTTAGATCTGGCCACCTCAAGACCAAAGAAATACTTAAGTGTTCCAAGGTCTTTAATTCGAAAAGCAGAATCCAAGTAAAGCTTCATCTCCTCAATAAGTGTGGCATTGTCACTTGCCAAAATTACATCATCAACATAAATCAACAGTGCAAGGAAGGAAGAATTGGAAGCTTTAACAAATAAGGAGTGATCTGAACTGGCCTGGGTAAAGCCTTTAGCAAGTAAAGCAGTAGTGAGTTTATGGTACCATTGTCTGTTGGCCTGTTTGAGGCCATACAAGGACTTCAACAACTTACAAACTTGTCTTGGTTTGGCTGCAGAGTAACCTCGAGGCAAGTCCATGTAAACTTCTTCAAATAAATCTCCATGAAGAAATGCATTATTAATATCAAGCTGATGAAGTAACCAATTTTTAGCTGCTGCAACAGCCAAAAGAGTTCGAATTATTGTTATCTTGGCCACAGGAGAAAATGTGTCATTATAATCAATCTCATTTTGCTGAGTGAAACCCTTTGCTACAAGTCTAGCCTTGAACCTCTCGATTTCACCATTGGATCGATATTTAATTCTATAAACCCATTTGCAGCCAATTGTCTTTTTATTAGGAGGCAACTCAGTCAAAGTCCAAGTATTGTTCAATTGCAAAGCCTCCAACTCTGCTTTCATGGCTTGCTGCCAACAGTCCTGGGTTGCTGCCTGACTATAGGTAGTAGGTTCTACAGTAGAAGAAATGTTAAAAACAAAAGATTTATGTGAAGGTGAACATTTATCATAGAAAAGAACAGAAGAAAGAGGATATTTACAAGGAAAATCATGTGAACCAGAATGCAAGTATGAGGACTGACTGGTAGTTGCTAAATAACAGTGATAATCCTGGAGGTAGGATGGTTGTGATCAAGATCTAGTAGACTTCCTTAATGCAACAGGCTGTGAGGATGATGTTGATGTAGAAGAATTATTAGCAGGTGTAGGTGAACCAGGTGAGGGAAAAATGTTTGAATCAATATCTAAAAGTTGTTCAGAAGGAATATTTGAAGAAGGCAGTATAGGTTCATTAGTAGGAGCAAAAGTAAAAGGAAAAGGAAATATATGCTCATAAAAAATAACATCTCTAGAGATGAAAACCTGATGTGTTTGCATGTTGTAAAGTTTGTAACCTTTGGTGCCATTAACATAACCAAGAAAAACACATTTGGCAACCCTGGGTTGAAATTTGGTTCTTGGCTGGGCCAATGTAGATGCAAAACATAAGCAGCCAAAAACTCTAAGGTGAGAAAAGGTAGGTGGCTTGTTATATAACATTTCGAAAGGTGTTTTGTTGTGTATGATAGGAGAGGGAATCCGATTGATCAAATGGACAGCATGACAAACACAGTCAGACCAAAAATGTTCAGGAAGATTGGCTTGGAATTTCAGGGCTCGAGCAACATTAAGGATATGTTGATACTTCCTTTTGACTATACTATTTTGTTGAGGAGTCTGTACACAAGATGTTTGATGGAGTATGCCTTTGGAAGAATAAAAGGAAGGTACATTAAACTCTTGGCCATGGTCAGTTCTAATGGTTTTGATTTTGGTCAAAAATTGAGTTTCAACATAAGAACAAAAGTCTTGAACTAATTTTCGAGCCTCGGATTTAAACTTCAGGAGATATACCCAGGTATGTCGACTAAAATCATCAACCACAGTTAAGAAATATGAATGACCATACAAAGAAGCAATATGATTTGGACCCCAGATGTCAAAATGCACAAGCTCAAAACATGTTTTAGAAACAGAAGAACTAATTGGAAATGGTACCTTCTTTGCTTAGCAAAATGACAAGTTTCACACAATGCGTGCTGGTCTACAACAATTGAAGGATCAAGGTTGCATAAAAGTTTTATTCTATGATTGGAAGCATGACCTAGCCTATGATGCCATAAATCTATGTTACTCAGAACAGATTTGTTGGATGGTTGCAAAGCATTTACAGCAGGTATGATAGAAGTGTGTTGAGGAAAGAAGCAATGGAGATAGTAGAGACCATGACTATGTTTAGCTAAACCAATCGTCTTCGAAGTCTTGACATCCTGAATAACACAAAATGTAGGTTGAAAGATTAGTAAGCAATTAAGAGCTTTAGACATCTTGCTGACAGAGATCAAATTAAAGGAAAAATTAGGAATATAAAAAACATCATGTAAAATAATTTCAGGAGACAGGTGAATTGTTCCAGTAAATGTAGCTTGAACTTGTCCATTTGGCAACTTCACAATGGAATTGACTATTGGAGAATAAGCTTTGAAACAAGACAAATCACAAACAATATGGTCAGTGGCTCCAGTAACAAGAATGAAAGAAAAAGATTACAAGGTATGTGAACAATTTATACCTGAGGGTTGTGTAATATCAGTAACAGCATTGACACGAGAACAGGCGGAAACAGTCATGTTTGCAGATGGAAGCAAAGCAATTAAATGATCATACTGATCTTGAGTGAGTGCAATCGAATATTCACCATCATTCAACTTAGAATCAGTTATTGGCTTAATATCAGTCATGTTATCAGCAGTAGTTGTCACTTGATTGATAGTTCCAGTCCTGTTTCGAGGTTTGTAGCCAGGTGGAAAACCATGCTTATGGTAACACTTGTCTACTGTGTGACCAGTGTAGCCACAGAAGGAACAGACAAGCCTCTTTGTAGAAAGATTATTTCGCTTAACAAAGGAACTATAAGAACTGTGAGAATCAACCGAGACTTTGTTGGCAAAGCTAGAAGAATCAGGTTGTTGTGGAGTTGGAACATTATTGAATTGCCTCTCCTGTTGAATAACAAGAGCAAATGCTTTGTTAATGGATGGCAAGGGGTCCATTAACATGATTTGAGATTTGACAGTAGAAAAGGAATCATTGAGTCTTGTCAAGAATCGAATCAAGCAATCATCCTCATAATACTGCTTGGCAACATCTAGAGCTCCACATTTGCACTTTGGATTACAAGAACACTTAGGAGTAGGTCATAAATTCATCAGTTCATCCCATAAGACTTTCAGATTAGTATAGTAATCTGTAACTGAAAGAGATCGCTGCTGAAAAGAGTAGATCTCGCCTTGTAAAGCTGCGATCCGAAATACATCACCATGAGAAAATCGATCCTTGAGATCTTTCCATACATAAGCAGCTACATCAAACCAGATCACACTCTGTACAATGGAAGGTGAGATCGAATGAAGAATCCACGAGAGAACCATCGTGTTACATCGTTCCCAAGCTGGGAACAGAGGATCTGTCGAGGCTGGAACAGGAATGGAACCATCAGCAAATCCGAGCTTGTTCTTTGAGAGTAAAGCTATTTTCATGGCACGGAACCAAGAAGAATAGTTAGATCCAGTGAGTACGGAGGAAACTAACACCAACGCCGGATTTTCATTAGGATGAAGAAAATATGGCGATGATGGAGTCTCTTCGGGTTTCATGGTGGCCGAAACTTCAACCATGAAGAAATACTGTTTGGGTAACTAGAAAGTACAAGAAAATTGGAAGGAAGATCGTCCTTGCTCGATGCCGTATTGAATTTGTTAAAGGAAAAATGAATCGAGGAAGACTTAGTTTTTCATTCAAGAGTGGTTCATATAAAGTACAGAGAAGAGAATGAAATTAGCTAACTAATTACTACCTAGTTATTTGGGAAACAGAAAAACTAATTACAAGAATTAGTTAGCATCTAACTACTTGTACAGCTTGGCAAAACTACTGCCAGCTGCACCCTGTATTTCGGAAACAGAAAAACTAATTACAAGAATTAGTTAGCATCTAACTACTTGTACAGCTTGGCAAAACTACTGCCAGCTGCACCATGTGTGTATTAAATATTATAGTAATTGCCAGCATTGCTTGTTGGGTAATCACACTGGCATATAAATTGTTGGCTCACTATTCTAACTGTACTTTGGGTTAGTTTCATGTGTAAATACTATGATTTTTTCTAACTGTGTATGACTTTTTGAGACCTATTTAACATACTCTCAAATGCTGTTAGGAAATCTAATAGAAAGGATATGCCTTTTGAGACTTTCATGCTTTATCCAAGCAATTTTGATCTTCTATTAAAATTTCTTATTTGATTTTTTCCTTGGTTCAGTTTGACTTTTTTGCACATAATAGATCTTGATAGGCATTGCTCTTTCTTTTAGATATCTTGCCCTACTTTGATGGACTTTATACCCCTTAACAATCTTTAAATATTTTGCAGGTAGCAATAAGCTAAATTTGACGAGTGTTGCGCATCACAGTGGACGCTTTCATGCTTTATCTGGCTTTTTTGTTGTTTATGACGTGTTAAACTTGAGTCCAAAAGCTGGTATGACAGAGATTTGGGAGAAGGGTGAACAGTTATGTTCAAGATCTTCGGCTGAGTTGAGCATTATTTCCCAAAGAACCAAGTATGCTGGACAATATTGTTTCCGAGTGTCTTATGTGGCATCACTTATTGAAGATGCTTTATGCCTTGGCAATGCAGAGATAGTTTTTGGCCCAGGCGATCTTTCATGGACATTAGGGGCTGCACTAGTCCATCTGCTAGATACTAATGAAGCTCTTGTCGGCATTTCAACTATGAAAAACATGAAGATACTCTCATCCCCCTTTTTCCTTTTTGTTCTACTTTTCTCCCTATTTTTTGTTGTGTATTGCAGCCAAATCAAGCTTCCAATGCTGGGCAGGAAGGTTTCCCAGGTTGGGCTGCCATCTTATGTTCATCCAAGACGCCGACCAAATTGAAATTGGATACAGCATTTAAGTAACAGATCTGGTTAGTGTGATTGTACAACCAAAATTCATTCATTCATTCATTTGATAGGTTAGAAAAATTCTTTGAAAAAAAACTGCTATATAAGTTGGAAAAGATTCTCACATTTTGTTTGATTGGATTAGATTCTTACAAGGTTCAAGTTCCTTGTCCTTTCTCTTCCAGCTTTGGCTATTTTTATTTTCTTGAGTTGTGATGTTGTATAGACTTGACAATTTGTGTTTATAATTTATGTTTATGTTATGTAAAATTATATTCGTGTCGTGTGAAACATGAAAATTTCGTTTTGAAAATACAATTTTTTTTTGCTTTTGTCATATTCATATATATTTTTTACTTAATTTTATCTTATATATCTTTCGTTTCTTCTAATTGTGTTCGTGTCATGCTTAATATACATTTTTTTACTTAATTTTATCTTATATCACCTTCATTTCTTTTAATTGTGGTGTCATGCTTAAAATTTTCAATATTTTACTTTTTCTTGAGAAGCTTATTTGGATATACCAAAACCTTGAATCTGGTGCACTGCAAAACACATCAAGCTTATTAGAGGATACGATTACCTCTAAACATCCCTTCCAACTAGACACGATAAAAGGGTTAAGCAGGGCGGGCTAAGAGGATGACATTGGAAAGAATTTACTACTAAAATAGATACTAAAACTGTCATTGATAATTTTAGTATATAATTTACATAGAAATTTCAAACATATATAAGAAAAACTAGAATAAAGTGCTACTGATTAAGATTTATATTAGTTCCTCCCATTATAAGGAGAAGCCAAGCTTCTGATTCGCCAATAATTTTCAAAGCGTTGCCTTTCCATCAGGGCCAACAAACACAGAAGCATCAATATCTACCCACACTTCATTGACCCTACCAATAAACCTGAATGGTGGATCATTCTGGGCAATAGAGTAGGTATAATCAGTAGCAATAGTCAAGTTAGCCCATGGAGACAAGCTCAAACTAGTAGCCAGATTCTCAGCCTCTCTGAGCACACAATCATCCGTAGCAAACCCTGAAAACTTCCTGACAGCAACATGGTGACTTTCCCATGTGTAAGGTTCCAGGTTAAGCTCCGGAAGTGGCGTTGGTGGGCTGTCCTGGAACTTAGCAGGCAAGTAAAATCGGACAACGTAGGCTGATGAGTGAAGTGGGCCAGCTCCTGGGACTAAGCTTGTCACAACGGGGGATGTCATGGCTACCCGAGAATAATTTAGATTCGCACCTTGTATGAACTGGAACAATCTACGACACTCGAATTTAGAACATCCTAGTATTAGTAATCCAAGGAATAATAATAATCTGGTAAAATTCAAGGAAGGGTGTTACTGTTTAGTTGCCTTGTCTACCTGTGAAAGCCAAATAAGGTGGCTTTTTGGAAAGAAAGGTCGTTGACGGTTGCGGACATCCAAGTGGCATCTCGGTAGTGTCTGATTTCGAAATCGGATTCCACGTGTACCACCTCGTACTGCGGCAATTCGGTTGCCCTGCAGAGTACCAGCAACGGCAGCAGGCTAATCACCGTGATCGTCAATCTCAACCCCAACCTGGGTGCTCTCGCCATTTCCTGTTTGTCAATGTCAGTTTACTCGAGGGTCGAGGCAGACGCTGTTCCGTATTTGAAGAAAAGGATTGGGTGTATGCGTTAAATTTGGGATCAAATTCAAATGGATGGATTAAATTTGGGATTAAATTCAAATGTCATCCGACTGATAATGACGTGTACTTATCAAGGTTTAGGCAATTACATTTTAATTAGAGCTGGTAAAGATTGGTCCGAGCTCGAAAATCCGTCCGAGTCTGTCCGAGACTGAACCCGA
This sequence comes from Firmiana major, assembly GCA_033439115.1. Taxonomy (NCBI): domain Eukaryota; kingdom Viridiplantae; phylum Streptophyta; class Magnoliopsida; order Malvales; family Malvaceae; genus Firmiana; species Firmiana major. Next base: position 87,762,116 of record CM065896.1, on the reverse strand, counting down.
GATCGGATCGAATTGATCAAAAAGTCAAAGGTCCGAGACCGAGAAAAGTTCGACCCGAAAAAGCCCGAACCCGATAAAGCCCGATACTGAAAAAGCCGGAGCCCGAAAAAATCCGAACCCGAAAAAGCTCAAACCCGAAAAAACTCGAGCCCGATACGATCCGAACCCGAAACCGATCCGATTCGAAATCCGAGAAAGCCCGAATTTATAACCCGAGAAAGTCCGAATTATAATTATATAATTATTATATTAAAAAATAAATAAATAAATAAATAATAAACATTTTTTCTAATTAAAATTTATAAAATTTTAAAACAATCATTATTTATTTATTACATAATTATATCAATAATTTATTATCAACAAAATAAATATTAAATATTTACATTCAATTATTAAATAAAATTATTTTAAAACACAGTATAATATTCAATATCAAATAATTTTCAATATTATGCTTATTATATTTGTAATAATAAATAATAAATATATTATTAAATATAACATTTGATTTTATTATAAAAACAATTATTATACTATTTTATTATATTTATTTCATATTAAAATTTTAATTTTAATACAATAATAAATCAAATATATATATATAAATCATTATATAATTATAACATTTATTTAAATTTGATATTTCATATAAAATATTAAATACATTATTAACAAAATTAGAATTTAAATTCTAACTCCTATAACTCCTAAATAAAAAAATAGTAATTTATTTTTTAAATGGTGATTATACTAAAAATAAAAATTGAAAGTTAAAAAATGAGATCATACCCTTTTAAGGGTTGTAATAACTTTTTCACTGCAAAAAAAATATTCAGACTCAACTATGACATGTTTGCATCCAAATTCTCGTGCCATTAACAAGTCAATGATTGTTATGTTCTAAATTAGTCCAATACAGTAAAAAACAAACCAGCAAAGAAAACATCAAACACTTAAAGTTATGACATGCAACATTACAAGAACAATAAAATAGAAAATATGCAATCATTCTCATACACAACCACCTAGTCATGGAGAAACCAATCCTTAGTCATACATTGCATGATGAACAAAACAGAAAAATACGATCATTCCATTCAACGCTAGCGGCTTGATGAATAACATACTCGAAAAGATTGTAATGCGGGAAGCAACTAAACTCTCCAAGAGCGACACTGTCTTCAAATAAGATTAATGAGGCAATGATCAATCATAATTACTCTTAATAAAAAATTTAATTTTTTAACAATATAAATAGTAAGAAATAAAATATCAACATATGTTACAATTAAAACTCTTCATCCTCATCTATAAACCAACTAGTTCAATTTAATCCAACTTTCCTTCCAAATCTCATTGTTTCATCTTCTTCATTTAATAAAATATATAAAAATAATCATATAAGAATTTAAATAATAAAAAATTAATAAAATAATAATGACACTAAAATCTTACCATCTTTATCTATATCATATCTATACAGCCAATTACGAGTGGTAATCAAAATTTCTGCATTATATGTTATGAGACAATTTCTCCATTTGTTGATAACTCTACCACCCATACTAAATGTTGATTCAGATGCAACTGTGGTAATTGGAATACTCAATATATCATTAGCCATAAGTGAAAGTACAAGGTATCGAAATTGATTTTTCTTCCAATAATTAAGAACATCAATTTAAATCTCATAATCTTCTCTTGGTTTATTCAAATATACATTTAACTCTGATCTATATAAAAGAGATCCATAATTGAAGTTTCTAAATCCCTAGAATAACAAAATAAGTTCATATATGAAATTCTAATAACAAATGTAAATTAAAACTCAAAAAAGAATTACTTAATATAAAAAATAATAATTTAATAAGTTACTAAAACAATTTATATTAAACTTTGAACAAAAAATTTATATAAATATGTTATCAAATTAACAATAAATATTTATATGTTTCAAATTTTATTTCTAGCTAGGAAATTTAAGTTTTTACCATGTCTTGTCTTTTGTATAAATTTTATTACTAAATTATATAATTTTTTTCTTCTTTAATTCATATTTCATCATTTTAATTATATTTTGTCTTATAATCATTATGATTAAATTATATCAGCTTTTTGGTTTACCTATTTTATTTAAATTTTTATATTATATTTAATAATTTTTCCAAACTTAAACTAATTGCATATATCAATTGAGAATTTAGCTACAATTATATAACTTTAATTAGGTATAATTTAAACGAATTGATAACAATTAATTAGGTATAAATTTGTTAAGCATATATGATTTTTTTTTATTTGCCTACCTTATCGGTTCATATCTATACCAGTCCACTAAAATAATATCAGTAGATATTTTTTCTTGTGCATTATGCAACGTGACGATCAAAACAAACATGCATCATTACTTGATTGTGCAAAAATGATTATTTTAAGTTAATTTTTTATTTAAATTATGTAACTAATTTATTAAAAATTAAAAATTTATTATACTTATATATGATAACTAATTAGTAAATATTTATTTTAATAATTATTTTGATAATAAATAATTAATTTTTTAACCATGTTATTATATAATATGATAATTCTGTTTAAAAATTATTAAATTAATTATATATATACATTAACGTGCAATATTTATTTTATTCCATTTTATACAATAATTTAATAATTTATCATGAAATCATATCCTTTCTTTTCTTATTCTTTGAAAGCCTATCAACAATTTCAATTATTCTATAGATAGATTATATTTGTAGTCCAGTCAGATTTTTTATACTTTTCAATTTTTCTTGGCCAAGGCCAAAGAAATAAGCAAAACATTCATTTAAAAAAGAAGTGAAGAAGATAACATCTAGAAGTTGGAGGAAATCTGTAAAACTAAAAACAAACTAACAGAGGAAATAAAAAAAATATTATGAAACTTTTATTAATCTAATTTTAGTGACTTCTGTTTAAAATTTAAAAATTTATTATTTTAATCATAATTATCTACTTTAATTTCATAATTATTTATATTATGCTTTTTTTAAGCTCACAAAGTTTTTTTGTATAAATATATATATTTTTAGTGTATTATATCAACTACAAAATATCAATCATATGGTAGTATATAATTGTATAATATATAATTATATCAAATATTAAAAATATATAATTTTTTTAATTTAATATTCTAAATTTTTAATGAGACATTTGATTAATTAATGTAAACTATTATATTTAATGCAATAATATTAATTATGATTTATGTACAAATAAAAAACAAATTAGAAATAAAATAGAGCTAATTAATTGATCATTTATTCATATTAAGCATTTTTTTGGTAAATGATAATATTAATTGGTACTTTTCTTCCTATAATATCTATATGTAATATTTTCTTTTGCATTTAATGAATATAATTATATCTACTATTTTATAATAAATATTGTAAGAAATTAAAAAAGAGTAAATTATTTTTGTCAAATAATAAATATTAAAATATAGAAACTTGTTTTTATATAAATATTTATTAAAATATAAAATCATATAAAAATTAAATTAATTATCGCATTCAATTTTTTTTTTATAAAAATTATAACTAATAAAATTTCAAAATATTTCAAGCCGGCCCGCTAAACCCGCCCGACTAGAACCGGGACCGAACCCGAAAAAGCTTGAACCCGAAAAAGCTTGAACCCGAAGAAGCCCGAAACCGAAAAAGCTCGAACCCGAAAAATCTCGAACCCGAAAATAATCGAACCCGAAAAAACCCGAGCCAAAAAAAACCCGAACCGAACCCGCCTGTTTGCCACCTCTAATTTTAACACACTTTTGGGCCATTGAGGAGACTTGTACCAGTGTTTAGGCGGACCACAAATTGGGCTCGTCCATCTTAGTATAAGAACCGAACTCTCAAGTTTTTGCCCCACCTAGTACTTGTTTCATCCCCTCGGCAGCTCACGAGCGCCACGAGAGGTGGCAAATGGCGGGCTCAGGTGGGTTCAGTTTGAGTTTTTTCCAAATTCGAATTATTTTGGATTAGAGTTTTTTCGAGTTCGACCTTTTTCGGTTTCGGATTTCTTCGAATTCGGATTTTTTTGGATTCAGTCCCGGTTCTAATCGGACGGGTTTAGCGAGTCGACTTGAAATATTTTGAAATTTTATTAGTTATAATTTTTTTAAAAAAATTTTGAATGTGATAATTAATTTAATTTTTATATGATTTTATATTTTAATAAATATTTATATAAAAATAAATTTCTAAATTTTAATATTTATTATTTGAAAAAAATAATTTACACTTTTTTAATTTTCTACAATATTTACTATAAAATAGTAGATATAATTATATTCATTAAATGCAAAAGAAAATATTACATATAGATATTATATGAAGAAAAGTACCAATTAATATTATCATTTACAAAAAAAATGCTTAATATGAATAAATGGTCAATTAATTAGCTCTATTTTATTTCTAATTTGTACATAAATCATAATTAATATTATTGCATTAAATATAATTATTTACATTAATTAATCAAATGTCTCATTAAAAATTTAGAATATTGAATTAAAAAAATTATATATTTTTAATATTTTATATAATTATATCATATATAATTATACACTACCATATGAGTGATATTTTATAATTGATATAATACACTAAAAAAATATATTTATACAAAAAAACTTTGTGAGCTTAAAAAAAAGTATAATATAAATAATTATGAAATTAAAATAGATAATTATGATTAAAATAATAAATTTTTTAAATTTTAAACAGAAGTCACTAAAATTAGATTAATAAAAGTTTCATAATATTTTTTTTTATTTCCTCTGTTAGTTTGTTTTTAGTTTTACAGATTTCCTTCAACTTCTAGATGTTATCTTCTTCACTTCTTTTTTAAATGAATGTTTTGCTTATTTCCCCGACCTTGGCCAAGAAAAATTGAAGAGTATAAAAAATCTGACTAGACTACAAATATAATCTATCTATAGAATAATTGAAATTATTGATAGGCTTTCAAAGAATAAGAAAAGAAATGATATGATTTCGTGATAAATTATTAAATTATTGTATAAAATGAAATAAAATGAATATTGCATGTTAATGTATATATATAATTAATTTAATAATTTTCAAATAGAATTATCATATTATATAATAACATGGTTAAAAAATTAATTATTTATTATCAAAATTATTATTAAAATAAATATTTACTAATTAGTTATCATATATAAGTATAACAAATTATTAATTTTTAATAAATTAGTTACATAATTTAAATAAAAAATTAACTTAAAATAATTATTTTGTAAAATCAAGTAATGATGCATGTTTATCTTGATCGTCACGTTGCATAATGCACACAAAAAAATATCTACTGATATTATTATAGTGGACTGATATAAATATGAACCCACCGACATATCGGAGGGGATCGGATACAGGAAAGCGAGTACGGAATCCCATGCCCTTTCACTTAGTTGGATTCGGCTTCTCTTTTGGATATGCTTTCTGTTAGACCTGGTAATCCCAGCCATCATTCTCTAAATCTTAGTATCCACTTGTTTCTCATGTATATTAAATTTTTTATTTTTTTGGTTTCGAAATAGGAGATTATTGTTTCAGAACAATGGAGACAGTGACTTAGTGGAGATTGTAATTCAACTGGCGATAGAGCAGAAGCTTTTAACATCGGACATAACCGAGGACAAACCTGGATATTATCCCAAGAGCTCAACGGCACTTGGTGCCGATCTCGTTGTACCTCAAAGTTGCACTAAATCATGGTACTTTTGTCCTCTTAGACATTCAATTCCTAGGCTAACTCCATTATTTGATTAATGTCTTTGTTATATAGGTTCTGCTTGAATTGATGCTTTTTGCTTAGTGGCTTTTTATATTCCCCAGAAGTTGCTAAAGACTAAAAAGCACAACATATTAGTTTAAAAATGAACAACATGTAACACACGGCTCAAATACAGTTGTGGTATAGTTGTCGAGACAAATTTTCGGATACAAGCTTAGAGTTCAGGCTTGCCTACCTACACTTCTAGTTTGTCTGCCTAAAAATTCTTAAGACTTTAGTTATCAGGCTCGGCAGCTTTCAAGCTTGAAACTTAGGTTGTCAAGCATAACAACTAACAAGTTTAGAGACTTATGCACTGTTTGGCTCACCAATTGCTCGGTGCCTTCGCTTTAATGCAGAAGAGGACAAAATATGAGAAAGCGTATTACCCTTTTATTTTTTGTTTTATTTTTTATTATTTTATTAAAAAACATATATTTTTAATATTCATTTTAATTTTTTTTTTAAATTTGATCAGAACTAATTCGGCTCATTCAAACTGACTCATTTAAACTAACTCTTAATGATTAAGTTTGAAGTTTGTCTACCTGTAAATTCATTAGTGCTTAAATTGCGAAACTTGATCACATGTAATTAATTTATATAACTTAATTGTCAAATTAGTATCTTGTAGACTAAAACCTTTGGACTTGTTTATCATTAAATTCGGTAATATCCTAGATTGTCCAGCCAAGATTAAGCTTAGACTCTTAGATTTGTCAACTTGAAAGTTGTAGTTATGTTTGAACTCATACTTAGTATATTTTTTTGACCTAGTATGTTTTTTTTACCTAATCTCTACCATATGATTTTATCTAAGAATTTTAATTGGGAAGATAAATATTTTAATTTCCCCTTGCATTCAATTAATTAAATTGGTTATGCCGGAAATGCATGTCAATAGTTTGCCCCAAAACATGCTTTTCATTGAAAATCAATTAGATTTTTTTTTTTTGAATGAAATTGATTTTCATGGTTGGTCTGTTTTAAAAAAAATCTTTTTAAGCTCTTTTGTCCTTTTTTTTTTTTTTGGGTATAAAAATACCGGATATATGCCATTCAAAACTTCTCCATCAATTTTACATTTAAAGTCATGTGTGCGTTGTATTTAATCTAAAATTTCTTTTTATTTCTTCTTTCGCAATCAAATTAAAGACGTTAGCCATCCTTGTGTTCATATTTTGGCTTCTATTCCATTTCAAGACTCCACCTTTTTTTTTTTTCATTTGTCTGTCCTGGAAATACAGTTTCTCTCCTTATTTTTGTGGTAGCTTTATTAGAGAACATTCACATCTTTCAATTTTATTTAGTAATTATTTTCTTCTTAAAAAAAATCTATTCATCACTTTCATTAAACTCCTCTAAACTTTTTTTTTTCGTACAATTTGTTTTTAGCCATGGGTGCCAGGAATTTAGAAAAAACATTCTTATTTTCACCAATACCACTGGTAGTTTAGGCATTGTTGATTTCGATTTAACACAATACATTGAGCCAGTGGCTTAATTAAATGATGTTAAATCACTTTACTTTGAAGCTGGTTTTAAACTTTTGATCTTATAATTTTAAACATATTAGGATGACACTTTATAAAAGAAATACAAGAAAAATCGTATATGAGTTTGGCAAAATCGTTTCGTCTTTAGTTGTGTTAACATGAAATTTAATATGACAATATTTATGTTTTAAACGTGTTTGACACGTTTAACACATGTAAAACACAAAAAACATATTTACTTAAATTGTATCACACAAGTACATGTTCAACATATGTAAAACACATGATACACCTTTAATTATGTATAATTATTATTAACATGTGTAAGATATGAGTACACTTTTAACATATGTAAGACATATTTAAGATTTTCTTTTTATATTTATTTTAATTTAATATAATCATGTAATGATTCTTAAAAATGATAAGTTTTGATGCAACAGTAAATGTTACTTTTTTTATGTTTAGAGTTCACGAGTTTAAATCACAAAACTACCTCTTTGTTAATGTCAGAACATCCAGGAACTCGTTTGTCTCAACCGCCTCGACTTAAACAAAACCTTTTAGGTCACTTACTTGACCAAAAAAGTCGTCACCAATCTTTTTCTCTATAGGTGTGATTGGTCATTTATTTGACTCCAAGAATAAAAAATGATTTACATTTCGGAGATTGAGTTTGGGAGTATTGTTACGAGTGGAGAATGATTAACACTCTCACGGCGCTCGTGAAATGGATGGTACTATTAATCTTGGGTTATCTTAATGTTAGTATTGAATTAGTGGTCTTTTATCTCATATCGAAAATTCCAGTGATCTTTCTTCACCATTCTAATAAAACTCGAAATTTCATCTCAAGAGTTTTGGAGGAGTCTTTTTACTTCTCTGAAGTGACTATGTTGTCGGTGATTTTATTATTATTCTTATATATCGATTTATAGCCTATATTGGATTTTGTCCACCGTTTTGGATTGGTCTTAAAGATTATTATTTTCTAAAAAAAATAATTTTAACTCATTGAATTCATATATTGTTCACCATTTTGAACAAATAAGTTATTTATTTTTATTTAAAAATTAATTTATCGAATTTGTATATTGTCCTCATTTGGGACAAATTATGAAGATTATTTATCTTTTAATATTTATTCTCATTTCTATAAAGAATTATAACTTTAGTAAACCCACAGTGTCCACCATTTTGGACAAATCATTTCTTTATTTTAAGAATTTTAATGTATTAATTATATCCATTTGTACGTCATTTTAGACAAACCTTTTTATTTTTTTTAAATTTAGCTTATTTATATAATGTCCACCATTTTGGGCAAATCATTACAAATATTTATTTTTATTCAAAAATATTTTAAATTCATATATTTGTCCACCTTTTTGGACAAATCCTAATGTACTGTTGTAAAATAATTTTTAATTTATTAAGTTCTTTGTTGCCCTTTGTTTGGGGCAAATTTTAAGATTATTTATTATTTGAAACGCTTTATTGTCCACCCTTTTGAACAAAATTCTTGAAAATTAATTTAAATAATCAATATTTTCATTTAATGCAAATTTTCTTTTATTCTTTTAAACTAATTTATTACTATATGTTTGGGAATACTTTAGGACAGGATTATAATAGTAAAATTTGTACTAACAAAATAAATAATTGATGGTGGTCGTGTCACCAGATCCACGTGTCAAACTATCCGCCTGCCACGTGTCGAACCAAGAACAGGCCACGTGGCAGATTGGCGACAGAACCGCCATGCGACACCGTTCCTAGAGGTGCGACAGAGTGTCTGATGCGAGAGGAGTCTGCCGCCTCACAGTCTGCCGCGTATCGTGAGCGGCAGACCTCCATCGCCCATGCACATCACAGGACTCCGCATTGCCCCCGACACAGGTCTCCCGCGTGCCTGAGGTAGAGGTCTCCCGCACCTCACGCGGTAGAGGACTCCCGCATAGACCGCGGTAGAGGTCTCCCGCACTGCATGCGGCATAGTCTCCCGCACAGACCGCGGTAGAAGTCTCCCGCACAGCATGCGGCATGGTCTCCCGCACCTCACGCGGTAGAGGACTCCCGCACCTCACGCGGTAGAGGACTCCCGCACCTCACACGGTAGAGGACTCCCGCATAGACCGCGGTAGAGGTCTCCCGCACAGCATGCGGCATAGTCTCCCGCACAGACCGCGGTAGAAGTCTCTCGCATTGCATGCGGCATAGTCTCCCGCACAGATAGCGGCAGAGGTCTCCCGCACAGCATGCGGCATAGTCTCCCGCACAGATAGCGGCAGAGGTCTCCCACACAGCATGCGGCATAGTCTCCCGCACAGATAGCGGCAGAGGTCTCCCGCACAGCAGCGGTAGAGGTTCCATGCATACTCTGCCACCAGATTACTCCGCCGTAGGTTGCATGGCCCGAGGCGCGACAGAGTGTTCTATAACTCTGTCGCGGCCCAGACACGCGCCTGGGTCTCAGCCCGAACCGCCTCAGGAACCTATAAATACCAGGTGAGCTCTCTGAAAAAGGGAATGGGATCCGATCCAAAAAAGAAAAAAACAGGGAGAAACACTTAAACCCTTTGATTTAAGCAATACTTTCTCCTTTTCTTACATACACCAACTCCCGATCATTGACTTGATCGTCGGAGTGCGCGTGCAGGGAGTAATCCCTGCCCCCTCTGATTCCTGTTATTTTTGCAGGATATACGAAGAACACGTGGAGTAAATTGTATCGATTAATTTAATCATCAACAGTACAATCAAACCACGTAGAAGGTAAAGCACTGTTGCTGTCAGGTGGGCAACATCAATTGGCGCCGTCTGTGGGAATCTCGACAAAAAGTCAGGTTCTCTATCGAAATGGTGAGGACACGCTCAACTGCAGAATTGATAGGAGGGCAGAACTCTGTAAGTCCCCCTGTCAGATTAGAACAGCGAAGAAGACACACTAAAAGGGGTCAGAGAGAAGCGGTGGTTTCTCTAGAGGAATTTGAGACCCTGAAGCGCAAAAATGAGGAGACTACAGCTGCATTGAAAGCTATGGTGAGCTTCTTCAGAGATGCTCTCCCCCAATTGAGCTTACCCCATGAAGTGCAGCAGTTAGTGGGGGAAAGCACACCGAGGCAGACCTACGAGAGAGGCCAGCCCTCCACTTTGACGAGTGCCGGACAAGGTGCAGGAACGCAAGATAATGCTACTGCCTACCCAGCAAGACAGAACTCACCCGCAGCTCAACAACGACAGAGGTCGCCTCTGGCCCCGAGGCGGCAGAGCTCGCCCGCATCCCCGCGACAGAGATCACCCGCGGCTCAACTGCGGCGTAGCTCACCTCTGCCCGATAGGCGGCGGAGTTCGCCAAACGAGCGGCAGAGCTCTCCCCCGGCTCAAAGGCGACAGAGCTCCCCCGCCGACCACATGTGGCAGAGATATCCCAGGTCAGATAGGCGACAGCACTCTCCCGCCGCCGCTAGGAGGCAGAGTTCACTTTTGCCCGATGCGCGGCAGACTTCACCTCTGTCGGCCAGGTGACAGAGTTCCCCTGCAGCCCCTGTGCGGCAGAGTTTCTCTACACTCCGCAGCTCTTCTCCTTTGGAGTTTGTACAGGAGTTAGGAGAATATAGGACTGGGGAGCAGCGAAGACAAAGGGGTTCTGACCCACAAGCAGGCCTCGAAATGTCAAGTCCCGGATTGGGAGGTGCTGGAAGGGGAGCCTATCGATCGGACTCTTCTAGACCCGAAGGGACGAGGCCATGCTCAGCTCGAGGGTCGGAGGACGTGGAGAAGGTCGTCCAAAGGATCCTCGAGAAGAGAAAACTGGTGTCTCCGGATGATGGTCAAAGGAGGAGGATCCCATTTAGTCCGGAGATCATGAACAAACCTTTGCCAAAGAAGTTCAAAATGCCTTCTATGGCTACTTACACCGGCAAAGCGGACCCCTACGATCATATACAGAGTTATGAATCCCTCATGCTGTTGCGTGGATGGGAGGACGAAATTATGTGTAGAGCTTTCTCTCTCACATTGTCCGGACATGCTCTGAAGTGGTTTAATGGGCTGAGCGAAGATTCAATCTCCTCTTTCGACGAGTTGAGAAATGAGTTCCTCAAAGTGTTCATGATTCACAGCCAGAGGAAGAAAGACGCTACCTACCTACTCACGCTTAAACAAGGAAATAAAGAATCCTTGAAGAGCTATGTGGACCGCTTCCGAGATGCAACCTTGGAGGTGGAAGATCTGCCGGTGGGGGTAGCCTTGGCCGCAATGCTACAAGGGACGAGCTCCGAGAAGCTACAAGAATCCCTCTCTCTCGATCAACCGATGACGATTTCCGACCTCTTTGCCAGGGCTAACAAGTATGTAGCTCAAGAAGAAGTGATGAGAATGATACAGCCCAGGGAGGCGAAGGAAGGAAAGAAAAGAGAGAGAGATGCACCCGAGAGAAGCTTCCCAAGACCCGTGAGAGGAGACAAAGCCCCCAAGCTCAGGTATGAAGGTTATACCAGACTGAGCGAGCCTCGTACGACGATACTGGCAGCAATTGAGGGGGCGGGACTACTGAAATTCCCCAAGAAGAAAATTGGAGACGTAAGCCGAAACACTGAAGCTTACTGTGAATTCCATGGTGCTCACGGACACTCGACAGAGAGGTGTAAAGACTTGATGGACCAGTTAGAAAGACTGGCCAGAGAGGGCAAGATCAACCGCTTCCTATGGAGAAGCGAGAGACCCCGTTATCCTCCGCGTGACCAAAAGAAATGACCGTCCGCGGACCGGGGCAAATAATAACAATAGACGGGATAGGCCAAGAAACGAAGCAGTTAGGCCTGCAATTTCCCGTGCTAATCCGCCAAACAACGAGCCGTAAGAGCCTGAGGCGCTATGCGTCACTGTGGCCAGGCGTAGTTCAACCGAGCCGAAAGAGCCTGAGGGGCTATGCGTCACTGTGGCCAGGCGTAGTTCAACCGAGCCGTAAGAGCCTGAGGCGCTATGCGTCACTGTGGCCAGGCGTAGTTCCACCGAGCCGTAAGAGCCTGAGGCGCTATGCGTCACTGTGGCCAGGCGTAGTTCCACCGAGCCGTAAGAGCCTGAGGCGCTATGCGTCACTGTGGCCAGGCGTAGTTCAACCGAGCCGTAAGAGCCTGAGGCGCTATGCGTCACTGTGGCCAGGCGTAGTTCAACCGAGCCGTAAGAGCCTGAGGCGCTATGCGTCACTGTGGCCAGGCGTAGTTCCACTGAGCCGTAAGAGCCTGAGGCGCTATGCGTCACTGTGGCCAGGCGTAGTTCCACTGAGCTGTAAGAGCCTGAGGCGCTATGCGTCACTGTGGCCAGGCGTAGTTCAGACGAGCCGTAAGAGCCTGAGGCGCTATGCGTCACTGTGGCCAGGCGTAGTTCCACTGAGCCGTAAGAGCCTGAGGCGCTATGCGTCACTGTGGCCAGGCGTAGTTCCACTGAGCCGTAAGAGCCTGAGGCGCTATGCGTCACTGTGGCCAGGCGTAGTTCCACTGAGCCGTAAGAGCCTGAGGCGCTATGCGTCACTGTGGCCAGGCGTAGTTCAGACGAGCCGTAAGAGCCTGAGGCGTTATGCGTCACTGTGGCCAGGCGTAGTTCCACTGAGCCGTAAGAGCCTGAGACGCTATGCGTCACTGTGGCCAGGCGTAGTTCCACTGAGCCGTAAGAGCCTGAGGCGCTATGCGTCACTGTGGCCAGGCGTAGTTCAGACGAGCCGTAAGAGCCTGAGGCTCTTTGCGTCACTGTGGCCCGACGTATACGCATCACTGTAAAACAGGTATATATACATCCACACAAGAGCCATAAGAGCCTGAGACGCAACGCGTCACTGTGGCCAGGCGTATACTCAAAAGAGCCGTGAGAGCCTGAGACGCAATGCGTCACTAAGGCCAGGCATAAAACATTCAATTAACCATAAAGGCCTAAGACGCTACGCGTCACTGTGGCCAGGTAATCAAAATACTAAGGCTATAAAAACTAAAGACGCTTTCACGTCACAGTACTCAAGCCTTAAACAACTGCGCGTTTGCACAAAAAATTCTTCCTGAAAGTATACCTTTCTATCAAGAATTGGGGAGCATACACGAATATAAATACAAAGCTATATACAAGCAAAGTATATACAAGCAAAGCAAAAGAAACAATCAGACAAAGAATGATAAATGACAATTAGAGAAGTAGTGCAAGACAAAGCATGAACGAAAATCTCAATTTCATTTCATTCAAGTGTCGGTATAAATAGATCTTTAACAGATCTTTACAATTACATTTCGACAAAAGTACAAAGTTAAAACAAAAAACAAAGTACTTGAAATGAAATACAAAAAACAAAAAAGCAAAAATCCCTATCTACTCTCCGGGAGGAAGCTGGGGATCAGCTGCAAAACCTTCACTTCCAAGGGACTGCTCGCCCTCCTCGCCGTCTAAATCGATGAGGGCTTCTATAGGCTCAGGAACACCGTCCAGATCCGCGGGCTCCCAAGGACCAGCAAGGTTGACGAGATCGTCCTGAGCAGTCCTCTTGAACAGCTCGTCCGCAGGCTCAGCCTCGGGCTCGTACTTGGTCCAATCAGGGGCCCAGTATTTATAGCGGCTCGCCTAGGTAAACACACACGCGGAGGTCCGACCCGACCCGAGAAACGCCAGACCCAGATCCTCTTTCGCGGGAAAAATTCTCTCCAAAGAGTGGGGAGCAATTGATGGTGGTCGTGTCACCAGATCCACGTGTCCAACTATCCGCCTGCCACGTGTCGAACCAAGAACAGGCCACGTGGCAGATTGGCGACAGAACCGCCATGCGACACCGTTCCTAGAGGTGCGACAGAGTGTCTGATGCGAGAGGAGTCTGCCGCCTCACAGTCTGCCGCGCATCGTGAGCGGCAGACCTCCATCGCCCATGCACATCACAGGACTCCGCATTGCCCCCGACACAGGTCTCCCGCGTGCCTGAGGTAGAGGTCTCCCGCACCTCACGCGGTAGAGGACTCCCGCATAGACCGCGGTAGAGGTCTCCCGCACTGCATGCGGCATAGTCTCCCGCACAGACCGCGGTAGAAGTCTCCCGCACAGCATGCGGCATGGTCTCCCGCACCTCACGCGGTAGAGGACTCCCGCACCTCACGCGGTAGAGGACTCCCGCACCTCACACGGTAGAGGACTCCCGCATAGACCGCGGTAGAGGTCTCTCGCACAACATGCGGCATAGTCTCCCGTACAGACCGCGGTAGAAGTCTCCCGCACTGCATGCGGCATAGTCTCCCGCACAGACCGCGGTAGAAGTCTCCCGCACTGCATGCGGCATAGTCTCCCGCACAGACCGCGGTAGAGGTCTCCCGCACAGCATGCGGCATAGTCTCCCGCACAGATAGCGGCAGAGGTCTCCCGCACAGCATGCGGCATAGTCTCCCGCACAGATAGCGGCAGAGGTCTCCCGCACAGCAGCGGTAGAGGTTCCATGCATACTCTGCCACCAGATTACTCCCCCGTAGGTTGCATGGCCCGAGGCGCGACAGAGTGTTCTATAACTCTGTCGCGGCCCAGACACGCGCCTGGGTCTCAGCCCGAACCGCCTCAGGAACCTATAAATACCAGGTGAGCTCTCTGAAAAAGGGAATGGGATCCGATCCAAAAAAGAAAAAAACAGGGAGAAACACTTAAACCCTTTGATTTAAGCAATACTTTCTCCTTTTCTTACATACACCAACTCCCGATCACTGACTTGATCGTCGGAGTGCGCGTGCAGGGAGTAATCCCTGCCCCCTCTGATTTCTGTTGTTTTTGCAGGATATACGAAGAACACGTGGAGTAAATTGTATCGATTAATTTAATCATCAACAGTACAATCAAACCACGTAGAAGATAAAGCACTGTTGCTGTCAGGTGGGCAACATCAATAATAATAAAACTAAATAAGTAAGTAACATACCCAAAAAAAATGCAACAATAAAAATGACTAATAATAATAACAAATAAATAAAAACGAAAATAAAATAAATAAAACTAAAAAAGTACAGAAAAGAGGGAAGCGGGTTGCGTGCGGACCCTTAAAAGGGGCGGGTGTGCGTGGACTCGTTTCGTGCTCGGGTCAACGCACGGATCCTGGTCGCCCCTATATATACCGCAATTTTTTTTTAGTTTGACATGTATTCGAAAAAAACTTCAGAGCTTTTCTTCTCCACTGCCATCTCCCCGATCGTTTGGTCGTCATACCACCGTGTGCCACTGTACTCCGATCTCCTCTGCTAAAAGGTTGCCTCCTTTCTGGCACTTCTTGGGCTCCTGAGTAGTGTTCTAGCCTTCGCTTCTCCTATTTTTCGTCGGGTTTTCACAAATCTGGTTTGAGACTCCTCGGTTCCATATATTTTTTATTCTTTTATTGTGTTTCTGCTTCTGTGGTTTTTTGTTGATTGTGTTGAACGTGCACAGGGTTCAAAGTTATGTATTCTGTATGTGTGTGGTAGCTGTCCGGTAGGGGAACAGTTGCTGTCTGCGTGGGTGAGAACGATTGCTCTGTGTGTGGGTGAGTGTAGGTTCTCTATAAGGGTTCTCAATGTATGGTGCTTCTCGATGTGGGGTGCTCTTTGTGTGGGTGTTCTTTGTCTGGGTGTGACCTTTTTTGTGTCTCCTTCTGTGTATGATGCAGAGCTTATATAGCTCGCCTCTTCAGAGCCTCAGGATAAAGCGGTTGCCACAAGCGGCTGTGGGCGGTGGGTAGGGGTCTAGCGCTTGGGCGATTGTGTGAGGGGCTTTGGGCAGTGGTAGGTCATGATGACTCTGGGGTTAGGGGTCGGTGGTGATGATGGTAGTGCAACTTGTCGATTTTTTGATTTTATTATTTTTATTAATTTATTTTGCAAGAGGAGGTTGGTGATGACACTATTCCGAAACCCCCCAAAACCGAAGAAAGCTTTTAATTTTTTTAAAAACCTTTAAGTTTTCAAAAAAGATTTATTATTATTATTATTATATGTATATATATATATATATATATTTATATGTGGAAAAAATGAAAATTGGGAAAGGTAAATAATAATAATAATAATAATGATAAATAAATAAATAAATAAATAAATAAAAGGAAATTAAAAAAAAAGAAATGGAATATCAAAGGGAGGTTGCATTTGGACTTGAGGCTCCCACACGAACAAAATCGAGCTTATACATGAGACTTTGTCGAAAATAATTTGTTTACCCTTGGATCAAATCGAATCAGATTCGGATTTAAGCGTTGAATTAAACACGATAGATGTTTTAAATCATTCAGGACATTATCAGACTATTTTAATATATTCGGATTAAATAGATTATGATGAATTTGAAGCTCAGTGACTTTGCCTTGAATAATGTTGACTAATCCAGACAAAATTAGGTGTTTATAGCTGTCTCTCTTTGTCTATCGTTGAGTATCAAGAATAAGGCATAGATACAATTTTGTTCGACCTTTCATGGCTTAGTGTCAATATCGGTGTGAAGATGACCCATTATTGCCACATAAAAAACGGATACCCAAACAATCCTTATAAATAAGGGAATGAAATGAAATGAACCCTATCCGTAGGGGTATGAATTGAAGGTCCTCGTAAATGGAGGAATGTAATAAAATGAACCTATTCGATAGATGTATGAAATCGTGATCCTCATCAATAGTGGAATGATACGAACGTCGTCAAAAGAGGTATAAAATGATGAAAATGAAAATGAAAATGAAATGAACCTCTTTAATAGAGGTGTGAAAAGTTGATCTTCATCAATAGAGGAATGAAATGAAATTAACCTCGTCAAAAGAGGTAGAAAATGATGATCCTCATCAATGAAGGAACAAAATGAAATGAACCTCCTCATTAGAGGTATGCAATGGTGATCCTCATCAATAGAGGAATTAAATGAAATGAACCTCCTTAACAGAGGTATGAAGTAAGGTTAATAGAGGAATGAAATAAGATCCTCCTCAATAGAATTATGCAATGGTGATCCTTATCACTAGAGGAATGAAATGAAATGAACCTCGTCAAAAGAGGTAGAAGTTAAGATCCTCATCAATAAAGGAATGAAATGAGATTCTCATCAGTAGAGGAATGAAATGAAATGAATATCCTCAATAGAGGTATGCAATGGTGATCTTTAGCAATAGAGGAATGAAATGAAATAAACCTCGTCAAAAGAGGTAGAAAATGAAATCCTCATCAATAGAGGAATGAAATGAAATGAACCTCTTTAATAGAGGTAGAATGTGGGATCCTTATCAATAGAGGAATGATATAAGGTTCTCATCAGTATAGGAATGAAATGAAATGAACCTTTTTAATAGATGTATGAAATGAAATCTTTATCAATAGAGGAATGAAAATAGCATTTTTTCCTTTAAAAGAGATGTTGAGTTTATAAAGCCTGGGCATAACAAACTCATTTTGTGGATAATTCCCCTTGGTTTTTTGACAATAAGATTTGTCATTCAAAGAACAAAACTTACCTTTGTGTATATGATATGAATCAATCTTTATTAAATGGAAGGATGAAATGACCTTCCTTAATGAAGTTCGATCCTCATCAATAAAAGGGATGCAAATGTCAAAACGAGATATCGAGATTTATAACCTTGACACAATGAGCTTCTTTTTTATTGGCAATTTTTTAACAAAATCTGTCATCTGAAGAACAAAGACTTATCCATGTGTATATAATATGAGTGGTTCTAGTGATTATCATGTCTTGCTTTATCAGATTGGATTTTCAACTGATGATATGCAAGAACTTGTTTATTATCAAAATGCGCCCTTACACTTTTAGCAGTTACTCAAGTAACCTAATGAAGTTTAAAGAGGTTCATGAGGGATTTTGAAATCTCAATCCCTTTTGTACAATTCCTCATGTGAGGTTAATGAGTTGCCACTCTTAAAGTCCCATGTGTTTCTTTCGACAAAGCGCCTAAGAACCTATTTAAAAAAAAAACCTCCTTTAAATTCTTTTTCACGAGCTCTCGACTTAAAGCCATTTAGAGATTTAGTGTGAGCGACTCATGTAAAAAGGTTCATGTATGAGAATGATGCCAACGTCATGCTCGTTTTATTGTGTAAATATATCTAAAGTTTTATGATGTCCGCCATTATTTTCTTATCTCCCATGCTTTTCCCAAGATAGACTTCTACTTGACGACCGCTTTATCTTATAAATATAGAAGGTTTGGTTTTCTTATTTATTCTAGATCTTCCGACTTTATTTCTTCTCTTCCTTAATGTAGGTAGGGTAGATTATCATTTATTCGGACTTGCCCAAACTTTAATAATAAACACAATGCATTTTCATTAATTCTCAATTCATAAAATGGATAATAGGAATGGTGAGAAAAAGTCAAAGATGAGATCAAACAATGAATATTTTCATTATTGATAAAAAGAACTAGGCTACAAACATTACAAGATTGTGAAGGTGAATTTCCTATGAAAGATTATGCCCAAATAATGAATATTTTGACGACCCTATGCAACTTATCCCAGCGTCCTTTCTTATGAATAACATTCTTGTTGATGCCTTGATAACTTAGGACTCTTCAAATCGGCATTCTGCCCCAATTTAGCTTGGCATCATATTTGTATCTAGATTGCCCTTTCGCGTTTTCAACTTAGACACCCTCTCCATCACTCAAACCGCCCCTTCTTGAGTTTTTTAATTTAAGTAAACTCCATTTCTTCTATTATTATTATTATTATTATTATTATTATTATTATTATTATTATTATTATTATTATTATTATTATTATTATTATTATATGGAGTTGCAACATTTTCCTCTAGCCCACTGCCGTGTTATTGTTCGGACAAATTGAAACTCCATTTTAAGCATAGTATTTCTTTACAGTATCAGAGTTTATTGGGTTAGGCAAATCATCTTTATCCATTTGTGTCAAAATTAATGCCCCATTTGTAAAAGCTTTCTTTAGCACATATGGGCCTTTTCCAATTCGACATCAATTTTCCTCGATTGTCGTGTTGACTCGGTAGGATCTTTCTTAAGACTAGTTCTCCTTCACAAAAGCGTCGAAGTCGAATCTTCTTATTGTAAGCTCACATCATTCTCTTCTTATACATTTAGCCGTGACATAATGCTATGAGCTTCTTTTCTTTTATGAGATTTAACTGCTCATAACGGGTTCGAGCACATTCAGCTTCTTATAATTTAGATTTTATCAAAACCCTCAAAGATGGAACCCGACCTCGATGGGTAGCATGACTTCTATTCCATAAACCAATAATAATGGAATAACCTCGGTGGAAGTACGTACGGAGGTTCTGAAAGCATGCAGGGTGAAAGGTAGTTTCTCATGCCAGCTTTTGTAAGTGTCGGTCATCCACTTCAGTATTCTTTTGATATTCTTATTAGCTGCCTCTACAGCTCCATTCATTTTAGGACGATACGAGGTCAAATTATGGTGCTTGGTCTTGAATTAATCCCACAACTCCCTCATCATCTGATTGTTTAAGTCAAGGGCATTGTCGAAAATAATCCTTTCAGGTAGCTCGTGTCGGCATTTTATTTCCTTCTTCAAGAACTTATAGACCGTTGATGTGAGACCTGAGAATTCTATACACATCTAATTATGTAATATGAACATGAAGTGTAATTGATTGAGATAAATGCGATGTACTCATAAATTGAGGTGGTAAGGAATGAAATTTCTTAATGATGAATGAATATTGAATGAGAAATAATCAATGGAACAAACTATGACAATTATATATGGAGATTTTATGCCAAGCGTGCAATCATAGTGTGAAACTATGAGGCCAGATCGATCTTAGAGAAGAGGGGATCGATCTAGTAAGCTAAAGTGACAAGGCGTGAAAAATTTAAACGAGCAAATCAATCTCCAATGAAAGCATGTTTATCTCCTTGTGATTTTAAGTTAAACGAGATTGATCTCCTACAAGAGCAGATCGATCTCCAATTGTTTATGTAAAAATCGGATCGATCTCTTCACAAGGAGCAGATCGATCTCCTTAAGATTATGAGATCGATCTTACCCCCACGACAGATCGATCTGGTAGGCATAAAAGTTACCTAAAACATTCCCAATTCAAAGGCAGATCGATCTCTTGCCCTCTACCTATATAAGGACCCCTGTGTTTTTGTTGAAATTCGTCTTCTCTCTCTCCAGAAAATCGAAAACTCCCATTTTGGTCGAATCCCTAGCTTTCTCTCTCCTCTAAAACGCCCATTTTGGTTCGAATCAGAAGTAGTGTAAGAGGAAAAGTTGTTCCTCATCGTAAGGGGAACAACATACTTGAAAATTGAAGGACGATTTGAGCTGAGGCGTGAATTGAGCACTCTACAAGTTTTGGGTAAATTTCTAAGCTTTAATCATTGATTTTGAAGTAGATTTCTGCGATTGTGGCTGTAGATATTGTGATGGCTGAAAATGGTTAGGGTTGTTAGAATTATTGAGGTATTGAGAAATTATGAGAATGTGAGAAATTATGCTCGATGTTGAGATTTGAGACAATGTGATGACATGTTGATGATGTTTTTACATTGTTGGGATAACCCGGGAGTTCCAAAGAGGAATGCGAGGCTAGTCCGTCATTCAGGGGAAATGATTACACTATACAAGGTGCAACGGGGTAAGGAAAAACTTAAGCTCATTTGTGTATGTGAATTGTGATGATATTTGTAGCATGAAATATTTTTGACAAATAAGCATGTTTTTATGAGTTATGATTGATTTATTGCACACGGTTTTATAGCCGGATGAGGCTCAATTTTTATGAGTTCTAAACAAAGTGTGAAATTTATTTACAAACTGTTTGAGTTTAAAAGTGATAAGGGATTTGAGCTCTATGTTAAGGCGTACTGAGATTTGAGAAATGTGTGTGATTTTGTCGGTTTGAGCTCGATTTTGACATGTTTTGTAATGAGTACAAAAAAGTTTTCAAATGAGTTTTATGAGAGAAACCATTATGAGCTCTACGTGAAGGCAAAACAGTTTTGTATGATAATGGCTGTTACTGAGACTTAGACGTGTCATGTGATAGCATATTGGGCCTTGCTTTGGTAGAATGTCAGTCTGGGCCTTACTCTGGTAGCATGTAAGTCCGATATTTCTCCGCTTTGGTAGCGAGAGATGCCTCCGTTCTGGTAACGCGAGATGACCCTCGCTCTGGTAGCGCCGGGTGGTCTTGCTTTGGTAGCATGTAAGACCGATAGTGTGCATGAGGAGAGGCCTTACTCTGGTAGCATGTAAGTCCGGGCCTTATTCTGGTAACACGTAAGACTAATATACCATGTACACGATCATATTGTCGACGTTTCCTCTTTTGAGGATGCTTGAGATGTGCACCCAGAGGAGATTATTTTGATGTGCCGTGACAGATATTTTTATCTGAGTTTTTATTGCCTAGTCTCCATTTTATACATGAGATTGTGGCCTTGCCACGTGCATTACTACTGAGGTGATTTCTATCGCATTTTTACGAAAAAAGTCATTATCGCATCCTGATTTTCACATACTTGTAACTATGGTTTTTGTACTGAGCTAATTACTCTCTTGTTCTACATAATCTTAGAGAAATGAGATGATAATGACATTTTACTGATTTCATGCTATGTTTTCTATTGAGCATATTTAGTTTCACATACAAAACAAAATGATTATGCTGTGTAATTAATGATTTTATTAATGAGTCCCTTACCCCTTACTGAGCGATTTAGAGGCTCACCCTATTTTAATATCTCCCAGATTTCTTCAAGTGAAGAGAGCTTTCCTGCGACGTACAGAGTAGAGGCTAGTGGAGGACCTGAGCTCCAGATCATATATTATATTTTGAGGTATATTTTAACATTTCATGTACCCAGATTAAAGTTGTATTTATAGACATTTGATGAATGATGATATATGGGATGTATTAAGATTAATTAAATCTGTATTGAGGATTGTATGCACTATGAATATTAGATGATGAGATCCTGAGGTGAAAGTTTTATAATGTATACATGATGATGCATGGTACTGCACAGGAATGCACCTAGAATTGTGTATTGATGTAAATAAGTTTTAAATTTGCCTTGTTTTCTATGCTTCTGGGGCGTCACAAAGTTTATTTGGTATCAGAGCCTAGGGTGCTTAGTACTACCAGTGTCAGTTAAGTGAAATAGGATCCATCACAAGTGTCTTTATAAGTCTGGTCATGAACAAAAATTGAGGATTGAAATTTTAATCAAGTTTGTTGTGTTCGCGCAGGAATGTTTTGAGATTAAAAATGAGTGGACGACGAGGTTGTTCGAGGAGGCAGACAGAGCCACCTCCGCCACCTGTCCCACAATCGGAGAGTCCTAACTCTCAAATTAACCGGATTGAGCAAGATGTGTGATAGGGTTTTGAACAGATGACAACATTATTCGCGCAACATTTTGGAGTTAATGCCTCGGGCACTACTCCTACACCACCACAAGGACCTCCCGTGCCCCCAGTACATATGGACCTGGTGCCTCTCGCCACTTAGCTCGATGACAGAAGTATGATCCGACTGAGGGACTTTTTGAAAATGAATCCACTCGCATTTAAGGGGAGAAAGGATCTCGTAGAGGCTAAAGAGTGACTGACTGAGTTGAGAGTCATATTTGACTATTTGGGATGCACTAATGCTGAGAGGGTCAGTATGGGTGCTTATATGTTGAAAGGGAGAGCTTGAGATTGGTGGGGTACTACCTAGAGTATTTTGATGTCCCGCCAGGATGTGATTAGCTGGGAAGAGTTTTAGATGACCTTTAGAATCCACTATGTACCACGAGCTGCCCAGAGAAGGATGTAGGTTGAGTTTTCGAGTTTGGTACATGGCGATATGTCTGTGGATGATTACGAGAGTTGATTTACCACTCTAGTGAGATATGATCCAGAGACCTTTAAAGATGAAGAGCTTCGCACCGAGAGATTTGTATATGGACTAAAGCCTATCATTAGAGATCGATTGATAGGGCTGTGTATTATTGAGTTTAGAGATGCTTTGAGATGAACACAAGAGATTGAGAGGGGAATCAAAATTGTATAATCTCAGAATGAGTTCAGAGCAGTGACTACAGATAAGGGCAAGAGGCCAGTGATTTTCCAGACAGATGTTCGGAGAAGTTCATTCAGAAGAGGAAGGATTGAGGTATAGAAGGGCAAATTGGAGAAACCCAAATCTGATCCCATCATTAGGGAGACCCCTCGAGATGTCAGACTTGAGATAAAGGTTTGTAGAGACTGTGGTCGATCGCATGAGGGAAGTTATACTGGGTTGATCCGTGGATGTTTTAGATGTGGAGACATGGGTCACAAAGTAAAAGACTGCCCTCAACCTCAGAGACCACATGCTCCGGAGCTTACCAGACAACATTCTTAAAGAGTGAATCCCTTGAGACAGGCCACTACTACAGAGAAAGAAAAGAAGTTGGTTACAATGGGACGTGTGTTTGCTCTGGATAAGGAAACAATAGATGCTTCTGCAGAAACTATAAGAGGTACACTCTATTTATAATCATAAGGCTCATGTGTTGATTGATTCGGGATCCACGCATTCGTTTATTTCTGAGCATTTTGCATGTAAGTTAAATTTGAAGTTTGAACCTCTAGAGTATATCCTACATGTAAATACCCCAATGCATGAGTCCCAGAGAACGAATATGATATGTAGAGGATGTGAAATAAAAGTGGGAGATAGAGTCATGCTAGCAGATCTAATGATGTTAAATATACATGAGTTTGATGTAATTTTGGGAATGAATTGGCTGGCAACCAATCGAGTGAGTTTAGACTGCTACACTAAGATAATAACTTTCTCCCTACCTGAACCTTATAGTGCACGTTTAAAATATTGAGGAAATAAATGTGTGAAATTTTTGTAAGCAATTTGAAATTTATGATGTTACCTTTTGAGGGTACTAAATTTAATTATTAATGTGAAGGTTATGAAGCACTCATCTCGGATGATAATCAGGAACATTCGAGGATTGAGGATATACCTGTGGTGTGTGAATTTTTAGATATTTTTTCAGATGAGTTGCTCGGTTTACCACTTGAGAGAGAGTTGGAGTTTACCATTGATTTGGTACCAGATACTCAGCTTATCTCTAGACATTAGTATAGGATGGCGTTAGTAGAATTAGAGGAATTGAATAAACAACTACAAGAGTTATTGAATCAGGGATTTATTAGATCCAGTGTCTCACTGTGGGGAACACCAGTGTTATTTGTAAGGAAGAAGGATGATAATCTCAGATTATGCATAGACTACCGATTATTGAAGAAAGCCACGGTGAAGAATAAATACCCATTACCAAGGATTGACGATCTGCTTGATCAGCTGAGAGAGGCCTCAGTCTTCTCTAAGATTGATTTATGATCGAGCTATCACCAATTGAGGATTAAGAAGGAAGATATTTCGAAGACAGCCTTCAGGACAAGGTATGACCATTATGAATTTCTAGTGATGCCCTTTAGATTGACAAACGCCCCTGCAACCTTTATGAGGTTAATGAATGAGGTGTTCAAAGACTATCTAGATAAGTTTGTGATAGTCTTTATTGATGATATCTTAGTGTACTCTCGATCTTATGAGGAGCACGCGCAACAATTATGGTTAGTACTTCAAATACTTCGAGATAAGCGATTATATGGAAAGCTTAGTAAATATGAGTTTTGGCTTGATCGGATAGCTTTCCTTGGTCATATAATTTCAGAGGAAGGAGTATCAGTTGATTTAATTAAAGTGGAGGCTGTGCTTAATTGGGAAAGATCGAGGACAGTTACAGAGGTATGAAGTTTCCTTAGTTTGGCAGGGTATTATAGAATATTTGTGGAGGGATTTTTCAGCATTGTCGTTCTTTTGACCAAGCTCACACGCAAGGAGACTTTGTTCAGATGGACTAATCAATGTGAGCTCAATTTTCAGGAATTAAAGAGGAAATTAACAACGGCGCCTGTGTTAACTATCCCTAAGGGATCAGGAGGATTTTCAGTGTATAGTGATACTTCCCATCAAGGATTGGGGTGTGTGCTCATGCATCATGGAAGAGTGGTCGCATATGGATCGGGACAGTTGAAAGATCATGAGCAGAATTACCCCACGCCTGATTTGGAGTTAGCCGCTATGGTATTTACCTTGAAGATCTGGCGGCACTACATATATGGGGAAAGATTCCAGATCTTCAATGAGTTTGAGGTATTTGTTTGATCAGAAAGAGTTAAATATGAGACAAAAGGAGATGGATGGAACTCCTTAAGGATTATGATTGCTAGATTTTGTACCATCCGGGGAAGGGGAACGTAGTTGTTGATGCCCTGAGCAGGAAAAGTATGATATCTGCTATGATGGTCAGGGAATGAGATTTATTGGAGCAGTTCGTCGAACTTCGGATCAGAGTTAAAGAGGTAGAGACTGGATTCTTGGCTAGCCTGAGAATAGAGCCCAGGATCATGGATCGAATTCGAACTGAGCAGCGTGATGATCAGAGGTTGATTGATATGGTTAGCCAAGCCGAGCAAACTTCGCAGTCAGATCTCATAGTCAGTGAGGATGGGTTGTTGAGATTTAGAGAATGAATTTATGTACCGGACGATGATACCCTGAAGTGACAGATACTGAGAGAATCCCATTGCTCACGATACACCATGCACCCAGGGAGTACTAAGATGTACCGAGATTTGAGAAATATATATTGGTGGAGTGGCATGAAGCGAGACGTGACAGATTATATGGCCAGATGTTTAGTGTGCCAGCAAGCTGAGCATCAGAAGCTTGAAGGATTATTGTATCCTTGACTTGTGCCTACATGGAATGAGAGGATATCACCATGGACTTTATTATGGGTTTACCGAGGACCTGAAGGGGTCGTGACGCTATATAGGTCATAGTGGATAGACTAACAAAAAGGGCCCACTTCCTTGCCATCAAGAGCACAGATACTGTGGATGCCTTAGCGGAGTTATATGTCAGTGAGATAGCTAGATTACATAAGGCTCCAGTGAGTATTACTTTTGACAGAGATTCTCGATTTACCTCCAGATTTTAGACCCATTTTCAGGAGTTCATAAGATCTCGATTGAGTTGTAGTACAGCCTATCATTCTCAGACAGATGGTCAGTCAGAGAGGACTATTCAGACCCTAGAGGATATGTTGAGGGCGTGTATGTGGATTTTAAAGATTCATGGGATGATCACCTACCCCTAGCAGAGTTTGCGTACAATAATAGCTATCATACGAGTATTGGAATGACACCTTTTGAAGCTCTATATGGTAGGAGGTGTAGATCCCCTGTAGCGTGGGAAGAAGTGGGTGACAGAAAGATAAATGCTCCCGAGCTTGTTGAACAGGCTATACAGAGTGTGAAACTCATATGTGAGAGATTACGGGCTGCACAGAGTAGACAGAAAAGCTACGTGGATGTGTGTAGACAGCCACTTGAGTTTGATGTTGGTGATGCAGTATTTCTGAAGATATCACCGAGTAAGGGTATCATGAGATTTGAAAAAAAAAAGGAAATTGAGTTTTTGATACATTAGACCATCGAGATTCTTGAGAGAGTGGGAGAGGTAGCCTACAGGTTGACATTATCCCTATAGATGTCTGGAATAGACGTCTTCATGTATCTATGTTGAGGAAGTACCACCCGGACCCTTCTCATGTCATAGAGTATGAAGAGATGAGCATACAAGAAGACAAGAGCCACATTGAAGAACCCGTCCGAATCCTCGATAGGAAAGAGAAGTTACTTTGGACTAAAAGCATCTCATTAGTGAAAATTCTACGAAAGCATCACTCAATGAAGGAGACAACTTGGGAATTGGAAAGCCTCATGAAGGAGAAGTACCCCAATCTGTTTAACGAGTCGAGTTAAATTTGGAGGACCAAATTCTTTTAAGGTGGGGAGGATGTGAGACCTGAGAATTCTATACACGTCTAATTATGTAATATGAACATGAAGTGTAATTGATTGAGCTAAATGCGATGTACTCATTAATTGAGCTGGTAAGGAATGAAATTTCTTAATGATGAATGAGTCTTGAATCAGAAATAATCAATGGAGCAAACTATGACAATTATATATGGAGATTTTATGCCAAGCATGCAATCATAGTGTGAAACTATGAGGCCAGATCGATCTTGGAGAAGAGGGGATCGATCTGGTAGGCCAAAGTGACAAGGAGTGAAAAATTTAAACGAACAAATCGATCTCTAATGAAAGCAGGTCGATCTCCTTGTGATTCTGCCATAAAGGGATCGATCTCCTACAAGAGCAGATCGATCTTCAAATGTTTCTATAAAAATCGGATCGATCTCCTCAAGATTATGAGATCGATCTTGCCCCCACGACAGATCGATATAGTAGGCATAAAGTTGCCTAAAACATTCCCAATTCAAAGGCAGATCGATCTCCTGCCCTCTGCCTATATAAGGACCCCTGTGTTTTTGCTGGAATTCATCTTTTCTCTCTCTAAAAAATTGAAAATCCCCATTTTGGTCGAATCCCTAACTTTCTCTCTCCTCCAAAACGCCCATTTTCGTTCGAATCAAAGGTAGTGGCAAGAGGGAAAGTTGTTCCTCATGGTAAGGGGAACAACATACTTGGAAATCGAAGGACGATTTGAGCTGAGGCATAAATTGAGCACTCCACATGTTTTGGGTAAATTTCTAAGCTTTAATCCTTGATTTTGAAGTAGATTTCTGTGATTGTGGCTGTAGATATTGTGATGAATTGGCTAAAAATGGTTAGGGTTGTTAGAATTATTGAGGTATTGAGAAATTATGAGAATGTGAGCAATTATGCTCGATGTTGAGATTTGAGACAATGTGATGACGTGTTGATGATGTTTTTACATCGTTGGGACAACCCGGGAGTTCCAGAGAGGAATACGAGGCTAGTTCGTCATTCGGGGGAAACGATTGCATTGTACAAGGTGCAACAAGGTAAGGGAAAACTTAAACTTATTTGTGTATGTGAATTGTGATGATATTTGTAGCATGAAATGTTTTTGAGAAACAAGCATGTTTTTACGACTTATGATTGATTTATTGCACACGATTTTATAGCCGGATGAGACCCAATTTTTATGAGTTGTAAACAAAGTGTGAAATTTATTTACAAACTGTTTGAGTTTAAAAGTGATAAGGGATTTGATCTCTACGTTAAGGTGTACTGAGATTTGAGAAATATGTGCGTGATTGTCGGTTTGAGCTCAGTTTTGACATATGTAATGAGTACAAAAAGGTTTTCAGATGAGTTTTATGAGAGAAACCATTATGAGCTCTACGTGAAGGCAAAACAGTTTTGTATGATAATGGCTGTTACTGAGACTTAGGCGCGTCATGTGATAGCACATCGGGCCTTACTTTGGTAGCATGTAAGTTCGGGCCTTGCTCTGGTAGCATGTAAGTCTGATATTCCTCCGTTTTGGTAGCGAGAGATGCCTCCGTTCTGGTAACGCGAGATGACCCCCGCTCTGGTAGCGTCGGGTGGCCTTGCTTTGGTAGCATGTAAGACTGATAGTGTGCATGAGGAGAGGCTTTTCTCTGGTAGCATGTAAGTCCAGGCCTTGTTCTGCTAACACGTAAGACTAATATACCATGTACACGACCATATTGTCCACGTTCCCTCTTTTGAGAATGCCTGAGATGTGCACCCAGAGGAGATTATTTTGATGTGCCGTGACAAATGTTTTTATCTGAGTTTTTATTGCCTAGTCTCCATTTTATACATGAGATTGTGGCATTGCCACGTGCATTACTACTGAGGTGATTTCTATCACATTTATACGAAAAAAGTCATTATCGCATCCTGATTTTTACATGATTGTAACTATGATTTTTGTACTGAGCTAATTACTCTCTTGTTCTACATGATCTTGTAGAAATAAGATGATAATGACATTTTATTGATTTCATGCTACGTTTTCTATTGAGCATATTGAGTTTCACCTACAAAACAAAATGATTGTGCTGTGAAATTGATAATTTTATTAATGAGTCCCTTACCCCTTACTGAGTGATTTAGAAGCTCACCCTAT
The DNA here is from genome assembly GCA_033439115.1 of Firmiana major. Classification (NCBI taxonomy): domain Eukaryota; kingdom Viridiplantae; phylum Streptophyta; class Magnoliopsida; order Malvales; family Malvaceae; genus Firmiana; species Firmiana major. The sequence continues at coordinate 87,732,726 of CM065896.1, read as the reverse complement.
TTTAATATCTCCCAGATTTCTTCAAGTGAAGAGAGCTTTCATGCGACGTATGGAGTAGTGGTTAGTGGAGGACCTGAGCTCCAGGCCGTATATTGCATTTTGAGGTATACTTTAACATTTCATGTACCCAGACTAAAGTTGTATTTACAGACACTTGATGAACGATGATATATGAGATATATTAGGATTAATTAAATTTGTATTGAGGATTGTATGCGCTATGAATATTAGATGATGAGATCCTGAGGTGAAAGTTTTATAATGTATACATGATGATGCATGATACTGTACAGGGATGCATCTAGAATTGTGTATTGATGTAAATAAGTTTTAAATTTGTCTTGTTTTTCGCGCTTCTGGAGCGTCACAGTTAAGCACATTATGCTGGCATAAGAGGCCACTTCGACTCATTTGGTGAAATAATCTACCATTACAAAAATGAATCGATATCTGTTGGATGCCTTTGGAGTGATAGGCCTGATCACGTCCATCCTCCACATTTAAAAGCGCTATAGGGGTGTTAACACGTGCAACAGTAGTATGGGAGCATGGAACTTGTCAGTGTAAATTTGGCATTTGTGACAATGTCTAGCATAATTAATTCTGTCATTTTCCATTGTCATCTAATAGTATCTTTCTCTCATTATTTGTCTGGCCATATTATGACCATTTTTATGCACCCCGCAAACTTCGTCATGTTCCTCTTCAAGAACTCTCCTTGCTTCAAATGCATTTACACATTTTAGCAATACCTGATCTGGCTCCTTTTATATAGGACATCATCGTCAAGGAGAAATCCCATAGCCAGCCTTTGAGGATTCTCTTGTTATTTTCTGATGCATGCTCTAGGTAACACCAATTTTTGAGAAATTGCATGATATCGCAACACCAAAGTTATCCATCTACCTCTTATTTGATAATATCACAATGGGTAGGAGAGTCTTATATGTGTATTTTAATGGGTTGGACTTTCACATCTGTCCCCACCTTGAACATTGTAGCAATGGCGTCGCCAAGGCATCAATGATCAGATTTTCCTTAGAGATAGGTGTTGGAATTATATTTTGTTAAATTGTTGGATCAGAGTGGTTATATGCCCCTGGTACTGGACTACCTTAGGGTCTTTTGTCTCCCATTCACCCTCCAACTAGTAGATTACTAGCGTCGAGTCTCCATAGACTTTTAGTTCTTCAATTCCTTTCTCCATCACGGCTTGCAATCCTATTACACAAGCCTCGTATTCTGCAACATTATTGGTGCAATGAAAACTCATCCTCACTGTGTAAGGATAGTAGTTTCCTTCAGGGATATCAACATTGCCTCTATACCATGCCCTAGTGCATTTGAAGCACCATCGAAGAACATTACCCATAATTCTTTATTCAATTTTTCATTATTAACACAAGAAATAACTATTATATTCTCATAAAAAAGTCCAATTTCATGGGTTCATAATCTTCAATAGCACGGTCCACAAGGAAATCTGCTATGGTGCTACCTTTAATTGCCTTTTGAGCCACGTGAACAATGTTGTATTCATAGAGCATAATCTGTCATTTAGCCAATCTTCCTGTCAGGAGGGTTTCTCGAAGATTTACTTGAGTGGATCTAGCTTTGCTCTAAGCCAAGTTAAATGATATAGCATATAATGTCTCAACCTTCGAGCTGTCTAAGCCAGTGCACAATACTATTTTTTTCTATCGGAGTATATTTGGCTTCATAATCGGTAAACTTCTAGCTTCAATAGTAAACTGCTCGTTCTTTCTTTCTCATATCATCATGTCTTAACATGCACCCCATGGAATTCTCTTGAACCGTCAAATACAAAAAAAGAGGTCTTTCAACAAATTTTTTTTTTTGGGTGGGGGGGGGGGTGGAGGAGACAAGATAAGTGGGTTCAACATTCTTCATTCCAACTACTAAAGTCCTACTTATGGAGCAACTTAAAGATAGGATCGCATTTATATGTCAATTACGAGATGAATCGGTAAATGTAATTCAACCTCTCCAAAAATCTTTTTTTTTTGTGTGAAGTGACGATAAGTTTTGGATTGCACTTATTTTTCAGGATCAACCTCAATCCCTTTCTCACTAAATATAAATTCAAGTAATTTACCTAACTTAACACCTAAAGTGCATTTGGCCAGATTTAACTTAAGTTGGAATTTTCGTAATCTTTCGAACAACTTCCTGAGATTTGCAACGTGGTCTTCTCCTTCATAAGACTTTGCGATCATCTCATATACATACACATCTATATTTTTGTGCATCATATCATGAAATAGTGTTACCATTATCCTTTTTTAGTGGCACTTGCATTTTTCAAATCGAAAGACATGACTTTATAACAAAACGTCCCCCAAGATGTGATGAATGGTGTTTTTTCCATGCCATTTGGGGCCATTTTGATCTGATTATAACCCAAGAATCCACCCATGAAAGAGAACACGTGATGATTGGTTGTGTTGTCAACCAATGTGTTAATGTGAGGTAATGGGAAGTTATCTTTGGGAATTGCTTTATTCAAATCCTGATAGTCCATGCATATTCGTACTTTTTTTCTTTTTTGGGTACTGAAACTATATTAGTAATCCATTTGGGGCATCTAGCTACTTCTAGAATTCCAGCATCAAACTGTTTTTTCATTTCTTTCACATTTAATAGTAATTCAGGCCTCATGTGCCTAAGCTTCTACTGTGTGGGTTTACATTCCGTATTCAGGGGTGAACGATGTTCTAGAATGTCCGAGCTCAACCTTGGCATGTTTTGATAAGACCATGCGAAGACGTCTACAAATTCACGTAGCAGCTTTACTAGTCTTACTTTCTATATAGGTGATAGTTATGTGCCTATTTTTACTTTCTTTACATCTTCACCATCCCTCAAGTTCACATCCGTAATCTCTTTATGGGTTTTAATAAGGTTTTTATCATGCTGAGCCAATTTTAATAAATCTAGGGACAGAGCATAATCATTTAAGTCTTCCTCATTATCGAGTTCATCCACATGAACTGTATTCCCAAGAATAAACCCTAGACTATTGTTAAGCTTACCTTCGTACTCATTATTTAGGCACCTAAAAGATTTGGTAGACATAGTTGTGCAGGAAGAATGGTAGTGAATAAAGACAGAAAAATAAAAATTCATTGATAGCGTTATTTTATTTGAGAAACAAGAGCATACAAAAAAGGCTTTTATGAGCTTTATGATAATCTTGGACTACTAAATTACTTTTTAAAATACTTAATGACTAAGGCATCCCAATTGTAGTTGACTTTGCATCTGATGGGCTTGGGTGCCCTAAACTAGATGTTGTTCATTTATTTGTTGACTAGCCTGAAAACCCATAAGAAGAAACCCCCTTTCATTGTTCTATGTGAATCCAGGCAAGCACATCTCTAAAGCGAAAAGTCTCGTAAAGATAGGGGACTAGCATTTTCTTTGGCTCTTCCTCACATTTTCGAAGATGGGTCATTCTCTTTCTCCTTCTTTCTACTATGATTCTATTTTTGTCTGCATCTTTAGCCTTGTACTCGAGACCAAACCTTTCTTTGGTCTCTGGTATCCTTACAGGCTTTCTAATCCCTTAGAGTTGTTTTCTTAACCACCTTTCGACATTCCATCCTTTTCCAAGTATTTGATTGATGACCATCTTAGTAGCAACGGATAGCCTTGAATTGGGCAACTTCAATCCTTTTCCCACATAGGTTGCATTTACAACCTTAAAAGACCTAAAGGAGCATTCTTCAGCTTTCTCGACCCCCTCGATATAGGGAACAAATAGAGGCTCCATAATTATCAAGTCTTCTTCTCCGAAAATAAAAACTTGTTGATTTTTCTCAAAGGGGATGGCTCCAGCTATATCAATCCACAACCTTCCTAATAAGAAACTATATGATGGAGAAATATCCATCACTTGGAACTGAATAAAAAAGATGCATGGCTTAATGCTAATGAGAATTTCAATATCTCTTACCACCTCTCTTTTGGATCCATCAAACGTCCTTACAACCATTTTACTAGCCTTGTATAGGACATGTCAACAGGCATTTTGAATAATGTGACCATAGGCATCACATTGATTGAGGACCCATTATTAATTAAGACCTTGCCAATCGTGTGGCAATGTTAAAGGCCTTTATACTGCCTCATCCTTTAAGAGGGATCTAATCATCCATAAATGATATAAAATTTGTCGTGGTAATGTTTCCTATTAAATGATCCTTGCTCACAATTGATATGTTCTACGACACGTACGACTGGTTTAGTACCTTTAAAAGAGCATTTCGACATGGTTTCGAATTCAACAATAGCGACAACAATAAGATTTTTGTTGGGGGTTTTATTCAACTGTTCTACTATGATATATTCACTATGCTTGATTGGTTTAAGGAACTCTCTTGCATCTTCTTTTGACACGGGCTTTTGATAATTCTTCTCTTACCTCTTGGGTGGCAAGGTTTGTTCTTTCGTCGCATTTCTTGCAAATCGTCTATCTTCCTTTCCTTCATTTTCCATTTTTGAATTTTTTCTAGCATTTTTTATGTATAGCATCGCTTACTTCGTGTCATTTCCCTTATTTAAGATATGTTAGCAGTACTTGCCTGTGAGAACTGTAAATTTTATGAGATTTGCTAAGTGAGAATTGTAATTTGGTGAATATAATTATGATATGTTGATGTACACGCAAGTTTTAAATTTAATGAAGTATAAGGAGATGAAGTTTTTAAGTCTTAAATGTGTATGAATTGAAATATGACCTATGGAGTAGATTGAGGTGAGTTTTGCATTGAGTTTCCTACAACTGATGCAGCAGTAGTAGAATCTATGAAGGCCAGATCGATCTCTAAGGATGAGAAATCGATCCCATAGCTCCAGAATGCAGACAAAACGTGCAAAAGAAGACAGGCATATTGATCTCATAAGGAAGAAGATTGATCTCCTAATGCCTCTGTCTAGCAAGGATCGATCCTGTCACAAGGGCAGATCGATCTCCTTAACTCTCAGCCTGGAAGAGATCGATCCATAATTCAATGCCAGATCGAGCTTCACCTCGACTAGATCGATCTTATAGTTGTTAATGGAGTAGTTGAAATGAAGCATAGATCAATCTCCTTTAATACCAGATCGATCTCATAAGCCCTGTCTATATAAGGACCACGAGATTTTTGCCTGAAACCGAGCCCTCTCACCTCCAAAACCTAAACCTTCACCATTTTCACCCAAATCAACCTTTCTCTCTCTAAGATTCACCATATTCTAGACAAAATTAGACAAAGGGGTAAGAGACAAAGTTGTTCTTCTTGTCAAGGAGAACAACATACTAGAAAATCAAAGATTGGGGTTGAGAAATGGAAGAGACAGGCACTCTACAATTTGGTTAAAAGGAGAAAAGCTAGGTGAGTTCACAAGACCCTTGTTTTAAGCATTATTATTGGGTACATTAGTGAATAAATGCATTTATACATATATTTGGTTAGAAATGTTTAAGGCATGATGGAACCAACAAATGGGTTTAGTTAGAAGATTTAATGTAGATGTCTTGTGATGGTTATGAGTTAGCTTAAGTGTTGATAAAGATGTAGAAAGAGTTTTGAGATAATGTTGAGTTAGAATGAGTAAGAGAAAGAAAAGAGAAAGGAGAATGATGTATATTGATTGGTTAATGATGTGTGTGGACAGCTCGAGAATCTGACACGAGAAACGAGGCTAGTCTAAGAACCTGAGGATATTGTACCATTCAAGGTGCAAGAGGTAAGGGAAATAAACCATTTGTGCTTATGAGTTTTCTAATGAATGAAAACATTTTAAGAGCATGAAAAAGAGTTTGATGAATGAGCATGTTTTATGAGATGATTTGATGTGTTGATAAATGTGTGAGTGTTTTATCGGTTTGAGCTCGATTTTTTATGTGATTTGTGTAATTGTGAACACATAAGGTTTATAACCAAAATGGGTTTTTGTGATAACCACCATGAGCTCTACGTGAAGGTAAAACGATTTATATACAACAATGACATGTTTTTACAATGAGTCTTTTACCGGTTTGAGCTCGATTTTGACGAGTTTTGTGTAAATGTGAAAACAATGTGTTATAACCGAAATGAGTTTTGAGATAATCACTAAGAGCTCTACGTGAAGGCAAAATGATTTTTACTGAGACTATGGCTTGTCATGAGATGCACATCGGGCTTTGCTGTGACGCCCCAGAAACGCGAAAAATAGAGCAAATTTAAAACTTTTATTTCACATCCATTCACAATTAAGGTGCATTCCTGTGCAGTGTCATACATCATCATATATAATTTATAACTTTCACCTTAAGATCTCATCATCTCATAATTATATATCATACCATATACATTACTCAATTCAAGTTTAATTAATCCTGATACATCCCATACATTATTGTACATCAAATATCTGTAAATACAACTTAAGTCTGGGTACATGAAATATTAAAATATACCTCAAAGTACAATATATGGCCTGGAGCTCAAGTCCTCCACTAGCCACTACTTTGTACGTCGCAGGGAAACTCTCTTTACTTGAAGAAATTTGGGGGGAAAGATAAAACAGGGTGAGATTTTAAATCGCTCAGTAAGAGGGTAAAAGACTCATTACAATTAATGATTTGCACAGCACAATCATTTGTTTTGTAGTTGGAAACTCGATAAAAACGTAGCTTGACTCAATAAAACATCATTCTCGTCTCATTCTCTAAAATCATGTAAAAACAAGAGAGTACATAACTCAGTACGAATCATAGTCACAAGCATGCAGAAATCAGAATACGATAATGGCTTTTCTCATTAAAACATGATAAAAATCACCTCAATAGAATGCATGTGACACAACCACAAAACACATACTCATGTTTATAAAAAGGGGACTAGGCAAGAAAACTCATATAAAACTCGTCATGACACATCATAATAAATCTTCTCTGGGAGCGCATCCCAGGCATCCTCAAAAGAGGGAATGTCGACTATATGGATTGTGTACATGGTATATTGGACTTACGCGTTACTAAAACAAGGCTCGGCCTTACATGCTACCAGAGCAATGCCTCTCCTCATGCACACTATCGGTCTTACATGCTACCAAAGCAAGGCCACCCAACGTTACCAGAACGGGGGTCATCTCACGTTACCAAAATGGAGGCATCTCTCGTTACCAAAACAGAAGAATATCGGACTTACATGCTACCAAAGCAAGGTCCGAACTTACATGTTACTAAAACAAGGCCCAATGTGTATTCAACATGACACGCCTAAGTTTCAATCATTAGCCTATATAAAACGTCTTGCCTTCACGCAGAACTCATAATGGTTTTCTCTCATAAATCTCATTTAAAACATTTGTGTACTCAACACAAAATATGTTTAAACCAAGTTCCAACCGGCAAAACCATGCACACATTTCTCAATCTCAGTACGCCTTAACGTGAAGCCCAAATCTCTTTTCACGTTTTAAACACAAAACAGTTGTAAAATATTTTCACGCTTAGTTTACAACTCATAAAAGTTGGGCCCCAGCCGACTATAAAATCGTGTGCAAAACTCATTCACAACTTATAAAACATGTTTGTTTTCTTAAATCACAATTCATGCTATAATATTATCACAAAACACACACACAAATGAGTTTAAGTTTTCCCTTACCTCGTTGCACCTCGTATAGTGCAATCGTTTCCCCCGTATCACGGACTAGTCTCGCATTCCACTCTGGAACTCCCGAGCTGTCCAAACGATGTTAAAACATCAATAATTCATCTCAATTACATCATCGAGCACACATTTGCTCATATTTCTCATTAACCTCTGCAATAGCCCAATTTTCATAATTCTATCACAATTCATATTCTCATCCACTACATCTCAAAATTCTACATTTCTCATACCATATTCTAGGCTATATTCACCTCATTGTCTCAATTTCAATTTATAGCCATAATTCTCAAAATTACCATAAATTGCCTACGTTATCCTTACTGCAACAAAATCATAATTTCATCAATCTCTAACCATTTCCTAGCTATTTCATCACAATGCCAATAACCATAATCACCAAAGATCACTTTAAAATCCAAGATCAAAGTTTAAAATTTACCCAAACTTTTGGAGTGCTCTATTCACACCTTGATTCGATTCGTCCTACGATTTTCATGTATGTTGTTCTCCTTTGGATGAGGAACAACTTTCCTTCTTGCCACAACCTTTGATTTGGACGAAAATGGGTGTTTTAAAAGAGAGAGAAAGCTAGGGTTCGACTGAAATGGAGGTTTGAAAGAGAGAGAAACGATGAAATGCAGGAAAACACAGGGGTCCTTTTATAGACGGAGGGCAGGAGATCGATCTGGTCCTTGATGAGATCGATCTGCGTTTGAATTTGGAAGCATTTTGGGGTAATTTTAAGCCTAAGAGATCGATCTGTCGTGGGGTGAGATCGATCTCTTAATAGCTTAATGATATCGATATGCTCCTTGAGGAGATCAATCTTCTGTTTGCCGAATGCTTCATGAGATCGATCTGCTCCTTGAGGAGATCGATCTTCTCCTTACGGAATGCTTCATGAGATCGATTTCTTCCTCATGAGATCGATCTCTTCATTACAAAATCATAAGGAGATCGATCCTCTTCCATTGGAGATCGATCTGTTCACTTAATTTCCTCCTTCCTTGTCATTTTGGCCTACCAGATCGATCCTCTCTTTTACAAGATCGATCTGGCCTCATAGTTTCACATTTTGATTAAACACTTAACATAAAATCTCATTTCATACCACCTCAATGTATGAGTACATTATATTCAGCTCAAGAAATTATACTTCAAGTTCACATTACATAATTGGATATGTGTAAAATTCTCAGATCTCACATCTTGCCCACCTTACAAGAATTTGGTCCTCAAAATTCAACTAACTAGTCAAACAGATGGGGGTACTTCTCCTTCATGAGACTTTCCAATTCCCAAGTCGCCTCCTCCATTGAGTGATGTTTCCACAAAACTTTCACTAATGGGATGCTTTTAGTCCGAAACACATTCTCTTTTCTATCGAGAATCCGGACGGGTTCTTCAGTGTAGCTCATGTCCTCTTGTATGTCCATCTCTTCATACTCTATGACATGAGAAGGGTCTGGGTGGTACTTCCTCAACATAGATACATGAAAGACGTTTTGTATTCCGGACATCCGTGGGGGTAATGCCAATCTATAGGCTACCTCTCCCACACTCTCAAGAATCTCTAGGACTCAAATTCCCTTTCTTCCTAAATCTCATGATACCATTACTCGGTGATATCTTCAGAAATATTGCATCACCAACATCAAACTCAAGTGGCCGTCTACGCACATCGCGTAGCTTTTCTGCATACTTTGTGCAGCCCGTAATCTCTCACATATGAGTTTCACACTCTGTACAGCTTGTTCAACAAGTTCGGGAGCATTTATCTTTCTGTCACCCACTTTTTCCCATGCTACAGGGGATCTACACCTCCTACCATATAGAACCTCATAAGGTGTCATTACAACACTCGCATGATAGCTATTATTGTACGCAAACTCTGCTAGGGGCAGGTGATCATCCCATGATCCCTTAAAATCCATCGTACACGCCCTCAACATATCCTCCAAGGTCGAAATAGTTCTCTCTGACTGACCATCTGTCTGAGGATGATAGCGGTACTAAAACTCAATCGAGATCCCATGGACTCCTGAAACTGGGTCCAAAATCTGGAAGCAAATCGAGAATCTCTGTCAGAAGTAATACTCACTGTAGCCCCATGTAATCTAGCTATCTCACTGACATATAACTCAGCTAAGGCATCTACAGTATCTGTGCTCTTGATGGCAAAGAAGTGGGCACTTTTCGTCAGTGTATCAACTATGACCCCTATCGCATCACGACCCCTTCGGGTCCTCGACAAACCTATAATAAAGTCCATGGTAACATGCTCCCATTTCCATGTAGGCACAGGTAAAGGCTGTAATAATCCTCTGGGTTTCTGATGCTCAGCTTTCACTTGCTGACACACTAAATATCTGGCCACATACTCTGCCACGTCTCGCTTCATGCCACTCCACCAATACACCTTTCTCAAATCTCGGTACATCTTAGTACTCCCTAGGTGCATGGTGTATCGCGAGCAGTCAGATTCTCTCAGTATCTGTCACTTCAGGGCATCATCGTCCGATACACAAATTCATCCTCTGAACCTCAACAACTCATCCTCACTGACTATGAGATCTGACTGTGAAGTCTGCTCAGCTTGGCTAACCATATAAATCAACCTCTGATCATTTCACTGCCCAGTTCTAATCTGATCCATGATCTTGGGCTCTATTTGTAGGCTAGCCAGAAATCCAGTCTCTACCTCTTTAACTCTAATCCAGAGTTCGACAAACTGCTCAAATAAATCCCATTCCCAGACCATCATAGTCGATATCATACTCTTCCTACTCAGGGCATCAGCAACCACGTTCGCCTTCCCTGGATGGTAAAGAATCTCACAGTCATAATCCTTAAGGAGTTCCATCCATCTCTTTTGTCTCATATTTACCACAGCAGCTAACTCTAAATCATGCGTGGGGTAATTCCATTCATGATCTTTCAACTGTCACGATCCATAGGCGACCACTCTCCCGCATTGCATGAGCACACACCCCAATCCTTGATGAGAAGCATCACTATATACTGAAAATCCTCCTGATCTCTCAGGTATAGTTAACACAGGTGTCGCTGTCAATTTCCTCTTCAATTCCTGAAAATTAAGCTCACATTGTTCAGTCCATATGAACGGAGTTTCCTTACGCGTGAGCTTAGTTAAAGGAGCGACAATCCTGGAAAATCCTTCCACAAATCTTCTATAATACCCTGCCAAACCAAGGAAGCTTCGTACATCTGTAACTATCCTCGATCTTTCCCAATTAAGCAAACCTCTACTTTACTTGGATGCACTGATACTCCTTCTGCTGAAACTATATAACCAATGAAAACTATCCGATCCAGTCAAAACTCATACTTACCAAGCTTTCCATATAATTGCTTATCTCGGAGTGTCTGAAGTACTAACTACAAGTGCTGTGCGTGCTCCTCATAAGATCGAGAGTATACCAAGATATCATCAATAAAGACTATCACAAACTTATCTAGATAGTCTCTGAACACCTTGTTCATTAACTTCATAAAGGTTGCAGGGGCATTCATCAATCCGAAGGGCATCACTAGAAATTCATAATGGCCATACCTTGTCTTGAAGGCTGTCTTCGAAATATCTACCTCCTTAATCCTTAATTGGTGATAGCCCGATCTTAAATCAATCTTAAAGAAGACTAAGGCCCCTCTCAGCTGATCAAGCAAATCGTCAATCCTCGGTAATGGGTACTTATTATTTACCATGGTTTTATTCAATAATCAGTAGTCTACGCATAATCTGAGACTACCATCCTTCTTTCTCACGAATAACATTGGTGCTCCCCACGGTGAGACACTGGGTCTAATAAACCCTTGATCCAACAACTCTTGTAGTTACTTCTTCAACTCCTCAAGTTCCACTAAAGCCATCCTATATGGAGGTCCAGAGATAGGCTGAGTATCTGGTACCAAATCAATGGTAAACTCCAGCTCTCTCTCTGGTGGCAATCTTAGCAACTCATCTGGGAAGACATACGAAAATTCACACACCACTAGTATATCCTCAATCCTCGGATGTTCCCGTTTATCATCTGAGATGTGTATTTCATAACCTTCACATAAACAATCATATTTAATACTCTCAAAAGTAACATCAAAATTTCAATTTACTTACAAAAATTTCACCCATTTATTTTCTCAATATTTCAAACGTATACTGTAGGGTTCAAGTAGGGAGAAGGTTACAATCTTAGTATAGCAATCTAAACTTACTCGATTGGTTGCCAGCCAATCCATTCCTAAAATTACATCAAACCCATGCATATTTAACATTATTAGATCTGTTAACATTACTTTATCTCCCACCTTTATTTCACATCCTTTACAGATCGACTCGGTTCTCTGGGATTCACCTATGGGGGTATTTACATGTAGTATATACTCTAAAGGTTCAAACTTTAAATTTAATCTACATGCAAAACACTCAGAAATAAACGAATGCGTGGATCCTAAATCATTCAACACATGAGCCTTATGATTACAAACAGCGAGTGTACCTCTTGTAGTTTCTACAGAAGTGTCTGCTGTCTCTTTGTCCAGAGCAAACACACGTCTCACTGTAACGGGCTTTTTTCCTTTCTTTGCAGCAGTGGCCCTTCTCGGGGGATTTACTCTCTAAGGTTGCTGTCTAGTAGGTTCTGAAGCATGTGGTATTTGAGGTTGAGGACAGTCTTTTACTCTATGACCCATGTCTCCACATCTAAAATATCCACGGATCGACCCAGTACAACTTCCCTCATGCAGTCGGTCACAGTCCCTACAGACATTTATCTCAGGCCTGACATCTCGAGGGGTCTCTCTGATGATGGGATAAGCTCTGGGTCTCTCAAATCAGCCTTTCTGTACCTTAATCCTTCCTCTCCTGAAGGAATCTCTCGGAACATCTGCCTGGGAAATCACTGGCCTCTTGCTTTATCCCTAGTCATAGCACTGAACTCATTCTGGGATTGTACAATTTTGATTCCCCTCTCAATCTCTTGTGCTCGTCTCAGAGTATCTCCAAACTCTGTAATACACAGCTTTATTAATTGATCTCTGATGATGGGGTTTAATCCATACACAAATCTCTCAGTGCGAAACTCTTCATTTTTTAAGGTCTTTGGATTCTACCTCAATAGAGCGGTAAATCGACTCTCATAATCGTCTATAGACATATCGCCTTGTACCAGATTCAAAAACTCTGCCTGCTTCTTTCTCTGAGCAGCTTGTGGTGCCAGCTAATAACATCCTAGCTGGACATCAGAATACCCTGGGTAGTACCCCACCAATTTCGAGCTCTCCTTTTCAACATATAGGCACCCATATTGACCCTCTCAGCATCAGTGCATCCCAAATAGTCAAAGATGACTCTCAACTCAGTCAGCTACTCCTCAGCCTCTACAGGATCCTTTTTTCCCTCTGAATGCGAGCAGATTTATTTTCAAAAAGTCCTTCAGTTGGACCATACTCCTATCATTGAGCTGAGTAACGGGAGGCACCGGGTCCATCTGTACTAGGGGTACGAGAGGTCCTTGTTGTGGTGTATGAGTAGTACTCGACATTAACTCCAAAATATTGCCCGAATAGCGCTGCCATTTGCTCAAAACCTTACCGCACATCTTGCTTAATCCGGTTAAATAGAGAGTTAGGACTCTCTGGTTATGGGGCAGGTGGCGGAGGTGGCTCTGCCTGCCTCCTCGAACGACCTTGTCGTCCACTCATTCTTAATCTTAATATGTTTCCTGCGCGTACACATTCAACTTGATTGAAATCTCAATCCTCAATTTCAGTTCATGACCAGACTTATACAGACACTTGGGATGTATTTTATTTCACTTAACTGACACTGATAGTACTAAACACCTTAAACTTTGATACCAAGAAAACTCCGTGATGCCTCGAAAACGTAAAAAATAGGGCAAATTTAAAACTTTTATTTCACATCCATTCACAATTAAGGGTGCATTCCTGTGTAATGTCATGCATCATCATATATAATTTATAACTTTCACCTCAGGATCTCATCATCTCATAATTATATATCATACCCTATACATTACTCAATTCAAGGTTAATTAATCCTAATACATCCCATACATCATTGTACATCAAGTACCTGTAAATACAACTTAAGTCTGGGCACATGAAATATTAAAATATACCTCAAAGTATAATATATGGCCTGGAGCTTAAGTCCTCCACTAGCCACTACTCCATATGTCACAGGGAAACTCTCTTTACTTGAAGAAATCTGAGGGGAATGATAAAACGGGGTGAGCTTTTAAATCGCTTAGTAAGAGGGTAAATGACTCATTACAATTAATGATTTGCACAACACAATCATTTGTTTTGATGTTGGAAACTCGATAAAAACGTAGCATGGCTCAATAAAGTAGCATGAATTAATAAAACATCATTCTCGTCTCATTCTCTAAAATCATGTAAAAACATGAGAGTACATAACTCAATACGAATCACAGTCACAAGCATATAGAAATCAGAATGCGATAATGACTTTTCTCATTAAAACATGATAAAAATCACCTTAATAGAATGCACGTGGCATAACCACAAAACACATACTCATGTGTATAAAAAGGAGACTAGGCAAGAAAACTCATATAAAACTTGTCATGACACATCATAATAAATCTCCTCTAGGTGCGCATCCCAGACATCCTCAAAAGAGGGAATGTCGACTATATGGATTGTGTACATGATATATTGGACTTACGTGTTACCAAAACAAGGTCCGACCTTACATGCTACCAGAGCAATGCCTCTCCTTATGCACACTATCGGTTTTACATGCTACCAAAGTAAGGCCACCCAGCGTTACCAGAATGGGGGTCATATCTCGTTACCAAAACAGAGGCATCTCTCGTTACCAAAATGGTGAAATATTGAACTTACATGCTACCAAAGCAAGGCCCGAACTTACATGCTACCAAAGCAAGGCCCGATGTGTATTCAACATGACACGCCTAAGTCTCAATTATTAGCCATTATTATATAAAACGTCTTGCCTTCGCGTAGAACTAATAATGGTTTTCTCTCATAAATCTCATTTAAAACATTTGTGTACTCAACACAAAACAAGTTAAAACCGAGTTCCAACCGGTAAAACCACGCACACATTTCTCAATCTCAGTACGCCTTAACATAGATCTCAAATCTCTTTTCACGTTTTAAACACAAAACGGTTGTAAAATATTTTCACGCTTAGTTTACAACTCATAAAAGTTGGGCCCCAATCGGCTATAAAATCGTGTGCAAAACTCATTCACAACTCATAAAACATGTTGTTTTCTCAAATCACAATTCATGCTACAATATTGTCACAAAACACACACACAAATGAGTTTAAATTCTCCCTTACCTCGTTGTACCTCGTATAGTGCAATCGTTTCCCCCGTATCACGAACTAGTCTCGCATTCCACTCTGGAACTCCCGAGCTGTCCAAACGATGTTAAAACATCAATAATTCATCTCAATTACATCATCGAGCACATATTTGCTCATATTTCTCATTAACCTCTCTAATAGCCCAATTCTCATAATTCTATCACAATTCACATTCTCATCCACTACATCTCAAAATTCTACATTTCTCATACCATATTCTAGGCTATATTCACCTCATTGTCTCAATTCCAATTTATAGCCATAATTCCCAAAATTACCACAAATTGCCTACGTTATCCTTTCTCTAGCAAAATCATAATTTCATCAATCTCTAACCATTTCTTAGCTATTTCATCACAATGTCAACAACCATAATCACCGAAGATCACTTTAAAATCCAAGATTAAAGTTTAGAATTTACCCAAACTTGTGGAGTGCTCTATTCACACCTTGATTCGATTCGTCCTACGATTTCCAAATATGTTGTTCTCCTTTGGATGAGGAACAACTTTTCTTCTTGTCACAACCTTTGATTTGGACGAAAATGAGTGTTTTAGAAAAGAGAGAAAGTTAGGGTTCGATTGAAATGGAGGTTTGGAAGAGAGAGAAATGATGAAATGCAGAAAAACACAGGGGTCCTTTTATAGACAGAGGGTAAGAGATCGATCTGGTCTTTGATGAGATCGATCTGCGTTTGAATTTGGGAGCGATTTGGGGTAATTTTATGCTAGGAGATCGATCTGTCGTGGGGTGAGATCGATCTCTTAATGGCTTAATGAGATCGATCTGCTCTTTCAGGAGATTGATCTTCTGTTTACAGAATGCTTCATGAGATCGTTCTGCTCCTTAAGGAGATCGATCTTCTCCTTACAGAATGCTTCATGAGATCGATTTCTTTCTCATGAGATCGATCTCTTCATTACAGAATCATAAGGAGATCGATCCTCTTCCATTAGAGATCAATACAGAATCATAAGGAGATCGATCCTCTTCCATTAGAGATCAATCTGTTCACTTAATTTCCTCCTTCCCTGTC
The DNA here is from genome assembly GCA_033439115.1 of Firmiana major. Classification (NCBI taxonomy): domain Eukaryota; kingdom Viridiplantae; phylum Streptophyta; class Magnoliopsida; order Malvales; family Malvaceae; genus Firmiana; species Firmiana major. The sequence continues at coordinate 87,716,612 of CM065896.1, read as the reverse complement.
ATTTTGGCCTACCAGATCGATCCTCTCTTTTTCAAGATCGATCTGGCCTCATAGTTTCACACTTTGATTAAACACTTAACATAAAATCTCATTCTGTAACACCTCAATGTATGAGTACATTATATTCAGCTCAAGAAATTATACTTCAAGTTCACATTACATAATTGGGTATGTGTAAAATTCTCAGATCTCACATTTGCTCTGGTAGCATGTAAGGTCAGGCTGTGCTCTAGTAGTATGTAAGATCGACGCCTCCGTTTTGGTAACGTGAGATGACCCCGCTCTAATAGTGATGAGTGGCTTTGCTTTGATAGCATGAAAAGTCAGGCCGTGCTTTGATAGCATATAAGACCGATGGTTGTACGACTCTGATCAAGTTTACAGCGAATCATGGCGATGTATGTGCATTATTATCGATGAAATCCCTCGATTGGGGTTATCCACCTAGGGGACGAATTCAATCGTTATGATATGCCTATGACGATGAGTATTATCTGAGTTTTATAAATGCCTAGTCTCGATTTGTTTGATGATGATGTAATTTTACTACTGTGATTTATATCATGCGATTAGATTTGATATAATGTGATTGGTGATTTTTGTCACATGCGTTATGTTAACGCCATTGTTTCTACCGTTATTTTTATAACGATTTGCATGCTCAAAATATTTTCATCATATTGTGTTTGTGATGATGATTTATATAACTTCTCTTATCCTCATTACTGAGCGTTTTGAGAGCTCACCATTTTTCCTCCCCCCTCCAGATTACTTGAAGTAAGCGAGGTAGAGCCTGTCGCGTACGTGATATAGGCTGGTAGACAAGATCTCCCCAAGCTATCGCTTGTACACGCATGAGTTATAATTCAGTTCATTTTGTGTCCAGACAATGATGTAATACTGACATTTGTGATGAGTATTTTGGGATGTAATTAGGTTGATGTGAAAGAAATGAGTTGAGACTTATGGGTTGATTCTTTTTAGGATATTATGTATTTGATTTCATTAAGTATAAGTTTCATGATCTTGGGGATAATGTTTGTGTATAAACTAAATCAATTTTAAAGACACTGCACAAGAATACACCCAGAGTTGATAGTTTCGTTTTAAGAAAAATTTTAAATTCGCCATATTTTTCACGCTTTCGAGCTGTGATAGATTTTCTTGGTATCAAAGTAAAGGATATCTAGTACTGTCAGTATCGGTAAATTGAAAGTAGATTACATCCCAATTATCTGTATTGTCTAGTAATGAATTGAATTTAACGAGTAAAATTATGATCGATGTTTAATGAATACACGCAGACACGTAAGAGATAGAATATGAGGGGGAGAAGAGGACGTTCAGGGAGACAGGCATAGCCACTTTCACCACCAAAATCACAGCCGGAGAGTCTTAACTCTCGAATTAATTGTCTAACGCACAATGTCAGTCAGGGATTCGAGCAGATGGTAGCGCTATTCGCTCAGCATTTTGGGGCTAATGCCTTGGGTACTACACCTGTGCCGACTCCTCCACCACCACAGGGACCACCTGCACCCCCACCATAGACTGATCTGGTGCCTCCCGCCACTCAGCCTGTGGTACAGACCCAACTCGATGACAGAGATAAGGGTCGATTGAGAGACTTTCTTAAGATAAGCCCACCGACCTTTAGAAGGGTGAAAGATCCCACAGAGGTTAAGGAGTGGTTGATAGAGTTGCGAGTCATTTTTGACTATTTGGGATACACTGATGCTGAAAGGGTCATTATGAGTGCTTATATGTTAAAAGGACAAGCTCGAGATTGGTGGAGCACTACTCAAAGTATATTGGCGACTAGCCATGAGGTGATTAGCTGAGAGATGTTTCAATCGGCATTTAGAACCCAGTATGTGCCAAGAGCTGCCCAGAGAAGGAAGTAAGCTGAATTCCTAAATTTAGCTCAGGGCAATATGTCGTATGATAATTATGAGAACCGATTCACCACCCTACTGAAGTATGATTCAGAGACTCTTAAGGATGAAGAGCTCTATACAGAGCGATTTGCATATAGACTGAGACCCATCATTAGGGACCGATTGATAGGGCTCTGTATCACTGAGTTCAAGGATGCTCTGAGATAAGCACAAGAAGTGAAGACGGGATTAGAGTTAGTACAATCCCGAATTAAGTCTAAAATTTTAATAGGAGATAAAGGTAAGCGAACCGTGACTTCCCACATAGACCTTCAAAGGGGTTCTTTTAAGAGGAGACAGTCCGAGGGACCAAAGGGAAGAGTTAACAGACCCAGGATTCCTCCCATTATTAAGGAGACCCCCCGAGGTGTCAGACTAGAGGTTAGAGTCTGCAGAGATTTTGGCAGATCACATGAGGGAAGCTATCCTAGAATTATACAAAGATGTTACAAATGCGGGGACATGGGTCACAGAGTGAGGTATTGCCCGCAACCACAGAAGCCACATTCTCCAGAGCCTCATAAACAGCAGCCACAGAGGATGGTTCCTCAGAGACGGGCTTCGGCTGTTGATAAGGGTAAGAAGTTGATCACAGAAGGGTGTGTGTTTGCCTTGGATAAGAAGACTGCAGACACTTCATCTGAAGCCATACGAGATACACTTCTTGTATGTAATCAGAAGGCTCATGTGTTATTTGATTCGGGAACCACGCATTCTTCTATTGATGTACAATTTGCATGTAAACTGAGTTTGAAGTATGAATCCTTAGATTATATTCTACATGTAAATACCCCCATATGTGAGTCTCAGAGGACTGAGATGGTGTGCAAGAGTTGTGAGATCAAGGTGGGAGATAAGGTGATGTTAGCAGATCTAGTGATGTTAAACATGTGTGGTTTCGATGTGATTTTAGGGATGGATTGGTTAGCAGCCAATCGTGTGAGCCTAGACTGCTACACTAAGACTATAACTTTCTCCCTACCTGAAAAGTTTAGTGTATGTTTCAATGTCAAGGAATAAAGACATGTGACATTTATCGTAAAATTTTAAGATATTGTTATATCACTGCTAACACTGATTTAATTATTGATGTGAAGGTTACATCGCACTCATCTCTGATGTGAGTCGAGAACATCTGAGGATAGAGGACATACCGGTAGTATGTGAGTTTTTGGATGTGTTTCCTGATGAATTGCTTGGTTTGCCACTAGAGAGCGAGCTGGAGTTCACTATCGATTTAGTACCAAATACTCAGCCGATCTCTAAACCTCCCTACATGATGGCATTGGTCGAATTGGAAGAGTTAAAGAAACAGTTGCAAGAACTGCTTGACCAAGGTTTTATTAGACCTAGTGTGTCACCATGGGGAGCTCCAGTGTTGTTTGTAAAGAAGAAGGATGGTAACCTGAGACTATGTATAGACTATAGATTGCTGAACAAGGCTACAGTGAAGAACAAGTACCCCCTACCAAGGATAGATGATTTGTTTGACAAACTGAGAGGGGTTTTTATCTTTTCTAAGATTAATATAAGATCGGACTATCACCAGTTAAGAATCAGGAAAGAGGATATTCTGAAAATAGCCTTTAGAACTAGATATGGCTACTACGAGTTCTTAGTGATGCCTTTTGGTTTGACAAATGCCCCTGCTGCTTTTATGAGCTTAATGAATGAGGTATTTAAGGACTATCTAGATTGGTTTGTGATAGTCTTCATTGATGACATCCTTGTGTATTCTCGGTCTCATGAGGAACATGCACAACAATTGAGGATTGTGTTGCAAGTACTCAGAGATAAACAGCTTTATGGAAAGATCAGTAAGAGTGAATTTTGGCTAGATCAAATACCTTTTCTTGGGCATATTGTATCTAAAGACGGAGTGTCAGTTGATCCGTCTAAGATAGAAGCTGTACTTATTTGGGAGAGATCGAGAATAATTACAGAGATTCAGAGTTTCCTAGGGTTGACAGGGTATTACAGAAGGTTTGTTGAAGGATTTTCCAGGACTGCCGCTCCTTTGACCAAACTCACACGTAAGGAGACTCCTTTTATATGGTCTGAGAAGTGTAAGCAGAGTTTCCAAGAATTAAAGAGAAGATTAACGATGGCACCTGTGTTGACTATCCCAAAGGGACCCGGAGGCTTTGCAGTGTACAGTGATGCCTCTCAATAAGGATTGGGATGTGTGCTCATGCAGCATGGAAGAGTAGTCACTTATGGTTCGCAGCAGCTGAAAGATCATGAGCGAAACTACCCCACACATGATTTGGAGTTAGTCGCAGTGGTGTTTGCATTGATGATTTGGCGATATTACTTATATGGGGAAATGTTCTAAATATTTACTGATCACAAGAGCCGGAGGTACATATTTGACCAGAATGAGTTAAATATGAGACAAAAGAGATGGATAGAACTCCTTAAAGATTATGATTGCGAGATACTCTACCATCTGGGGAAGGCGAACGTAGTTGTTAATGCCCTAAGTAGGAAGAGTATGATATCTGCTATGGTGATTAAGGAATGGGATTTGTTGGAACAGTTCGTGGACTCAGGATCAAAGTTGAAGAGGTAGAGGTCAAATTTATGGCTAGCCTGCGGATAGAGCCCAATATTATGAATCAGATTAGAACATGGTAGCGAACTGGTCATAGACTATTGGACATGGTTAGCCAAGCTAAACAAACATCGTAGTCAGATTTTATGGTCGGTGACGATGGGTTATTGAGGTTTAAGGGTCAAATTTATGTTTCGAATGTTGATACCTTGAAGCAACAAATACTGAGAGTTTCACTGCTCGCGATACACCATGCACCGAGGAAGTACCAAGATGTATTAGGATTTGAGAAGGGTGTATTGGTGGAGTGGTATGAAGCGAGATGTGGCAGAATTTATGGCCAAATGTTTAGTGTGTCAATAAGTGAAAACTGAGCACCAAAAACCTAGAGAATTGCTTAAGCCTTTGCCTGTGCCTACATGAAAACAAGAGCATATCACCATGGACTTTATCATGGGATTATCGAGGACCCGAAGAGGTCATGATGCAATATGGGTGATAGTTGATAGATTAATGAAGAGTGCCCACTTCCTTGCCATCAAGAACACAAATACATTGAGTACATTAGCCGAGCTATATGTTAGAGAGATAGCTAGACTACATGGGGCTCCAATGAGTGTTACCTCTGATAGAGATTCTCAGTTCACCTCCAGGTTTTGAAGTCATTTTCAGGAGACCATGGGATCTTGATTGAATTTCAGTATCGCCTATCATCCTTAGACTGATGGTCAGTTCGAGTGGACTATATAGACCTTAGAGGACATGTTGAGGGTGTGTACGATGGACTTTCACCTACCCCTTGCTGAGTTTGTGTACAACAATAGCTATCATGCTAGTATTGGCATGGCACCTTATGAGGCTCTGTATAGTAGGAGATGTAGATCCCCTATAGCGTGGGAAGAAGCAGGTGATAGGAAAATAATTTCTCCCGAACTAGTTGAACAGGCAGCTTAAAATGTGAAAATCATTTGTGATAGATTACGAGCTGCTTAGAGTCGACAGAAGAGTTACGCAGATGTGCGTAGATGGCCACTTAAGTTTCAAACTGGAGATTTTGTGTTTCTTAAAGTATCTCCAAGTAAGGGTATCATGCGCTTCGAAAAGAAAGGGAAACTAAGTCATCGATATATAAGACCGTTTGAGATTTTGGATTGAATGAGAGACGTTGCCTATCGGTTGGCCTTACCTTCCTAGTTCTCTGGGATACACAATGTCTTTCACGTATCCATGTTGAGGAAATATAATCTAGATCCCACCCATGTCATTGAGTATGAAGCATTGGATATTAAAGGGGATATGAGCTATGTGGAAGAACCCATCTGAATACTTGATAAGAAAGAAAAGGTACTTCAGACGAAAAGGATTCTATTGGTTAAAGTTCTCTAGAAACATCACTCAATGGAGGAAGCAACTTGGGAACTAGAGAGCCTTATGAAGGAGAAGTACCCTCAGCTAATTAATGGGTCGAGTTGAATTTGGAGGACTAAATTCTCTTAAGGTGGGGAAGATGTGAGAACTGTAAATTTTATGAGATTTGCTAAGTGAGAATTGTAATTTGGTGAATGTAATTATGATATGTTAATGTACACACAAGTTTTAAATTTAATGAAGTATAAGGAGATGAAGTTTTTAAGTCTTAAATATGTATGGATTGAAATATGACCTATGGAGTAGATTAAGGTGAGTTTTGCATTGAGTTTCCTGCAATTGATGTAGCAGCAGTAGAATCTGTGAAGGCCAGATCGATCTCCAAGGATGAGAGATTGATCCCATAGCTCCAGAATGTAAAAAAATGTGCAAAAGCAGACAGGCAGATCGATCTCATAAGGAAGAAGATCGATCACTTAATGCCTCTGTCTAGCAAGGATCGATCCTATCACAAGGGGCAGATCGATCTTCTTAACTCTCGACCTGGAAGAGATCGATCCCTAATTCAACGCCAGATCGATCTCTTCTTAGAAGAACAGATCGATCTTCACCTTGACCAGATCGATCTTGTAGTTGTTAATGGAGCAGATGAAGCAGTTGAAATGAAGCAAAGATCGATCTCCTTTAATACTAGATCGATCTCATAAGCCCTGTCTATATAAGGACCACAAGATTTTCGCCTGAAATCGAGCCCTCTCACCTCCAAAACCTAAACTTTCACCATTTTCACTCAAACCAAGCTTTCTCTCTCTAAGATTCACCATATTCTAGACAAAATTAGACAAAGGGGTAAGAGACAAAGTTGTTCCTCTTAGCAAGGAGAATAACATACTAGAAAATCAAAGATTAGGGTTGAGCAATGGAAGAGACAAGCACTCTACAATTTAGTTAAGAGGAGATAAGCTAGGTGAGTTCACAAGACCCTTGTTTTAAGCATTATTATTGGGTACATTGGTGAATAAATGCATTTATACATATATTTGGTTGGAAATGTTTAAGGCATAATGGAACCAACAAATGGGTTTAGTTAGAAGATTTAATGTGGATGTCTTGTGATAGTTATGAGTTAGCTTAAGTGTTGATAAAGATGTAGAAAGAGTTTTAAGATAATGTTGAGTTAGAATGAGTATGAGAAAGAAAAGAGAAATGAGAATAATATATATTGATGGGTTAATGATGTTATACCACTCAAGGTGTAAGAGGTAAGGGAAATAAACCATTTGTACTTATGAGTTTTCTAATGAATGAAAACGTTTTAAGAGCATGAAAAAGAGTTTGCTGAATGAGCATGTTTTATGAGATGATTTGATGTGTTGATAAATGTGTGAGTGTTTTACCGGTTTGAGCTCGATTGTTTTATGTGATTTGTGTAATTGTGAACATATAGGGTTTATAACCAAAATGGATTTTTGTGATAACCATCATGAGCTCTACGTGAAGGTAAAATGATTTATATACAACAATAGCATGTTTTTACTGTGTGAGTGTTTTGTCGGTTTGAGCTCGATTTTGATGATTTTTGTGTAAATGTGAATATAATGTGTTATAACTGAAATGAGTTTTGAGATAACCACTAAGAGCTCTATGTGAAGGCAAATCGATTTTTACTGAGACTATGGCTTGTCATGAGATGCACATCGGGCTTTGCTCTGGTAGCAAGTAAGATCGGGTCGTGCTCTAGTAGCATGTAAGACCGACGCCTTCGTTATGGTAACGTGAGATGACCCCGCTCTGATAGCAATGGGTGGATTTGCTTTGATAGCATGTAAAGCCGGGCCGTGCTTTGATAGCATGTAAGACCGATGGCTGTACGACTCTGATTAAGTCTACAGCGAATCATGGCTATGTATGTGTATTATTGTCGACGAAATCCCTCGATTGGGGATGTCCGCCTAGAGGACAAATTCAATCGTTGTGATGTGCCTATGATGATGAGTTTTATCTGAGTTTTATAAATGCCTAGTCTCGATTTGTTTAATGATGATGTGATTTTACTACTGTGATTTATATCACGCGATGAGATTTGATATAATGTGATTGGTGTTTTTTATCACGTGCATTATGCTAACGCCATTGTTTCTACCGTTATTTTTATAATGATTTGCATGCTCAAAATATTTCCATCATATTGTATTTGTGATGATGATTTATATAACTTCCCTTATCCTCCTTACTGGGCGTTTTGAGAGCTCACCATTTTTCCTCCCCTTCCAGATTACTTGAAGTAAGCGAGGTAGAGCCTGTCGCGTACATGATATAGGCTGGTGGACAACATCTCCTCAAGCTATCGCTTGTATACGCATAAGGTATAATTCAGTTTCATTTTGTATCTAGACAATGATGTAATACAAACATTTGTGATGAGTATTTTAGGATGTAATTAGGTTGATGTGAAAGAAATGAGTTGAGACTTATGAGTTGATTCTTTTTGGGATATTATGTATTTGATTTCATTAAGTATAAGTTGTATGATCATAGGGATAATATTTATGTACAAACTATATTGATTTTAAGGACGCTGCACAGGAATACACCTAGAGTCGGTAGTTTTGTTTTAAGAAAATTTTTAAATTCGCCCTATTTTTTACGCTTTCGGGCTGTCACATTGCCCCTGTTTAGTATCGTTTTCTATGTTACTTGACCCTGCAATCACCACTTTGTAATCGTACTTCTAGGGAACTGCTTTATTGCTTTGATATGAAAAAAAGCTGAGAACTTTGATCATTATTGCGGGAGGATCAAAACTTGGCTCCCTTTTTATCGGTTTTGCTTCTTGTATCTAATGTACAATTAGAGGTCCCCTTGAATGGTATTGCATTCTAAAGGTTCATCTGAAAGGGTGTTTATGGGTCTTTCATCTTCCTTTACTTAAAATTCTATTTCGAAAGAATCCATCATGTTTTGAATTAACTTTTAAAATTGAGGGCAATTATGAATGGAGTGCCTTCGGCTCCTGAATGATATTCACAGGTCAGATTGGGGTTGAATTTGATTTGCAGAAACTCTGAATCCAACGACTTGGGTCAGATCATTCTAGTTCTAACAAGGGCATCAAATACTTGGCTCATCGGGTTTTAACATTGTTCACATTCCTTTTTACACAACTTTTTACCCTTGTATCCGCCATGCTTACTGAAGCCGCACTATGGCTTGGCAATGGGTTAGCACTTTACACTTGGATGTGAATCTTTCGTGAAAGATAATTTCCTTGCTTTAATCAAATCTTGCACCCTATACTTCAAAGCCGTGCAACTTTCGATTGAATGACTCTTATTTCCATAATGATAATTTCACTAGGCGTTAGGCTCATACCATTTCGAGAATGGTGGCTTCATTGGTTCTTTAAATAGAGGTGCAATCAAATGCCCCTTTACTAGTTGAGGAAACAAGTCTGTATAAGACATGGGGATTGGATCTATTGGTACTCTTTCGTTATCTTTCTTTGGGGGTCTTTGGTTAACGATAGGATTGATGGTCTATTGGGATGGTTGAACTGATTGTTGGGGAGGATAATATGTTGATAGGGTTAAATGAGGTGAAACATTGGTCTTGGTTGTAAGTTTTGATAAAGGCTTATGAAGCATGATTTATCTCTGAGCTTTGAATTTGGTATGGTGGTAAAGGTTGGAGCGAATAAGGTACAAAATTTTCGTACTGGGTCTTAAAATGAGTCACCGCCTGAGTCTCAGCTTCTTTCTTCTTGTTTACGCTAAGCTTTTTTTGGAATCGCCCATTTCTTAGATTTTCGCTCTTAATTGCACTTTCTATGATTTCTCCGGTGATTACCATATCTGAAAAATTATTTGTGGCGTTCCCTATCATCCATTCATAATTGGGTGTCTTAAAGGTATTAACAAACAAGATTGTCTTCTTTTTTCTATCAAAGGATGTTAAACTTGTATTGCAACATCCCTTTATCTTTAGGCATATTCTTTAAGACTTTGATTGGGTCTTTTCTCAAAGTTTTGTCGGGATAATCTATCTGGAGCCATATCCACAACATGTTTATACTTGGTAATGAAGGTTCGAGTTAAATCGTTCCATGAGTGGATTGAGTTTGATTTAATTGCACATATGATCTTGTAGCCGAATCGGTAAGGCTATCTTGTAACACATGCATCAATAGTTTTTCATCATGGTTATAAGCAGCCATCTTTTGACAATACATCTTTATATGAGTGATCGAGCATTTGGACTGATCATATTTCTCAAACTCTGGGTTTTGAACTGGGGGTAATAACAACGTTTAGTATTAGACAAAGTCCTAGGACCTATAGAAGTTCATCCTTTTGACAATTCGCAATCTCTCTTCTAAAAATTTCAACCTTTTGGAATCCGAATCACTTGCCTCGTCTGACACCTTAGCACCTACGTTCCCAATCTCCTTAGACTCTCTTGGGTTGAGCACCTGGACCTGGTCAACATGCTGAGGTGCATGCTATTGGTATTGTGTTTTGTGACTATTTGGTGATTACTAACGTATTTGCTGGAACAAACATGTGATTACTGGGGTATAGCAGATGTGCGCCTTAAGAACTTTGGCCATGAAACGGGATGGCTTCTGGCAGATAATGTGGGTCCACACTCTCTAGATGTGAGTTAATTCCTTGAGGTGAGTCTTTTGCCATATATTTTCCTTTACTCATTTTGCTTGGCACATCCATTAAGGCAGTTAACTGTGCTTTCATTTCTTCTTGGCCTTTCTCAAGTGTCTCTTTTCTGTTTGCCTAATCTTCTTCCATAGCTTTAGAGCATAGTCGAGTATTGTAACAATGAACGAGGCTTTCTTGACGCTTTGCTTGCTAGCGTTATCTTCGACTATGACAAAAAGACTAATTAATGAATGTTCATGGTCTATTTTGTTTTTCTTTTTTTGTTGAAAAATCTATCCTAATTTCTGAGGAAAAAGGGAAAAAAGAAAAACAAATGCTAGAATGACAAATATGTATGAATGCATGCATGAACGTGTGAAGATAACGATTTGATACGTGGTGGTCGTTGATTAATTATTCGAACATAATCAAACAAACCTTCCATAATTTCATCCATGAAAAAGAAACTCACATAAGTAATTCTGTAGGTTTTTATAGATGTACCAAAATTTCTTAAGTGACTCAAGAGAACTTAGATCTAGCTTTTACAAAAGATCAGTACTACAAGCGTTTTTCGAGCATACATTAGTTACATAATCTTAGGCTACTATTACAGTCACACATATGTATTATACTTCAAGGTCTGACCCTAAAGTACATGATCTGCTTGTATTAGTTTTGCGCGTCATCCAAAAGACATAACATGCTATATCCTCTATCCTCTAATGGACAAACTTCTGCCTTAATTTCTTGTAGCTTTCTCTCCATTACTTCTGTTGTTTCTGCGGGCATACTCATATGGTGGAACAAATACCTTAGGTGTTCCTCCTTCAATAAGTATTATTCCCTCTATTTTTCCCTTTTGTCTCTGAAAATGGCATAAACCTGCAGCTGAAGACATTCTTCTATCAAGGCATAGGTCATTACAAGCTGGGTTTACAACATTTCTGAGAGCTGGGATGCATTTTCTTGGATGCAAGCATTCCATTCTTATATAGCATTGTGGTATTCTCTCAACCAGCTTTGAGATATCAGTTGGGGTTGTATGACTTCATTTTGAAGTTTCGTATTTGGTTTCCTCCACTTGTCCATATCTTGGCTCACGTGACTCATTTCATTTCTCAGGTTTTTCATCTCCCGACACCTCTTATTGTCATTGTCTAATTCATCCCTTTCCTCTTATAGTCTTCATTTGGCTTCTTCGATTTTTATTGGGGTACTACAATTATTGAAGAGCCCGATTGATTATCTACAGGAAGTACACATTCTTGCTACATCTCACATGCCAGATGGTGTAATAAGGGGATATGCGGTCTAAGAATACTCTTATGTTCAATTTTGTACCTTGCTTCTATGCTTTAGTGATTTGTTTTGCTTTCTTTAGGGTTCCAATATCCGCGTATGAGAATTCCACTCTATCTAGTTCTCGAGTTGTAGAGACAAATTGCTCATAACCAAATTGTCTCATAACCATCGGGGAATTACTAACAGCACCCCATAATCTCAACGGAGGAACCCACGTTGGACCTCGCAGCTGTACAATACCGGGATACACGACATCCATTATTCTACCTAAGTTGTTTCAAAACTAGTGACTCCATGCAGCATAATAATCCACTCATCCTTAGTCTTGAGAGCTGGCCACTTGCTTCCACAAAACTTTTGGATAGGAACTCTTGAGTAGAGATGAGCCATGTTGAATTTCCCTTCTTCACATTAGAGTTGGCTTTTCATCTAAATGCATAATAGTTGGCCACACCTTGTAAAGTGACGTTCTCTTTTTTGCCAGCAGTAATGGAGTTACTGGATGGTTTGCGCTAAGATAGTAGGCATTGGACTAACTAAATGCTCCACTTAGTCGATAAAATTAACTATGGACACTTTAATTGATCCTAGAACCTTTGGGAAAACCACCATGTTGAACACTGTTAATGTCATAGCAACTACTCCTTTATCACTATTTGCATGCAAGGAAACGAAACCTCGCAGGAAACTCCAAGGTATGCAAGTGCTGCCTTTTTTTCCTTGAAAATTTTATCAATTTTAAAGGTGGGCATTTCTAACATCTTGGCAAGTTTCTTACGATATCTTGCTCTGTTTTTCCAGTAGATCATGCTGAATTCTTTGGGATCAATATGGAGTAGGGTTGCATACTTCTCAATTGTTTGCACCATGTCAAACTCGTTGAACGTAAAGTACCAATATAAAGGATCCTAAAGAATTCAACAAGAACTACTGGAAAAATAAAGCAAGATATCGTAAGAAACTTGCCAAAATGTTAAAAATGCCTACCCTCGAAATCGATAAAATTCTCAAGCAAAAAGGATATAACACTTGCATACCTAAGAGTTTCCTATGAGATTTCGTTTCCCTGCATGTAGATAGTGATAAAGGAGTAGTTGCTATGGCATTAACAGTGTTCGACAGTGTGGTTTTTCCAAAGGTTTTGGGATCAGTTAAAGTGGCCATAATCAATTTTGTTGACAAGGTAGAGTATTAAGTTAATCTAGTGCCTACTATCTTAGCAAAAACCATTTGCTCACTCAATTACTGTTGAAACAAGGGAGAAGACCACTTTACGGGGTGTAGCCACCTATTATGCATTTAGATGAAAAGCCACCTCTAACTTGAAGAAGGGAAATTCAGCAAAGCTCATCTTTTCTTTAAAGTTCCTATTCAAGAGTTTTGCGGATGTAAGTGGCCAACTTTCAAGACTAAAGATGAGTGGATTACTATGTTATGTAGATTTAATAGTTCTAAAATCACTTGGGTAGCACAATGGATGTTGTCACAGTGTCGTTCTCTCCTATAGAACTTTTCTCAGTGATGGCCTAAGTTCCCCACAACTTAGTACAGCCAATCTCCACACTAACCCAAATCCGGGTTAATACGCAGTAATATAACACTCGAGCAGAAAGATGACTCGACAAAGTATACTAATAAAGCAAAGAACACTCAAGCTTTAGAGAAAAGAGCATTTCTATTAATCCGCAATAAAAAGGAATATAATATTTAGATAAGAAGACCGATCTTAGCTATCACTCTTTTTCTCCCTGAATGATTCTCTCACTAAATGATGAATGAATACATTCTACCCCCTCCCCTGGGGTTTATATAGGCAAGTGAGGACATCCCCCTCACCTAAGCAACTGAGTTTGATTACAATAGAAACTCTATAGGATTATTTCCCATTAAACTAAGGACTCTCTGGATGATCGCCACCTCAATGCTCTTCAGAGTTTATATCTGTGATAATCTCCAGTGATTCGGTCTGCCAAGACTTCTCCGCTTATCTCGGCTTATGACCCGTATTCATCCTTATCCTGATTTTCAAGGATTCGCCTTAGCTATCACGCCCATCTCCCATGACTGCACGATCTTTGCTAGAGCCGTTATCAACCACTTGGTTCACGTTTCTAGAGTGTCGGCAAGTTAGCTTGCCACCCGCAAACTACGATCATCGTCCGTTAGCTTCTCCATTTCAAGCTTGGCAATCCGCCCAAGCCAAGTGCCTGTCTTGCCTATTTTGGTGAGTGCCACGTTGCGCCTCATGCAAAGCTTTTTCGCGCTCTGCACTCATCACAGCGCCCCCAGTCGATCCCTTGCGAGCTGGGCGCCTGGTCAAGTAGTTAGGGTCTAACAAACCCTCCCCCTGTTGGAGGAAGTCGATGCCCTCATCGGAATGAGCTCTAAATATGCCTTGATCTCATCCTCGAATTGCCACAAAGAGGTGTCTTTCTCCCAAGTAGCGTCTGCCTCATCTTCACCTTCCCATTGCACCAAGTAGTAGGTTCTCCGATTCTTCCTACTAGCTCCCTCAACCTTGTGGTCAAGTATCTTCCCCACCTTCTTCTCGAAATGGCTTCTCACAGTAGGTGGGGCTTTCCTTTCCTGTTGTCTCCCCAGATCAACATTTTCGTGGTAAGGCTTCAAAAAACTCACGTGAAAAGTAGGATGCAACTTCATCCTCTTTGGCAATTTCAGCTGATAAGCCACCGCGCCTACCCGCTTTATAACTTCAAAAGGGCCATTGTATTTTTGCACTAGACCTTTGTGATACCACTTGTCCGTGACTTTTCTCCATATCTAAGGCGTCAGTTTGAACAACACCTTGTCACCCACCTCAAATTCTAGTGCCCGCCTATGCTGATCCGCATATTTCGCCATCCTCCTTTGTGCCTTCTCCAAGCTCTCTCTAGCCTGTTCCATCAACTTTGACGGTCTTGCACAAATCTGTATGTCGCTGGGCATTCCCCTTGGGACTTAGTCTTTCATATCTCCAAAGGTGTAGTAGGTTGATGTCCAAATACTAACTTCGCTGGACTCATACCCGTGGAAGATGATCTATGCATATTATAGCAAAATTGTGCAGAATCGAGCAAACTCACCTAATTATTTTGTCTAGCGGTCACATAGTGACTCAAATAGTCTTCCAACAATGCATTAATCCACTCCGTCTGGCCATCTGTCTGCAGATGATTAGTTGTGGAAAACTTTAGTTCTGAACCCATCAATTTGAGCAAATAAGTCTAGAATCTCCCAGTAAATCGAGCATCCGATCGCTCACTATATCCTTAGGTAATCCAAAGATCTTCGCCACATGATTCTAAGATAACTCTGTAGCTTCATGTGCGGTACATGTATGTGGGGCTGCTATGAACACAACATACTTAGAAAAACGATCTACCACCACCATTATATATTTCATCTTGTTTATCTCCGAAAATCCTGTAATGAAATCTATAGAAACTTATTCCCATATCCTCTCAGGGATAGGCAGTGGTTGAAGCAAACCCGCTTGCTTCTTCCTCTCGGTCTTATCAATCTGGCATATGTGTCATGTGCGGACATATAATTCTATGTCTTCCTTCATCTTCGGCCAGAAATATGTCATTGACAATAATGCCAACATCCTCTCCATTCCAGGATGTCCTACCTACTGAGGGTCATGGGTTTCTTTCAGCAACTCTTTTCTTAGTCCCCCACCAGATGGAACATAGAGTCGATTGCCTTTGGCATACAGCAAATCCCCCTCGAGCCAATACCTACGAACTTTGCCCAACTTAACGTTCTCCCTGAGCTGTTCATAAGTCTTATCCGCCGATGCCTGCTGCCTTATCCTGTCAATCAGGTTAGTCTCAATAGCGGATAATAAAGCAACATAAAACTGGACTATCTTATGACTCAGTGCGTCCGCTACCTGGTTCTCCATTCCTGGTTTATGTACCCAGGTGAAATCGAACTCTGCAAGGAATTCTTGCCATCATGCCTGCTTCGGGCTTAGCTTCTTCTGTGTCTTGGAATAAGTGTTAGCCACATTGTCTGTCACCACCACAAATTTTGTTACCAACAAATAATAGTTTCACACCTCCAAACAATGCAGAACCATCATCTCTTTCTCATGAGCTGAATATTGCATTTCTGCATCCTTCAACTTGCGGCTTTCATAAGCAATGAGGTGTCCTTCTTGGACCAACACCCCTCTAATGGCTCGGTCTGAGACATCCGTGTGAACTTCAAACGGTAGCTTGAAATCTGGCAGTCTCAACACTGGCTCGGATGTCACTACCTCCTTGATTTCTTGGAAAGCTTGCTCACATTCATTAGACCACACCTACCTCTTGTCCTTTTTCAAAAGATCAGTTAAAGGACTCACCATCTTGCTATATCCCTTGATGAACCGTCTGTAATAGTTGGCCAGTCCTAAGAAAGATCGCAACTCCGTGAACATCGCAGGGGCTTGCCATTCAACAATGGCTTGGATCTTCCTCTCATCCATCCGTATTCTGTCACTGCTAACTTTGTGACCTAGGAACATAATCTCCTGCTAGAAAAACTCACACTTCTCTTTCTTCACATAAAGAGAGTGCTTTCTCAAAGTTTCAAACACCACCCTGAGGTGCTCCACATGTTCTGTAAGAGTCTGGCTATACACCACAATATCGTCTAGGTATACCACCACAAAGTGATCCAGGTACTCATAAAGCATATCATTCATCAAGTTGTAAAATATCGCAGGTGCATCAGTTAAACCGAAAGGCATAACTAAAAATTCAAATGAGTTGTACCTTGTCACGCAAGCCGTCTTAGCTTCATCTCCCTCGACAATCCTTAGTTGCCAATATTCTGATCTCAGGTCTAACTTTGTAAAATATGTCGCCTTTGACAACCGATCGAACAGATCAGCGACATTTGGAACTGGATACTTATTCTTGACTATTACCTTATTCAGGACTCGATAATCCATACACATCCTAAGTGTGCCATCCTGCTTCCTCTGAAACAAAATCGGGGCTCCATAAGGTGCCTTTGATGGTTGGATATATCCCGCATCCAACAACTCACCAAGCTGTTTCCTTAACTCGGCCAGCTCCAAAGGACTCATCCTGTAAGGTGCTCGTACAGGTGGTCTAGTTCTCGGTTCCAACTCGATCTTATGATCAATGACGCGCTTAGGTGGTAGCGCCTTGGGTAATTTTGGGGGCATTACATCCTTGTAATCGTTTAGTACCGCCGCTACTTCATTCGGAGCCTCGATAACCATGTCTGGTTTCACCTCAACCAGGGCAACAAGTATGGTTGTCTCCCCATTCTTCAACCCGGGGTTTACTTGTGAAGTCGACTGCAGCAACGACTTCCCAGCACCTTGTCTTCTCTCCGCAGGGATAAAGTTTGGACATGTCTCGTCAGATATCATCAATCCACCCAAGTGTGGAATAGCAAATGCCTTTACTTGCACAAAGAATTCAATGCCCATGATCACATCAAAATCATCTATAGGTAAAGCTAAGAACTTACAATCCTGTTGTCAAGTCCCTATCTTCACCGATGCGGTAGCCGTTCCCTGGATACCTTGGGCTTTAGAATTGACTGCTTTCACCTGATTGTTACTCCTCGTGACTTTCAGGCCAAGATGCTCAACTGCGTTCAATGAAACGAAGTTGTTGGTCGCTCCTATATCAAGCATCACTCGAATCGGTCTCCCATTCACCTCAGCTTTAACATACATTAGTCCCTTATGAGGAGCTTGTTGATCGATTCGAATAGCGTTGAGCAACTGCATCGGGGTAACTCTTAGACATTCGTCATCCGGATCTTCCTTACTCATGAGGGTCGCCAACTTTGTCTGTCTAGGGCAATCTCGAGCCTTGTGATTCCCATTACACAAGAAACAACTCCAATCTCCCTTGTTTTGGGGTGGATCCGGTCCCCTTGGCTTAGAAGACTCGACCTTCTCCTTGTTTCTCTGGTGCTTCTTCCAGTCCTTCTTGCCTTTTTTCCTATTTCCATCAGGATGGTTCTTTTTCCTTCTTTTTCCTTTCCCCAATGTTCAAAAAAGAACCTAGTTTGTAATCCGCCAAACTGTTTGCAGCCACAATTGCTTGTGGCAGGTCCTTCACGTTCTGCCTACGTAACTCAGCCTGAGCCCATGACTGAAGTCCTGAGAAAAAGTTGAACAACTTATCCTCCTCTGACATATTCTTGACATCCAACATCAAAAAGCTAAACTCCTTGACATAATCTCGCACAGAACCCGTGTGCTTCAATTTCTTAAGTGCCTCTCTCGCGACCCATGCCGATTTCAAAGGAAGGAATTGATCTCGTAACTCCTTCTTCAGTGTGTCCCATGTTTCAATCCTAGGATGACCAACGCTATCATCATCTGCCAGTCTGCTTTGACACAATAGCTTAGCATCACCCGAGAGGTACATGCTAGTGATTGTAACCTAGTCCTGCTTCGGTATTCGGGCAACTTTGAATTACTGCTCCATGTCCCACAAAAAATTCTCAAGCTCTTTCGCATTGCGAACTCCTGCGAACTCCTTAGGTTCAGGCACCTTGATCTTCTTCTGAAGATTGGTACTATCACCCCCTCTGCTACTACTAGACGCCTCCCCATGGTTTGTAGCAGTCATTACACTTTTCATCAGTAAACATCAGCCTTCAGGGAATTCAACTGCACCTCAAATTTATCTGATAGATTGCGAACATGCTCATGCCGTTGGTGTAGCGATTAGCATGCTCCTTTTGCATGTCGAATGCCAGCTGTGTCAACTCCTAGACACTGCTTGCCATGGCCTGAATCTGCTCAGCCATTGTACCCGCCTCCTCTTACGGTATGCCCACCATTGCTTCAAGTACAGCAACTCTGTCAGCCAACTCGTGTGCAATTATCCAAAACTCAGCTCGGATACCAAATTGTCACAGGGTCGTTCTCTCCTATAGAACTTTTCCCACTGATGGCCTAAGTTCCCCGTAACTTAGTATAGCCAATCTCCACACTAACCCAAATCCGGGTCAATACACAGTGATATAACACTCGAGCAAAAAGATAACTCGACAAAGTATACTAATAAAGCAAAGAACACTCAAGCTTTAGAGAAAATAGCATTTCTATTAATCCGCAATAAAAAGGAATATAATATTTAGCTAAGAAGACCGTTCTTAGCTATCACTCTCTTTCTCTCTGAATGATTCTCTCACTGAATGATGAATGTATACATTTTACCCCCTCCCCTGGGGTTTATATAGGCAAGTGGGGACATCCCCCTTACGTAAGCAATTGAGTTTGATTACAACAGAAACTCTATAGGATTAATTCCCATTAAACTAAGGACTCTTCGGATGATCGCCACTTCAATGCTCTTCAGAGTTTATATCCGTGATAATCTCGAGTGATTCGGTCTGCCAAGACTTCTTCCCTTATCCTGGTTTATGACCCGCATTCATCTTTGTCCCGATTTTCAAGGATTCGCCTTAGCTCTAGCGCCCGCCTCCCATGACTGCACGATCTTTGCTATAGCCGTTGTCAACCACTTGGTTCACGTTTCTAGAGTGTCGGTAAGTTAGCTTACCACCCGTAAACTACGATCATCGTCTGTTAGCGTCTTCATTTCAAGCTTGGCAATTCGCCCAAGCCAAGTGCCTATCTTGCCTGTTTTGGTGCGCGTCCTGTTGCGCCCCGTGCAAAGCTTTCTCATGCTCCGTACTCGTCACAGCACCCCCTGTCGATCCCTTGCGAGCTGGGCGCCTGGTCAAGTAGTTAGGGTCTAACAGATGTCATGTATCCCGATATTATATAGTTACGGGGGCCCATCATGGGTCCCTTTGGTGGGATTGTGGAGTGTTGTTACTTATTCCCTAATGATGGTTATGAGAAAGTTTTTTTTATTATGACCAACTCGAGGCCTCAAGAAAGTGGAATTCTCGTTTGAAGCTCTAAAGAAAGCAGAACATACAACTAAAGCGTGGAAGTAGGGTGCAAAATTGAAAAATAAGAGTATTTTTTGACCGCATCTGTAAGATCCAAATTTTATCGTATTTCCTTATGATTCATACATTGTATGGATATTGTTATATGTTAATGGAATCATAAGATGAATGATTTTGATAATATAAATATGAATGAAGTAGTCGAACGTACGTAAAATTAGAAAACGGACAGTTAAGGAATTTCAAATTAAATTTATGAGATTTGAATTTTTCGGACAGAGATACGAATTGTAAATGAGAAATTATAGTGGGTCCAAGAAGGAAAGTTGGTCTAAATTGGTCCTGAACGTGTAGAAGGGTAAAATGGTCAAAAGACTTAAAATTCGGTATAAATTCGATAAGAAATTTTTATTAAAAATATGAATTTAGGAAATCTTGATAAATACCAAAGAAATCATTTAATTCTGAGTCCAATTGATCAAGATACGAATTTATTACAATAACTCGAAGTTTTCAACTCGGGAAGTTATCTCGAAAATTTGAAAATAATACTCCGAAAAATAAAAATAATAATAAAATAAGATAAATATATATTCAATTAATTAAATATATAAATATTTGGTGCATAAGAAAATTTTGTAAAAATAATATATTTTATTCCATTAAAATAATAATATAGTGTATAATATATATATAAAAAAAAGAAGAGTAAAGGAATTAAAAAAAAAGAAACGAAATAGAACTGAAGCTCGAGCGAAAATAGGGGAAACTCGATTTCCTCTGATTTCTCACAGGCGATAGCGAACAACGTGGACCACGGGCGCGAGACGGCAGGTGAAGGGACGACCGTCCACCAGGAAGCAACTGGTAGTGTGACGCGCCGTGGAGACGTCGAAATCGGCAGATCGAAGAGGGAGTTTGTCGAGGAGAGAAAGGAAAAATCCTCCAGCCACCAGCGCCGATCGACTCCACCCGAGGCCTGACGAAGAACACCCAGGCGATGGCACGTCGAACTGGTCGAAAACATTGCGGATGGCGAAGGAACGATTGAACCGGTACGGACCGGTTCAGTGAAGTGAAACTGTGCTGAACCAGACCGGACCGATTCAGCCAAGAAAGAGAGGAAAAAGGGAGAAAAAGAAAGAAAAAGAGAAAAAGGAAAAAGGGGAAGATTTTTGGGGATACACCAGACTTCAGGTAAGTCGGTAAGAGGTCAAATGTGATCGATTTAATTTTTGAGAAATTTATTTAAATTATATTTGATCGAAAATTTACCCGAAATTAAATATAAAATTATGCAGTTTGATGATAAATCGCGTATGTGAGCTCGATAGAACTTCGATTTGCGTACCATCGCATAATTTTGGGTAAGTAAATCTCATTTACGACAATTGTATGATTATTGCGTAATTGAAATTTATTTTGTGGATTTCGGATTTATTTTCGCAATAAAAAAGATTAAATTCAAATTTTTGAATAAATTGTTGTAAATGATATACGGGCTATCCAATGAGTTTGGAACGTAGCCCGATGTGTATTTGTAAGCCAAATAAGCCCAATAAACCCGAAGAAGAGATTTAATAAGTGGAAACAGGTTGGAAATGGATCGAGGCCCATTAATGTGCAATCGGGCCCAATAAAGTAAAAATAGGCCAGTGCTTTAGATTCAATCAGTAAAAGTGAAATACTGATAAATATATTAGAACTGACCCAATACATGATTATATGCAGCTCCGTAGACTTGGTTTGGAACGAATTGGACTGAGAGACCTGGTACGGTCGAGAAAAGATAAGCTTGTGAAGAGATTCTAGGTAAGGGAATTTTACGGACTGCTAGAGGTAACTTTAAGCAATTTCGACATCATTTAATTCCCTAAAATTGTCTGAAGGGTCTAGATTTAAAATAAAAATTTTTGATGCCCGGATGGGCAAATGACCAAAATACCCTTGTGAAGGGTAAAATTTTCAAATTTAGGAAAAGTTAGGAGGAGTAAGAACAAGATGTTCTTGCTTGTTTTTGAGGTGTTTTGGCACGTGCATGGGTAGGCTGGCTAACTTTTAAATAAAAATGTACAGCATTGCATATTTTCAACAATTTGATTTCTTGTGGAAATTGTTTTGAGATAACAGAGTCGCCTACATGATTTTATGAAAATGTGACGTGCTAGATCTCAGCTCGCATGAGTTTTGATTTGTGTGATGCATGCATTAGTGCTGGATCAAAGGCTCGCACTAGAGTTTTACATGCATAGGTGCTGGAGTCTAACTCGCACTAGATTTTCATATGAATTTCATGACAGGGTGCTGGAGTCTAACTCGCACCAGATTTTCACTTTTTTTTATGACATAGTGCTGGAGCCTAGCTCTACTAGTTTTACATGATTTTGACAGAGTGCTGGAGCTTAGCTCGTACTGGTTTTACATGATTTTGACAGAGTGCTGGAGCCTAGCTCGCACTAGTTTTACATGATTTTGACAGAGTGCTGGAGCTTAGCTTGTACTAGATCTTATGAGATTTTATGAAACGCATGTTGGAGCTTTGCTCGCACGAGATTTTTCTTGATTTTATGAGAGTGCTGGAGTATCGCTCATACTAGTTTTATGAAAACATGCTGTGAGCCGTGCTTGGAGCATCGGGTAGACTGTGTGTCACATCGATTAAATATGCTCGCACGTGTGTTTTGAGACTGGCACGATTATTGATATGAGATATGGGTCCACGGAATACGTTGTACCGTGCAAATAGCATGGAGTACGTTGTACCGTGCTGGGATTGATTATGTGGCATCTTCGAATGCGAGTGGCATCTTCGGATGCGAGTTATCGGGCAAGGTCGACAGGATGGACTGACTCACCTCTCGAGGCAAATTTTGATAGTGGTGAAACCCCGTACACAGGATCCGTGTAGCAAAGGGATCACGAGGATATAACCATAGTCCTGGTCATTTGCCTGAGATATATATTGCCCAGTCTCGCGTGTTATAAATTGATGTTTTTTAGAAACATGTTTTGTGGATTTTTGTGTGAGTCTGGATCACCCGAGGGAGGGGTTGGATCCTGACTGAGATATGATTTTGATGAGAATGAAACTGGGATTTACACTGAAACTTGCATGACATTATTTCCATGCTATTTAAACCCATGCGTGATGTAAACTAGTTTTATATGACAGTCATTGTATCGCATGTTATTATTACTTTGAAAAGCATCTGATTTCATGATTTTGTGTGAGTCAGGAACACCCGAGGGAGGGGTTGAGTCCTGCCTGTGTTGTAAAATTTTAACGAGAATGAAATGATATAAATGGATTGGCATGTTTAGTTTTCCATGCTCTTTGAAATCCATATGTGAACTTGTTTTACATGACATCATGAATTGTAGAATTTGTTTTAAAATTGTGTGGAGAAAGGGTGGTTTATGCATGGCACCACGTTCAGGTAGGTTGTATGGTTATCTACTTGTTCGTAGGATTGCCTTACTGAGCTTGATGTTCTCACCCCTTTCATTTTCTCACATAGATCATTTCCAGTAGACTTTGAGGCCACTGAGTACTGCATTCTTGATATCCGCTGCTGCCCATCACTTGAGGTGTATACACTTGTACATATTGTATCTATATAAAAATAGCACAGTAACATGTTTGTAACTTTCGGGGATGTATAGACATTGTAAACACTAGTAAATGAATGGGAAAGAATTAGTAAAAAAAAACTCATGTGTAAACCTTTCCTTTAATAAGGAATTAAGTTATATACTGAATGATTGGTGGGACTGACATTAACGCATAACCCAATTGTTAGTGGAGTGTGGTCATAATCAGAGAACAGGTAAGTATTAAAGAAAAATGAATAATTTAGTCTGATTTTTGGGTCGTGACACCGTATCCCCTCATTACACCATGAGACATGCAAAACGTAGCAAGAATGTTGTACTTCTTACAGATAATCAGTCAGGCCCTTCTTTAGTCATGGTACAAAAAAGTACCCCCACAAAAATCGAAGCCAAATGAAAACTATAAGAGGAAAGGGATGAATTAGACAATGATAATAAGAGACTGTGTCGGGAGATGGAGAACCTAAGAAATGAAATAAGTCACGTGAGCCAAGATAGGGACAGATGGAGGCAAGTAAACACGACACTTGAAAATGAAGTTAGACGATCCCAGCTGATATCTCGAGGTTAGAACGGAGAATACCATAATGTTGTATAGGAAGGGAATGCGCTTTGAAAAAATGTATCCTAACTCTAAAAAATGTTGCAAAGCCAACTTGCAATGACTAACGCCTTAAGTGAAGAATGTCATCAACTGTAGGTTTATGCCATTTTCAAAGAAATGGGGGAAAGATGGAGGGAAGAATACGAATTTAAGGAGTAACACTTGAGGTACTTTTTTGCCATATAAGCATGGCTGTAGCAACGACGAAAGTAATGGAGAGAAATGTACAAGAAATTAAGGTAGAAGTTTGTCCATTAGAGGATAGAAGATATCGCCTATTACATCTTTTAGATGACGTGCAAGACCAATATAGGCAAATTAAGGACTTTGTGGGTAGCTTTGAAGTACAATACATATGTATGACTATAATAGTAGCCTAGGATTATGTTACTAATGTATGCTCAGATAAAGCTTGTAGTATTGTTTTTTTGTAAAAATCAGATCTAGGCTCTTTTGAGTCTTAACTCAAGAAATTTTGGTACATCTATAAAAAGCTGTGGAGTTACTTATATGGGTTTCTTTTTCATGGATGAAATTATGGAAGGTTCGTTTGATCATGTTCGAATAATTAGTCAACGATCATTACGTGGCAAATCATTATCCTCACACGTTCATGTATGTATTCATCGTACATAATTGTCATTCTGGCATTTGTTTTTCTTTTTCCCTTTTTGTTATTAAAAAATGCAAATAGATTTTTTAAATTAAAAAAACCATGAACATTTGTTAATTAGTTTTTTGTGGTTAAAAGATCTAAAGATAACGCTAGCAAGCAAAGCTTCAAGACAACTCCTTTTTATTTTTACAATACTCAAATACGTTCTAAAGTAAATGAGGAAAATTAGGCAAATAGAATAAACACTTGAAAAAGGCCAAAAAGAAATGAAAGCATTGTTAACAGCCTTACTGGATATGTTAATCAAACTGAGTAAAGGTAAAGATATGGAAAAAGACTATCTTAAGGAATTGACTCATATCCTGAGAGTGCAGACCCACATTATTGACCTAAAGCTATCCCGTTTCATTACCAAAGTTTGCAAGGCACACATCTACTATACCCAGTAATCACACTTTTGTTCCAACAAATACGTTAGTTGTCACCGAACCACCACAATACGTAATATCAACAACATTAGCACCTCAACATGTCGGCCTGTTCTAGGTGGTCAACCTAGAAGAGTTTAAGGAGATTGACAACGTAGGTGCTAAGGTGTCAAATAAGGCAGGTAATTGGGATTCCAAAAAGTTAAAATTTTTGGAAGAAATATTGCGGGCTATTAAACGTATGAATTTTTACAAGTCCATTGATGCCGTCAGACTTTGTCTAGTTCTAGACGTGGCTATTCCCTTAAGTTCAAAACCTTAAAGTTTAAGAAATACGATGGGTCCAGATGCCCGATTACCCATATCATGATGTATTGTCAAAAAGTGGTTACTTATAGCCATGATGACAAACTATTGATGCATTTGTTCCAAGATAGCTTTACCAGTTTGACTGCAAGATGATATGTGCAATTGGATCAAACTCGTATCTACTCGTGGAACGATTTAGGTCAGGCCTTCTGTTGAGTTGATATATTTTGAAATGACAAAACAAGTAAATTCAATAATGAATATAAAATATAAAAATGATTTAAACATGTTTAGAGGTTATCAGTACCAGAAACTAAGTACTTAAGGTTGAGAGATCGATCTGGTAAGATAAGAGATCGATCTCCTGGGTTTTCTAGTATGAGAGATCGATCTCATAAGTATATGAGATCGATCTACTATAAGTTTGAAAATCTAAAGAGACTATAAGATATTGAGAAAGCAGAAGATCGATCTGTGAGGGTTATGAGATCGATCTGTAAGTTATAGAATGTCTGAGAGATCGATCTGATCTAGGAAGAGATTGATCTCCTCTGAAACAAAGGCTAAAGGTTGTAGATCGATCTGTAGATCGATCTATGCTCAAACAGAGAGTTTATGAGATCGATCTCCTGAGGATAGAGATCGATCTCCTCAAAGTCAGAGAGCTAAGGAGATCGATCTGGGTTGATTAGAGATCGATCTCCTCTCTACGAGAATACTTGCTAGATCGATCTGAAGATCGATCTTGCCTCAAACAGAGAGATTGGAAGATCGATCTGCTGGTTCGACAGATCGATCTTGAACCAGCAGATCGATCTTCACTAACATTTTCAAATTGTAAGATCGATCTCTACAAATATGAGATCGATCTCCATACTTCAATTTGCTTTGTAATAGCAGGAAATTAAACTAAGAGATTGATCTGGTCAAAATTGGAGATCGATCTGGCACTCTACTGGAGGTTCCCAACGGCTCTTTCTGTAAAACCTTCAACGAGAAAAACAGCATTAAATGCTCCAACTACCAATCCTCCTGTATAAAATCAAGCATTGAAGACACTAGAAAAGGGGACACAATTGCTGTAAACTCTGTATATTCTCAAGAATTCTATTCCAACATTCTCTTTGTCTTCAAACATCATTGATTGATATTGTTGTATAAGTCTTTGTGTAAAATCTTTTTATTTCCTGCCCTCAAAAGAAAGCTTCACTTTATATTCATCCTCAAATTAAGAGAGAAGAGGAGAGTTTCTCTGTGAGTCAAATTTGTAAAGGGTGAATATTTCTTTGTGTAGAAAGGGTAGAGAGGTTATTCCTTAACTTGTAAAAAGGAGTGTGTAATTCATTGATAGAGTGAAAGAAAGCTCTTGACAATGAGGTCAAGAAGAGAGGATGTAGGCAAGAGATTGGCCGAACCTCTATAAACTACTGAGTTTGCTATTTCTTTCCCTTATCTTCTTTCAATTTATTCCATTACATTATATTGATTATTCATTATTTGCAATTAGACTTAATATAGTTTAAATTTGCCATTAACCTTAGAAAACCGATTCACCCCCTTCTCGGTAGAGCTAACAATTGGTATCAGAGCAAGGACTCTTTGATCATAGAAGAATAACTTCCTATAAGTTAAAAACGATCTAATAGCTCACAACAATGTAGCAACCAATCTAGTAGGAGAGGGGCATTCTACAGTTAGGCCTCTTATGTTCAATGGTGAACATTATGCTTATTGAAAAACTAGGATGATGCTTTTCATTCAAGCAAATGATTATGAGGTATGGAGGATTATAACTAAAAGACCTCAAATCCCAACTAAAAGAATAAAGGGAAGAGATATCCCTAAAGAAAAAGATGAGTGGGATTCAAATGATGTAAAATGTGCTTAGCTAAATGCTAAGGCCATGCACACCCTATTTTGTGCTTTAGGGCCGAATGAATATAATAGAGTCTCCTGTTGTGACAATGCCAAACAAATTTGGGACAAATTGGCAATAACTGATGAAGGTACAACTCAAGTAAAGGAGACTAAGGTAGGAATGCTCACACATGACTATGAGCTATTTAGGATGAAAGAAGGTAAGTCAATTAGTGACATGCTCACTAGATTCACTGATGTAATAAATGGGCTAAAATCCTTAGGAAAAATCTATTCTAATATAGAAATGGTCAAGAAAATATTAAATAGTCTACCAAAATCATGGGAAGCTAAAGTGACTGCAATTGAGGAATCTAAAGACCCTCACACACTATCACTAGATGAACTAATAGGGTCACTACTCACATATGAGATGAAGTTAAGGAGAAACGAAGAGCCACCCAAGAAAGTGGGAGTAGCTCTAAGATCTACTATTCAAGAAGATTCAAAAGAGAATAAAAATGAGAGTAGTAGTGAAGAAGATCTTGAGATGGTAATGTTTGCCAAGAGATTTAACAAATTTATGAGAATGAGAGCAAGTGGTAGTGGTAGGAGAAACCACAAGAAAGATCAAGAAGAGTTAGGTAAGAAAGATACCAATGTATGTTATGAATGTAAAAAACCATGACATATTAAATTTAACTGCCCTCTTCTTAAAAGATCAAATGATAGGTATCACAAGAAGAAGGCAATGATGGCAACTTGGAGCGATAGTGACAGCTCCGATGATGATTCACATGAGGATATTACCAACCTATGATTCATGGCTATTGAAGATGCAAAGGTAACTTCAAATCTCAATGGATATTCTTTTGATGAATTACAAGATGTTTTTGATGATCTTGCATTGAAATATGAATGCATGAGTATGAAGTACAAAAAATTAATATCTAAATTGAAGAAAGAAAATGAGTTAATACTAAAGGATAAGATAGAATGTGAAAAGAAACTAGAAATTACAAATCTTGAAATTTGTGACCTAAAAGAAAAAAATAGTAACTTACATAATTCTTTTACTAGATTTTATATGGGTTAACAAAAGCTAGATAACAAGCTAGAAACTCAAAGGGCCTTCTTTGATAAGAATGAATTAGGATATGATGGAAAAAGTAGAGAGACCCATCTCAAAAGTTTCATAGGTAGAAAGAACATGCATAAACCCTCAACTATTTGTTCACATTGTAATAAGAATGGGCATGCATCATATAATTGCAATATGAAGATGACCACATTTAGAAGAAAAATAGTAAAAAGAATTTGGGTTCCAAAAGAGGTAGTTAATTCAAAAGATATTAATACTATAGTAAAATGGATCCCAAAGGGATCAAGAATTGTATTCACTAACCCTAAAGGACCCAAGAGAATTTGGGTACCTAAGACATGAGTTTGAATTTTGATTATAGGTGATTGAGCATTGCCACAAAGCTAAAATAAAGGAAGCTTGGTACTTGGACAGTGGATGCTCAAGACACATGACCGGTGATAAAAGCCACTTCAACTCATTTAAATTAAAAGTTGGTGAAGAAGTCACATTTGGGGACAACTCCAAAGGCCAAGTTGAAGGAAGTGGCTCAATAGGTAATGATTACTTCTCACTAGAAAAAAGTTTTACTTGTTAGGGGTCTAAAACGTAATTTGCTAAGTATTAGTCAACTTTGTGACAAAGGTTACAAAGTAATTTTTGATTGCTTGAAATGTCATGTTATAGATCCTAAATATAATAAAGTTCTTTTTCTAGGCCATAGGCAAGGTAACATATACATTGTTTATCTAAATGAACTTAAGAATGAAAATGTATGCCTTATAGTAGATAAAGAAAAAGAACCTTGGTTGTGGCATAGAAGACTAGGTCATGCTAGCATGGATGTGTTATCTAAACTAGCTAGAAAAGACCTTGTTATAGGATTACCGAAGTTGTCCTTTGACTATGACAAAATATTTGAAGCTTGTGTTAAAGGAAAACATAAAAGGACAACATTTAAGCCTAAACATAGTGTATCTGCCACTAGGCCTCTTCAATTACTTCACCTAGATCTATTTGGACCAACTAGAACTACAAGCCTAGGTGGTAAGCATTATGGGTTTGTGATTGTAGATGATTACACTAGGTTCACTTGTGTATTCTTCTTAAGAGTAAAGAATGAAGCCTTAGAAAAATTCATTGTCTACATAAAAGTAGCCCAAAATAAAAAAGGATACACTATAACTAGCATTAGAAGTGATCATGGCAAGGAGTTTGAAAATATTGGATTTGATGAATATTGCAATGATCAAGGAATTAGTCATAATTTTTCAGCCCATATGACACCACAACAAAATAGGGTAGTTGAGAGAAGAAATAGAACATTGGAAGAAATGGCTGGAACCATGTTGTGTGAAAATAATTTACCTAAATATTTTTGGGCTGAAGCTATAAATACATCTTGCTATATCATTAATAAAGCTATGATTAGACCAATTTTAAAGAAAACCCCTTATGAGCTTTACAAAGGAAAGAAGCCTAACATTAGCTATTTTCACCCCTTTGGATGTAAATGCTTTGTCTTAAATAATGGAAAAGACAATCTAGGAAAGTTTGATGCTAAAAGTGATAAGGGAATCTTTTTAGGCTATTCTTTGAATTTAAAGGCATATAGAGTTTATAACAAAAGAACATTGATGGTTGAAGAATCAATTTATGTAATATTTGATGAGTCAAATGATTTATCTAAAAATTCAACCAATGATGAGGATATTGAAATATTTGATGAACCTCAAACATAAAGAATGATCTATTAGAAAAACTTGACATTAATAAAGATGATGAAGAGGAACTAGAAATATTAGAAAGAGAGTCTAGAGCACCAAGAGAATTAGGATATGTCAAAGATTGTGAAATAGTAGGAGATCCAAATCTTGGAGTTAGAACTAGATCATCTCTAAGGAATGTGTGTCAATATATAGCTTTTGTATCTCAAATTAAACCTAGAAGTGTCAATGAAGCTTTAGATGATAATAATTGGTTTTTAGCTATGCAAGAAGAACAAAATAAATTTGAGAGAAGCAAAGTATGGAAACTAGTTCCTAGACCTAGTGATCACTCTATAATTGGAACTAAATGAATCTTCAAGAACAAGATGGATGAAAATAGTGTGATCATAAGAAACAAAGCTAGGTTAGTTGCACAAGGCTATAGCAAGAAGAAGGCATAGACTATGATGAAACTTATGCACCGATAGCTAGATTAGAAGCAATAAGAATGCTACTTGCATTTGCATGTTATAAAAACTTCAAATTATATCAAATGGATGTAAATAGTGCATTTTTAAATGGTTTCATTAATGAAGAAGTTTATGTTGAGCAACCTCCCGATTTTGAAAGTCATGAATTTCTTGAACATGTCTTCAAACTATCTAAGGCACTTTATGGGTTGAAACAAGCTCCTAGAGCATGGTATCAAAAATTGTCGAAATTCTTAATAGAAAAAGGATTTTCAAGAGGAAAAGTAGATACTACTTTGTTTATCAAAAACAAAAATAAAGATTTACTAGTTGTTCAAGTGTATGTAGATGACATTATTTTTGGATCAACTAACGAATCTCTATGCCAAGAGTTTGCTAAGATCATGCGGGGTGAATTTGAAATGAGCACGATGGGAGAGCTCACCTTCTTCTTGGAACTTCAAGTGAAGCAAACTAAAGATGGAACCTTCATCAATCAAGCAAAATATACTAAGGAATTGCTCAAACGATTTGGAATGGATAATTGCAAACCTCAAGCAACTCCAATGGGCTCCAACATCAAGCTTGATAAAGATGAAAGTGGTAAGTTTGTAGATACTAAACTATATAGGTCTATGATAGGTTCATTGTTTTATCTTACTGCAAGTAGACCAGATATTCTATTTAGTGTATGCCTTTGTGCTAGATTTCAATCCTCTTCTAGGGAATCACACTTACTAACCACTAAAAGAATCTTCAGATATCTTAAAGACACTCCCTCTCTAAGACTTTGGTACCCTAAGGACTCAACCTTTGCTCTTCATGCTTTTTCTGATGCAGATTTTTGGGGTTGTAAAATCGATAGAAAGAGCATTTCAGGAACATGTCAATTCTTAGGAAATATACTAATCTCATGGTTCTCTAAGAAACATAATAGTGTAGCTCAATCCACAACTGAAGCAGAATATATAACAGTTGGTAGTTGTAATGCTCAAGTGTTGTGGATTAAACAATAAATGAAAGACTATGGTATTGACATGAAGCAAGTCTCAATCAAATGTGATAACACCAGTGCCATTAATCTCTCTAAAAACCCAATTCAACACTCTAGAACTAAGCATATTGAGATTAGGCACCATTTTCTTAGAGATCATGTACAAAAAGGAGATATAATTCTAGAGTATATTGATACTTTACATCAAATTGCTGATATCTTCACCAAACCTCTTGATAGAGATAGGTTTTGTGTTCTTAGAGGTGAATTAGGACTCATAAATGTTCCTTAAGGTTTATCCCCTTCAAAACCTTGATTTCAAAGTAATTTTCAACGAATTTTTCAATGAGTTTTCTGGGCAAAACGTATGAGAGATTGATCTTTAATCTATATAGATCGATCTTCATGCTCCAAATTTGCCTAAAGCAGAAAGGTTCAGCTAAGCAGATCGATCTTCTTTACCATAAGATCGATCTCCTTAAGCCTCTGTATAATAGGAGATCGATTTATGCATTTGGCAGATCGATCTCCTTAAGCCTCTGTAACATAGCAGATCGATCTCTGCATTTGACAGATCGATCTCCTTAAGCCTCTGTAACATAGCAGATCGATCTCTGCATTTGGCAGATCGATTTGAAGATTGATCCTTTGAAACAGC
Source organism: Firmiana major (assembly GCA_033439115.1). Taxonomy (NCBI): domain Eukaryota; kingdom Viridiplantae; phylum Streptophyta; class Magnoliopsida; order Malvales; family Malvaceae; genus Firmiana; species Firmiana major. The sequence continues at coordinate 87,684,550 of CM065896.1, read as the reverse complement.
AGATCGATCTCTTTAAGTCTCTGGAAATATCAAATCGATCTGGTACCTCGACAGATCGATCTCTTTAGCCCTGGACTATAAAAACTGCTTCAAAATGCCCAAATTTCAAACATCCAAATCTTCAAAATCCCTAACCTCAACCTTCGATTCTCACTCCCACATCGATCTCGATAAGGTTTTTCAAAATCTCTTCATCATTTTTGCTCCAATAACCTACATTGCTGATTTTTCTTCAAAAATGTTTATGTTTCTGCTGCAATCATCATTAGGGAATTTCTAGAAATGTTTCACTACTTAGGTCTTTAGAGAACTGTTGCCTGCAAAACAAATTCTAGGGTGTGTCTAGCTAAAATCATGCCTCGTCTTAAGAGAGCAGGAACCAAACCACCTAAACCAACATCCAATGTTGATAGAGGGTCCTCCTCTCAAACTCCAACAGCCCCTTCCTCCTCTGTCACCACCTTTAACAGGTGTTTTCAAACACCTTCAAAAAGGAAACGATATGAGGAGTATTTCTCCACTATGCCAATTAAACATTGGTGAACAATTGACTTTTCTTTTCTAAACCGTATTGACTTTCCTTATCTGTCTAAAATAGAAGAGTTTGGCTGGCTTCCCTTCCTTAAAATTAACACCCTGACACCTCCAAACATCATTAGGGCCTTCTTTTCTAACGCTGAACTCATCTACGACCCTGATGATACCTACAAAATTACAGGGTTCAAATCATTTATCATGGGTAAAACACTTCCTATAGACACATCTATGCTAGCCCGAGTGTTTGGCATCAAAGATGCTGGGTTGACCGATGAAGAAGAAGAAGTCCCCTTAGAATTTGACCTTTCCGGGGATAAGGCGAGTGACCTACCGATGCACCCGAGGTTACTCCTGTCAGACCCGAATTTTTGTAGCTTATTTCCTTATGATTCCTATGTGTATGAATACTATGTAATTATGGTTGAATCATAAGAAGAGTATTTACTAGATTTAAAGTGTTAATGAAATAAATTAACACGCAAAAGCTACATAAAATGCCTAATGTGGATGATGAGTATCATAGGCTAAACCGAGTCATTCTAAATCATTCTGACTGAAAATAAGAACTTAAAATAAGAGAGCGTAGAGAGCTCATGAAGGAAAGTCAGCTTGATTTAGACCCGAACATACAAAACGAGAATAAAAGCTAAAAAGGGTAAAATGGACCTTTTCGGCGAGAAAAGGAGTTTCGGGTGAAATTATCCACCGGGAGCGGTTGGAATATAAAGACGAGAGTGTAAGACATGATATATAACACTTTCAAAAATTTAAGAAAAAGTCAACTTAGTCAATGGTTAAAGAAAAAGTCAACTATAGTTAAAAAAGTGGACTTTTACCATAGTTGACTAATCAAGGTTAGAAATTAACCTGTGTGGAGAAAAATTTGGGAAAAAATATTCTTGGCCAGAATACAAGATAATCATCCCCGAAAGTAAGGAAAATTTATTCGGAAGGATTCCGGAATAAATTTAATGGTTAAAAACGTAATGGGCCTAAGGTGAAAATTTTAAAGCCCATTAAGGTATACTAAACGTATATCGAAATTTTTAGGTCCTTTAGACCGAATTGTTGGACCAATTGATCAGCCAAATTTTGAGACAATAAAAGGCCCGAGGTATAGCAAAAAATTTCAACCCGAAAGCCCATTAGGAAAGCCGAAACAGAGAAGCCCAATTGGAAAAGCCCATGAGATAAATATCTAACCATAGTTAAAGTTAACTATGACTCATAAGGTGACTCATAAGGTGACTCATGGTTCAGATTTGGAAAGTCAAGCATAGTGGCTGAAAAGTAAGGCTTAATGGCTAAGTAAGTGGCTTATAAATGCAGCCACACCATTGTCATCTTCATCACACAATTCCGGCTAGGAGAAAACACCATTGAAACCATAACATCCAAGCTTTCTCTCACTAGAAATCACTAGGAATTAGACATATTTGGAACTTGCATTCTTCATGGAAGTTGTTCCAAATTGAAAGGAGATTAACATATGTTGGAATTGGCTATCAAGGAACCATAGAGTACAAACCGAGAGCCTCCAAAGTTTCGGCCAAAAGGTGAACACAACAATTGGTATATTTTCTAATTTCCAATTTCATATATGTTAATGTATGAATGATTTTAAGTATGTTGATATATGTTTTAAGCATTGAAACATATTAAATCACCATGAAGAGGGTTAGGCCGAGAGTGATCAATGGGATATTGAAATATGTCAATTTGATTTTAAGACATAAATGGATTAGTACACATGTATTAATGTTAATGGTATAATTAGAATTAATCAAATTGATTAATTAATACATGTAAATTGTTGGCAACCAAGGTGTTTGATAAAATGCCTAAATGAACAATGTGATGATTGGTAATGTTGCCTACCAAGTGTTTGTGAAAATGCCTAAGTGGAAATGGCTAGAAAATAGGCATGTATGGCATGCCATGGTGGAAAATCGAGAATGGCTAGCTCTCGGCCATGGCATGTGGCCGAGAGGTCCAATGGGCCAAGCCCAATATTTTTAGGCCCAATAGGGTGTGATGGGCCTAAGACAAGCCCAATAAGAGTTGGTGGGCCCCACAAGCCCAATAGGCCCAACAAAAGTGAATAGTAAATGAAAATGGACTTAAGGCCTAGTTAGGCCCATTAAGGATTTTAAGGCCCATTAAGGGAAATTAAACTGTATTAATGTGTAATACAGTAGGAAAATTATAATTAACCTGAGGAATGGTTATTTACAGCTTCGGAGTTTACATCGAGAGCTGATCGGACTGCGGGAATTAGCAGCACCGAGGAAATGAGGTCACGTGACGTGATCCGAGGTAAGGGACTTTTGCGAGTAGTTAGAGATACCTGCACGTATTTTCAACTGCTTCTGCATTCACTTAAAAACTCTGAGGGTCAGAGAAAGTGAATAATAATTATTGCGACCCGTAGTGGCAAATTACGATTTTGCCCCTAGTTAGTCAAAAAGTCAACTTTTGTGAGAAGCTGCAAAAAGCATGGAAAATACTATTGTGAGTGTTTAAATGCTATTAGCATGAAAATAAATAGATGGGCTAATGATTTTAAGGTTGATATGACTTAAGCACACTTTTAGTGCTGATTTTACTATTTTGTAAACAATCCCTTTTAAATAGCCATCTATCATATTATGTGAGAATGAATCGTGCTAGAGCACAGCTCGCACTGGGATTCATATGTTTTCCACATAACATTAGTGCTAGATTTTGATACGCACTAGATTTTCATGACATGCATGATAGAGTACTGGAGTTTTACTCGTACTCAGCTTTGAATGATATATGCATGACAGAGTGCTGGAGCGATTGGCTCGTACTCGATTCTTCATGGTTTATACATGACATAGTACTGGGAGCGATTGCTCGTACTTGATTTTGATATTGTGCATAGCATAGTACTGGGAGCTATTGCTCGTACTTGATTTAATACATAAACTATGCATTGACCTAGTTGCTAGAGATTTGCTCGCACTAGAGTTGAGTTTTATGATGTGAAACAGTGTTTGAGCGGAGTAACGACTGTGAGTCGCACTCAAGACGCACACTGTATGTGATATGTAATACATGTTGAAACCCATGCCTGAGTCCTTGTGTGACTGTGTGTCATAGCTAGAGAGGATATCCGCATGAGGTTGATATAGACGTGGTATACTTATTTCCATGGTTTCGAGGGCTAATGACACTGGCTGTGAGGGTCCACGGGTGTACTTTGTACCGTGTTTGGGACACGAGGTGTACGCTGTACCGTGTGTTACGTAGCTGGCGGTTGACATTGGACTGACCATCCTCCCGTTACAGCAGCGATTGCCGCACACTAGGATTCCGTGTTGCATGGGATCACTTTTCGGATATGATCATAATCCAGGATACTATTTACATTTACCACAGAGTCTCACATGATATATCACATTGATTGACTAATTTAAACTGCGGACAGACCTGAGGGATGGGTCGGACTCCGATTTGTGTTGTGAATCATTTGATGCCATATTTATTGTGATTTAAATATACATGGCATGATTTACATAAAGGCATGATTTATATACAATGCATTGTTTTGCACTACATGCCTACATTTGAGAAATAAAGCATGATTTCTGTACATGGGATTTATTCTGTACAAGTATATATATTATATTTCAAGACATGCTTTTAAAGTGAGTTAAGGAAATAATGTTTTCAAGGCATAGCACTATTTTGAGTAGATAGTGTGAATATCTACTTGCTTGCCTGATTTCCTTACTGAGCGCGTTATGCTCACCCCTTTTCTTTACATCTCTCTACAGAGCGTCAGTAGAGCGAGAGTTATCGTGGGAGAGTGTCCCAGAGTCCACTGCTAGTTCCTATCGATTCGTCAGGTATACTTATTATGTACAGTTGTGTATCTAAACATAGAAACAGCACAGTGATGTATACGTTATATATTATGGGGAATGTAAATGTAATTGTATTAGATTTTATAAAACCTTACATGTATAATAAAAGCAACTACAGTCAGAATTAATATATTGACATATATGTATGAGAATGGATATTATGGTAAGTGAAGACTCTGACATCGAATCACAGCCCAACCAGTGAAGAGAGGAAAGGTAAGTTAAAAATGAGAAAAAATTATTGTGGTTTTTGGTTAAAGTCAAGGATTGAAACTGGGGTCCTGACAGGATGGTATCAGAGCAGCGGTTGGTTTGATGTGAGTCGATGTTAGAAAAATAGGAAAGTGTACATCCCCATAGTACTGTGCTGTGTTTAGATATAACTGTTTATACCGGATAGGAGATGGACTAATTCATTATTATGAATGCAGGGACTTTGCCTATATGGCAAATACGCGTAGTGGTAGAGGTATGAGAGGTAGGGCTCGAGACCGGGGAGATAGACCCGAGGGACGAGCCGCTGCCGGACCTTTTCCTGCGCATGAGACTCCAGGTGCTACTGAGGCACTCGATTGTGCTGAGACGTGCTTCACGAGATTAGAGCGTGGTCTCGAGACTATTATTGAGATACTGGCACAGACGATGCCAGGTAGGCAGAGACAGGAGGCAGGAGCTGCTACAGGAGAGGCAGTTGCCCCTGATACACCTACGCAGACAGCTGATGCACAGAGGACAGTAGATACTCCTACACCCCCACCGGTTTCGGGTGGCAGTGGATTAGGATATGGATGTGACTTGCATCGGTTGAGGGAGTTCCAGAAGTTTAGACCTCCATCATTTAGTGGGGTCAAGAACCCCGTAGCTGCGGAGGAGTGGTTGGCAGAGCTAGAGAAGCTCTATGGATTCTTCGAGTGCACGACCTCGGAGATGGTCGCATTTGCTGCGTTCCTACTGAAGGGAGCCGCAGAGCATTGGTGGAAGTCCACCCGACCTATATTGAGATCCCGACACACAGATATCACTTGGGATATATTTCGGGAGGCCTTTAGGTGGCAGTTTATTCCTGACACCGCACAGCGGAAGTTACAGGCAGAGTTTTTGAGACTCAACCAGGGGAGTTTATCGGTGGACGAGTATGAGACTCGATTCCTATCCCTAGGGAGATACGACCCGGATACTATGTATAGTGAGACTAGGAAGGTCCACAGGTTTATCGACGGGTTGAGACCGGTGCTACGGTCCAAGTTGGTTCCGCTGGACATAGTGACTTATGAGGAGGCAGTGCGCAGGGCGCAACTATGTGAGCAGGACTATGAGAGGAATGCTTTCGAGTTTGGGAAGTTTAGCTGTAGCCAAGACTTGTAGAAGAAGAGGCCGGCTAGAGATTTTAGTTATCGAGGGGGAAAGATACCCTTCGGTAAGAGATCACGGATAGAGGGGACACGAGAGAGATATGCTAGATCTCCTGCTTATCCGACTGCAGCCCCAGCGAAGGGCATTATCATAGGAGGACCGCGACCTGCTGCAGATCAGTGTAGAAGATGCGGCAGATCACATGGAGATAGACCGTGTCCACTGAGTACTATGGTATGTTTTCGATGTGGGAAACAGGGGCATCTGGCTAGAGATTGCCCAGCGCCGTTTGTGACTGCACCACAGAGGGGCATGGAGTATGATAGAACCCCAGCTGGTACGTCTGCTCATAGAGGTAGAGCGACGGCAGAGGAGAAAAGGAAACAAGTGATGGGTCAAGGGCGAGTACATGCTTTGGACCAGGGAACAGCTGATGCTTCATCAGATGTGATTCGAGGTAACATCCTGATTTATGATATTGAAGCATATGTTTTAATTGATCCTGGTGCCACGCATTCTTTTGTATCGCCATCATTTGCATCTAAATTAGCAAGACATGTAGAGCGTACACGTTTATGTATGTTGATGTTGATAAGTACGCCTATGAATAGTAGTCAAGTGGTTGAATATGTATTTAATGACTGTAAGATGAGTGTAGGGGATAAGGAGATGACAGCCAATCTAATATTACTAAGTATGAGCGACTTTGATATAATATTAGGAATGGATTGACTATCTGCAAACTATGCTGTTTTAGATTGTTACGCTAAGACAGTTATGTTTCCTAACCCTACAAGATATGTTGTAAAGTTTAATATAGATAAATGAAAGGAATAGATATGATTATTACATGATTTCTGATTTAGAAAACCTTCAACGTATCAAGGTTTCATTGCGTACGTGGTAGATATGGATAAGGCACATCCGGAGTTGACAGATATCACTGTGGTCAGTGAGTACCCAGATGTTTTCCCGGATGAATTGCCAGGGTTACCACCAGACAGAGAGATGGAGTTCTGTATAGATCTGGTACCTGGTACGGAGCCTATTTCGAGACCACCTTATCGCATGGCCTTAGTTGAGCTGGAGGAGCTCAAGAGACAGTTACAGGAGCTATTGGATAGGGGTTTTGTACGACCGAGTGTTTCACCTTGGGGAGCACCGGTTCTGTTTGTGAGGAAGAAGGATGGGAGCCTCCGATTGTGTATAGACTACCGATTGTTGAATAAGGCCACCATCAAGAATAGATACCCCCTTCCACGCATTGACGACTTGCTAGATCAGCTACAGGGAGCACAGGTCTTTTCCAAGATTGACCTGAGGTCTGGGTATCATCAGCTGAAGGTTCGGAGTGGAGATGTACCCAAGACAGCATTTCGTACCCGATATGGCCATTATGAGTTCTTGGTCATGCCATTCGGATTGACGAATGCTCCAGCTGCTTTCATGGCTTTGATGAACGATGTGTTCAAGCCATACTTGGACCAGTTTGTTATCGTCTTCATCGATGACATATTGGTGTATTCGAGATCCAAGGAGGAGCATGAGGAGCACCTCAGGATCGTGTTTCAGACGTTACGGGAGCATGAGTTATATGCTAAGCTCAGCAAGTGTGACTTTTGGTTGTCACAGATCTCGTTTTTGGGACATGTTATATCGAGAGATGGTGTATCAGTTGATCCATCTAAGATAGAGGCTGTAGTTCAGTGGGAACAGCCAAAGACAGTCACTGAGATCAGGAGTTTTCTGGGTTTAGCTGGATACTATCGGAGATTCATCGAGGGATTTTCAAAGTTGGCTGCTCCGTTGACACGTCTTACTCTAAAGAGTGCACCGTTCGTATGGAACGAGGATTGTGAGAAGAGTTTTGAGGAGTTGAAGCGTCGATTGACCACCGCTCCGATTCTCACTATCCCTACCAGCTCAGGAGGATTTGCAGTGTATACCGATGCTTCGCATCAGGGACTGGGCTGCGTATTGATGCAGGATGGGAAGGTAGTTGCTTATGGATCCAGACAGTTGAAGGATCATGAGAAAAACTATCCGACCCATGATTTGGAGCTAGCTGCAGTAGTGTTTGCGTTGAAGGTATGGCGCCACTACTTGTATGGTGAGAAGTTCCAGATATTTACCGACCACAAGAGCCTCAAGTATCTGTTCTCGCAGAAGGAGCTGAACATGAGACAGAGAAGATGGCTAGAGCTTCTGAAGGACTACGATTGTGAGATACTTTATCATCCGGGTAAGGCTAACGTTATAGCCGATGCTTTGAGCAGGAAGAGCCTGGGGATGGTATCGTATATGATGGTTAGGGAGCATGATTTGCTAGAGCAGTTTGCCAGCCTCAGTTTGGGAGTCGTGCCTTCTGACATGGATATAGGCTATGTGATAGCTAGTCTACGCTTAGAGCCGGACCTGGCTCAGCAGACTGATCCATTTTGTATGGATATGAGTAGTCAGATGCAGAAGGGTACAGTGACTGATTTTAAGTTGAGTTCTGATGGACTACTGAGGTTCAGAGGCAGATTATGTGTTCCCGAGGATCCAGACCTTAGGAGATTGATATTGGCGAAAGCTCATTCATCGAGGTATACTTTCCATCCGGGGAGTAACAAGATGTATCAGAACCTCCGGAAGGTATACTGGTGGTCAGGTATGAAGAGAGATGTAGCAGACTTCGTGGCAAAGTGTCTCGTATGTCAGCAGGTGAAGGTAGAGCATCAGAAACCTGCAGGGTTATTGCAGCCTCTACCTATACCGACATGGAAATGGGAGCATATCACCATGGATTTCGTGATGCGTTTACCGAGGACCCGCAGGAATCACGATGCTATATGGGTGATCGTTGATAGACTGACGAAGTCAGCCTACTTCCTAGCTATGAGAGCTACCGATACTCTGAGTTCATTAGCAGAATTGTACGTACGCGAGGTAGTGAGGTTACACGGTGTACCAGTGAGCATAGTCTCTGATAGGGATTCCCGCTTCACATCCCACTTTTGGGGACATTTTCATGAAGCCATGGGAACCCAGTTGAGTTTGAGCACCGCTTTCCATCCTCAGACAGATGGTCAGTCAGAGAGGACTATACAGACTCTGGAGGACATGTTGAGAGCATGTGTGCTAGACTATCGAGGCTCCTGGGATGACCACCTGCCACTAGCCAAGTTCGCCTACAACAACAGTCATCATTCGAGTATCGGGATGGCACCGTATGAGGCTTTGTATGGCCGTAGATGTCGTTCCCCTATTGGATGGGAAGAAGTGGGTGACCGTAAGATTTTTGCTCCTGACTTGGTTGCGCAAGCATCTGAGGATGTCCGCTTGATAGTAGAGAGACTGAGGACAGCTCAGAGCAGACAGAAGAGTTACGCTGACAGGAGACGTAGGCCACTAGAGTTTGCAGTTGGTGAATCCGTGTTTTTGAGAGTTTCTCCTTCCAAGGGCATAGCGAGATTTGGGAAGAGAGGGAAACTAAATCCTCGCTATATTGGACCCTTTGAGATACTTGATCGAGTGGGAGATAAGGCGTATAGGTTGGCATTGCCACCGGACTTATCAGGTGTCCACAACGTCTTCCACATATCGATGCTTCGGAAGTATCACCCGGATCCGTCACATGTGATTAGTTATGAGCCTTTGGAGCTTCGAGAGGACTTGTCATATGTAGAGAGACCGATTCAGATATTGGATAGGAAGGAGAAGGTATTGAGATCGAAGACCATCGGATTAGTGAAGATTCTCTGGCAGCATCATACTTCAGAGGAAGCTACTTGGGAGCTAGAGAGTCTGATGCGAGAGAAGTACCCTCACCTATTTGAGGACTGACTTGGTTCTAATTTGGAGGACCAAATTTTCTGAGTGGGGGAGGATTGTCAGACCCGGATTTTTGTAGCTTATTTCCTTATGATTCCTATGTGTATGAATACTATGTAATTATGGTTGAATCATAAGAAGAGTATTTACTAGATTTAAAGTGTTAATGAAATAAATTAACACGCAAAAGCTACATAAAATGCCTAATGTGGATGATGAGTATCACAGGCTAAACCGAGTCATTCTAAATCATTCTGACTGAAAATAAGAACTTAAAATAAGAGAGCGTAGAGAGCTCATGAAGGAAAGTCAGCTTGATTTAGACCCGAACATACAAAACGAGAATAAAAGCTAAAATGGGTAAAATGGACCTTTTCGACGAGAAAAGGAGTTTCGGGTGAAATTATCCACCGGGAGCGGTTGGAATATAAAGACGAGAGTGTAAGACATGATATATAACACTTTCAAAAATTTAAGAAAAAGTCAACTTAGTCAATGGTTAAAAAAAAAGTCAACTATAGTTAAAAAAGTGGACTTTTACCATAGTTGACTAATCAAGGTTAGAAATTAACCTGTGTGGAGAAAAATTTGGGGAAAAATATTCTTGGCCAGAATACAAGATAATCATCCCCGGAAGTAAGGAAAATTTATTCGGAAGGATTCCGGAATAAATTTAATGGTTAAAAACGTAATGGGCCTAAGGTGAAAATTTTGAAGCCCATTAAGGTATACTAAACGTATATCGAAATTTTTAGGTCCTTTAGACCGAATTGTTGGACCAATTGATCGGCCAAATTTTGAGACAATAAAAGGCCCGAGGTATAGTAAAAAATTTCAACCCGAAAGCCCATTAGGAAAGCCCAAACCGAGAAGCCCAATTGGAAAAGCCCATGAGATAAATATCTAACCATAGTTAAAGTTAACTATGACTCATAAGGTGACTCATAAGGTGACTCATGTTCAGATTTGGAAAGTCAAGCATAGTGGTTGAAAAGTAAGGCTTAATGGCTAAGTAAGTGGCTTATAAATGCAGCCACACCATTGTCATCTTCATCACACAATTCCGGCTAGGAGAAAACACCATTGAAACCATAACATCCAAGCTTTCTCTCACTAGAAATCACTAGGAATTAGACATATTTGGAACTTGCATTCTTCATGGAAGTTATTCCAAATTGAAAGGAGATTAACATATGTTGGAATTGGCTATCAAGGAGCCATAGAGTGCAAACCGAGAGCCTCCAAAGTTTCGGCCAAAAGGTGAACACAACAATTGATATATTTTCTAATTTCCAATTTCATATATGTTAATGTATGAATGATTTTAAGTATGTTGATATATGTTTTAAGCATTGAAACATATTAAATCACCATGAAGAGGGTTAGGCCGAGAGTGATCAATGGGATATTGAAATATGTCAATTTGATTTTAAGACATAAATGGATTAGTACACATGTATTAATGTTAATGGTATAATTAGAATTAATCAAATTGATTAATTAATACATGTAAATTGTTGGCAACCAAGGTGTTTGATAAAATGCCTAAATGAACAATGTGATGATTGGTAATGTTGCCTACCAAGTGTTTGTGAAAATGCCTAAGTGGAAATGGCTAGAAAATAGGCATGTATGGCATGCCATGGTGGAAAACCGAGAATGGCTAGCTCTCGGCCATGGCATGTGGCCGAGAGGCCCAATGGGCCAAACCCAATATTTTTAGGCCCAATAGGGTGTGATGGGCCTAAGACAAGCCCAATAAGAGTTGGTGGGCCCCACAAGCCCAATAGGCCCAACAAAAGTGAATAGTAAAATGAAAATGGACTTAAGGCCTAGTTAGGCCCATTAAGGATTTTAAGGCCCATTAAGGGAAATTAAACTGTATTAATGTGTAATACAGTAGAAAAATTATAATTAACCTGAGGAATGGTTATTTACAGCTCTGGAGTTTACATCGAGAGCTGATCGGACTGCGGGAATTAGCAGCACCGAGGAAGTGAGGTCACGTGACGTGATCCGAAGTAAGGGACTTTTGCGAGTAGTTAGAGATACCTGCACGTATTTTCAACTGCTTCTGCATTCACTTAAAAACTCTGAGGGTCAGAGAAAGTGAATAATAATTATTGCGACCCGATAGTGGCAAATTACGATTTTGCCCCTAGTTAGTCAAAAAGTCAACTTTTGTGAGAAGTTGCAAAAAGCATGAAAAATATTATTGTGAGTGTTTAAATGCTATTAGCATGAAAATAAATAGATGGGCTAATGATTTTAAGGTTGATATGACTTAAGCACACTTTTAGTGCTGATTTTACTATTTTGTAAACAATCCCTTTTAAATAGCCATCTATCATATTATGTGAGAATGAATCGTGCTAGAGCACAGCTCGCACTGGGATTCATATGTTTTCCACATAACATTAGTGCTGGATTTTGATACGCACTAGATTTTCATGACATGCATGATAGAGTACTGGAGTTTTACTCGTACTCAGCTTTGAATGATATATGCATGACAGAGTGCTGGAGCGATTGGCTCGTACTCGATTCTTCATGGTTTATACATGACATAGTACTGGGAGCGATTGCTCGTACTTGATTTTGATATTGTGCATAGCATAGTACTGGGAGCTATTGCTCGTACTTGATGTAATACATAAACTATGCATTGACCTAGTTGCTAGAGATTTGCTCGCACTAGAGTTGAGTTTTATGATGTGAAACAGTGTTTGAGCGGAGTAACGACTGTGAGTCGCACTCAAGACGCACACTGTATGTGATATGTAATACATGTTGAAACCCATGCCTGAGTCCTTGTGTGACTGTGTGTCATAGCTAGAGAGGATATCCGCATGAGGTTGATATAGACGTGGTATACTTATTTCCATGGTTTCGAGGGCTAATGACCTTGGCTGTGAGGGTCCACGGGTGTACTTTGTACCGTGTTTGGGACACGAGGTGTACGCTGTACCGTGTGTTACGTAGCTGGCGGTTGACATTGGACTGACCATCCTCCCGTTACAGCAGTGATTGCCGCACACTAGGATTCCGTGTTGCATGGGATCACTTTTCAGATATGATCATAATCCAGGATATTATTTGCATTTACCACAGAGTCTCACATGATATATCACATTGATTGACTAATTTAAACTGCAGACAGACCTGAGGGATGGGTCGGACTCCGATTTGTGTTATGAATCATTTGATGCCATATTTATTGTGATTTAAATATACATGGCATGATTTACATAAAGGCATGATTTATATACAATGCATTGTTTTGCACTACATGCCTACATTTGAGAAATAAAGCATGATTTCTGTACATGGGATTTATTCTGTACAAGTATATATATTATATTTCAAGACATGCTTTTAAAGTGAGTTAAGGAAATAATGTTTTCAAGGCATAGCACTATTTTGAGTAGATAGTGTGGATATCTACTTGCTTGCCTGATTTCCTTACTGAGCGCGTTATGCTCACCCCTTTTCTTTACATCTCTCTACAGAGCGTCAGTAGAGCGAGAGTTATCGTGGGAGAGTGTCCCAGAGTCCACTGCTAGTTCCTATCGATTCGTCAGGTATACTTATTATGTACAGTTGTGTATCTAAACATAGAAACAGCACAGTGATGTATACGTTATATATTATGGGGAATGTAAATGTAATTGTATTAGATTTTATAAAATCTTACATGTATAATAAAAGCAACTACAGTCAGAATTAATATATTGACATGTATGTATGAGAATGGATATTATGGTAAGTGAAGACTCTGACATCGAATCATAGCCCAACCAGTGAAGAGAGGAAAGGTAAGTTAAAAATGAGAAAAATTTATTGTAGTTTTTGGTTAAAGTCAAGGATTGAAACTGGGGTCCTGACAACTCCACCTTATCATCTCATGGAATCTTAGACCTTTTGGTACCCATCACTCCACAGTTAGGAGACTCGATCTATTTTGGCTCCACCACCTCCACTCCTCCCAAAGTCAAAAACCCAATCTGGTCCACTTCATTTATGTAGACTGGCTGAAGATTGTACACGGCCAAGCCTACACGATAGTCTTTCCACAACCGTTGGCATACTTGCTTCAACGACTTGGGGTTGATTGTTCCTGTGAAACCGGTGAAGTGCCTTCCCCAAAGAGCATATTAAACATTGGCACACTTCACCACATGGGGTACTATAAAGACTTTTAAGGGCAATGGAGGAAGAAGCGAGAACAGTTGTCTAAGACAGCCATGGAAGAAGACCCATCAGCAGAGCCTACTGCCCCATCAGTTGAACCTACTGAGGTTCCATCTTCGTCGATTGCTCAGCCCACTGCACCTACATCATCATCTGACGGGCTGGAATCGATTGTGGGGATGATTATGGAGCTTAATCGAAAGATGGATGAAGGATTTGCAAACCTTCATGCCACACAGCAGGCTATGTTCGATGAGCTGGAGGTTACTTGCACTCGAGTCGAGGAACTCATGGAGCGCTTTCCGCCTTAGCCTTAAGACATGATTGTTAGGAATGTTTTTAGATACTTATTCATGTTCACTATTTGGTGTTTGAAACATCATTTGCTTGAATGCTTATTTTGTGAGATGACATGATGGTTTACTTTGAAATGTGTTATAATGAGTTTTGAAATGACATATCTTTTGGAAATTAACTGACTTTATGCTTTTATTGCCATTGATATGACAAAAAGGGGGAGAAGAATATGCTAAGAAAACATGTTTAATGGTTTAAAGAAAGTTACATTTAGGGGAGTTAAGAAAGCCTAATTTAAGGGGGAGTTAAGGGGAGCTTACATTAAGGGGGAGTTTGTGAAAGCAATTCAAATTTTTATGCATAAAGAAAAAGGGGTAACTAAACATGTTTATTGAATAAGTTTTGTCATATCAAAAAGGGGGAGATTGTTGAGTTAATATATTTTGAAATGACAAAACAAGTAAATTCAATAATGAATATAAAATATAGAAATGATTTAAACATGTTTAGAGGTTATCAGTACCAAAAACTAAGTACTTAAGGTTGAGAGATCGATATGGTAAGATGAGAGATCGATCTCCTGGGTTTTCTAGTATGAGAGATCGATCTCATAAGTATATGAGATCGATCTGCTATAAGATTGAAAATCTAAAGAGACTATAAGATATTGAGAAAGCAGAAGATCGATCTATAAGGGTTATGAGATCGATCTGTAAGTTATAGAATGTCTAAGAGATCAATCTGATCTAGGAAGAGATCGATCTCCTCTGAAACAAAGGCTAAAGGTTATAGATCGATCTGTAGATCGATCTATGCTCAAACAGAGAGTTTATGAGATCGATCTCTTGAGGATAGAGATCGATCTCCTCAAAGTCAGAGAGCTAAGGAGATTGATCTGGGTTGATTAGAGATCCATCTCCTCTCTACGAGAATACTTGCTAGATCAATCTGAAGATCGATCTTGCCTCAAACAGAGAGATTGGAAGATCGATTTGCTGGTTCGACAGATCGATCTTCACTAACATTTTCAAATTGTAAGATCGATCTCTACAAATATGAGATCGATCTCCATACTTCAATTTGCTTTGTAATCGCAGGAAATTAAACTAAGGGATCGATCTGGTCAAAATTGGAGATCGATCTGGCACTCTACTGGAGGTTCCCAATGACTCTTTTTGTAAAACCTTCAATGGGAAAAATAACATTAAATGCTCCAACTACCAATCCTCCTATATAAAATCAAGCATTGAAGACACTGGAAAAGGCGACACTATTGCTGTAAACTCTGTATATTCTCAAGAATTCTATTCCAACATTCTCTTTGTCTTCAAACATCATTGATTGATATTGTTGTATAAGTCTTTGTGTAAAAGCTTTTTATTTCCTACCCTCAAAAGAAAGTTTCACTTTATATTCATCCTCAAATTAAGAGAGAAGAGGAGAGTTCCTCTGTGAGTCAAATTTGTAAAGGGTGAATATTTCTTTGTGTAAAAAGGGTAGAGAGGTTATTCCTTAACTTGTAAAAGGGAGTGGGTAACATTCATTGATAGAGTGAAAGAAAGCTCTTGACAAGGAGGTCAAGAAGAGAGGATGTAGGCAAGAGATTAGCCGAACCTCTATAAACTACTGAGTTTGCTATTTCCTTCCCTTATCTTCTTTCAATTTATTCCATTACATTATATTGATTATTCATTATTTGCAATTAGACTTAATTTAGTTTAAATTTGCCATTAACCTTAGAAAATCGATTCACCCCCTCTCTCGGTAGAGCTAACACCTTCATTACCCCATATAAACATGTTGTGGATATGGCTCTAGATAGATTATCCCTACAAAACATAGAGAAAAAGCCTAATGAGAGTTTTAAATAATAAGACCAAAGATGGAGGGATGCTGCGACACAAGTTTAACCTCCTTTGATTGAAAAAGAGACGACTATCTTGTTTATCAATACACTTAAAGCTCCTTATTATGAAAGGATGACATGGAACACCACAAAGAATAGTTCGGATATGATAATCACTAAAGAAATCATAGAAGGTGCAATTAAGAGCTGAAAACTAGAAGAGGGCGATTCAAAAAAGTTGGTGTAATCAAGAAGAATGAAGCTGAGACTCAGGCAATGACTCATTTTAAGCCCTGATACGAAAATTTCGCTCCTTATTCTCTCCAAACCTTTACCACCAAACCAAATTCAAAGCTCAGAGATAAATCACGTTTCACAATGCCTTCATCAAAACTTACAACCAAGACCAACATTCTGCCCCATTTATACCCTACCAACATATTATCCTCCCCAATAATCAATTTAGCCATCCCAACAAATCAATAATCCTATCGTTAATCAGTGATCCCCAAGGGAAGATAAAGAAAGAATGCCTATAGATCCAAAGAAAGATAAGGAAAGAGTACAAATAGATCCAAACCCCATGTTTTATACAGACTTACTGATTTTTTGAGGATCAATACAGAATAGGGTTGTAAACTCATCAATTGTTGGTATGATGTTAGACTCATTGAATGTAAAGCACCAATATGAAGGATCCCGAAAATGAGTGACAACTTTAAGAAGACTATTGCCTATATGAGCAAAAAGTAGCAAGGCTATGTCCCCAAATTTTTTCTAAAATATTCCCTATTGAGATCCATTGAGCATACTCCAAGGATTATGTAGACACCAAGAATTTTCATATACTCGGTCTTATTAAGAAATAACAATTAAACTATTAAGATTAAAATGTGTTTCTTTGGTAAATGATTTTAATTAAATTATAGCTAGGCTAAGGTATGAATAATTCTCTATGATAGGGAGGTACAAATACTAAGTTTAATTCAATTCAAATACTATAAGGAAATTTATCAAGTAAACATTTACATATGTGCGTGTGTATATATATATATATATATATAAACATGAGCAGTGGATTGGCTTCATTGGATAAAATCAATCCCGAGAACTCCCTTCGACAACTTAGGTAAGAAATACATGTATATACGTATATATTTATGGGGAATACATGGGAAATGAAATGAATTAGGAAAGCAAAGCAGAAAGCGTAAGGAAATAGTGATATTGGGGATGGTTCGATGTAAAAGAAAAGAAGAGAAGGATAAGGGATAGAAAGTCCATGTGACTGTCTAAGCCTCCTCCAAATTTCTAATAGAAGTAGTAGCAGTAGGTGGTGGAGTGAAAATCACTCAAGGAAATTAATGCTGCAAGTCTGATTTTGAAAGAGAGGAAGACGTGAATGGAAACTAAGAGAGGATAGGAATTGAATGCAAAGAAGACATGCGATGACAGTAAATTGAGAAAAAAAACAAGGAGAACAATAGAGTGAGAGATTTCAATTGTACCGTTTAAAGAAAAAAAAAGAGAAAAACATGATGCCTGCTAGGAGCAGGAATGTTGGGTGAAACAAATGAATGGGAAATGGTACAGAGAGGACTGGCACTGGTAGGAAACAATATAAGGAAAACTGTAGCAAATTGAAATTTGCTTAAAATAGCTACTAAAAAACTGAGGCAAGGGAGCTTAAAACTAGAGTAGAGATGAGGAAGCCGACTGAAGATTAGTGACGTGGGAGGTAGGGCCTCGAAGCAGGAGCTGTATCGAGAAGAAGAAGTTATGGCTGAAGCAGGGAAGGGCCACAACTAGGGACTCGATCATATAGAGAAAGTAGTAACAGAGGCCTTCTTTTCCTCTGTGACTGAAAAACACAAGGCTGCAAACTGGCCAAGACACGAGACAAAAGGAGATCAAAGAAAGAGAGACGTGAGCGAGAACTAGAGAGCAAGAAGGAAGAACCATCGTGAGGAGTTCGACCATTTGAGGAGCAGTAACAAAGGCTCTCTCTTCCTCTGAAAATGAAGATAAAGAGACAAGAGAGAGATTGGCCCGTTCGAATGGACTAAAGAGCTGAGGCTGAGAGGAAGAATGGGGACAGAACAGAGTCAAAAGAGGATGATGTGTGTGGTGACAGAAAACTTGATTGATAGAGGGGAGGAAGGCAGAAGCAGAGGCCGTATGTGAAAGTTGCAAACATAGGGCATGTGGCTGTGAAAAATGAGGGGCTTCCTTCCTTGACGAGGCGAATGGAGATGGAGAGGAGGATGAAGATGGTGGCTGGAACATGGGTGACGAAGGAGATGGTAAGACCGAGCCCTTGGTGAAGATGATGAACAGGAGCGGGTGATCAGCAAGGAAGGAGAAGAAAGAAAATGGAAAAAAAGGCGCAAAACCGAAGGAAAAAAGTATATATATACATAAATAGAAATAGTTATCGAATTATAAAAAATATATATATATATATAAATAGTTATCGAAATTATATAAAACTCTAGATCGATTTTATAGTTATCGAAACTACTGAAAAACGTTAGCCTTAGTTAATCGGCATATCTTTATCGATATAAATTTATTTAGATTATTTATATAAATATCAATGTGGTTTCAATTATTGATTTTAATCGAAATATCCCTAGTCTTAATTGTCATAGAGTGTACACTGAGGATTTTGACCGAAAAATGATGAGCCAACCTCTTTTGAATTGTTTTATGCACTGAACTGAATTTTAAAAATTGATTTGATGAAAATGAACTGCTTATAAATTAGTATCGATAAAATGTGATGGAGTCCGTGTTGACTGTGTGTTGCACGGCCTGACTGGCACTAGTTTTTTAGACAAAGGCAACAGTTAATCATGCTACATTGTTATCATTATTGTCTATTAAATTGCTATTGTTATTGTGGTCCATGGAGTATGATGTATCATGCAACACGCTTGTGAGTACGCTGTACTATGCTACCGATCTTCAGATATATTGTATTGTGAGTCATTTGGGTAGCTGACCACTCCCACGGTGATTGACATCTGGCACATCTGATCAGTGATGTTCGGAGTCACCGACATTGACCAATTGTCATATTGATTATCGTTTATAGCATGTTCAACTTTGTCTTGTCTATTTGATTTACTGAATTGACCGTATGAACGGTATTATTGTATGAAAATCGTTATTCTACCGTATAAAGTTTTGAAACCTGTTTTATTACAGTTGAATGTTTATTCTATCGATATTTAAACTGTTATTGATTTTCAACACTGATTTTTTTAAATTGCCAATGACACTGCATATTTTACATAATAAACATATTATGCAAATCTGTAGATAGTGTATTTATCTATCTGTCACATATTTTTTTACTGAGCACGTTAAGCTCATTGCTTACTTTTCCCCACAAAGCCACATCAGTAGCTGGGACCGCTTTTGTTAGTAGGGTTCTTTGCACAGCTATAATTTCGCAGAGTATTCTTCTGCGTCAAAGGTATACCTAGATTAAATATTTTTTTGTATCTATAATTTTTAAGTACAGTAATGTATAGGAAAATATATCTAGAGAAATTGAACGGTGATCATTTTGTAAAAGAACAGTTATGCAAATTAATTGGAAAGTACCATTATTGGTTTTAGTTCAAAATTGTTACCCAAAAATGTGTTTATGTAGATGGTTTCACGATATTGATCCAGTATCGACTCATAACCTAACCATATTGTACCGTAAAAATGGTCGTTACAGAAGTTGGTATCAGAGTAAGGTTGGTCTGATATGAGTTGATGATTGGAGTAAGAGAAAAATATGAAAGTTCACATCCTTAACATTATTGTACATCATTTAGATACAAATGAGTATACATTGCTGTGTTTTGCTAAGAAATTGCTACTAAATGTAGGAAAATGTTTATATATGAATGGTAGACTGTGCGGTTGATCGAAAGGATGAAGGGGCATGTCATCCCAAAGCTAGGAAGATAGGCCTAGAAGACAGGGTCATCCCTCATCTGAACATACTATGCATAACCCTACTGAAGGCTCCGAAGCCCAAATCACTATCCGAAAATATGACATGAAGTTGATACTGAATCTGATTGGGTAAGTGATGGCAATATTGGATAACACATCAGGCACTGCTACCCAGGCTGCTTTGACTACTCCAATAGTCGCGCCTGATACACCTGTGTCTGCCCAGACAGCACCCGTGCCACCAACGAGAAAACCCTCTACATCTCCGCCTACTACATTATTGCAGACCCCACATGTACCATATTCACCGGCTCCAGTGGCCCCACTGTAGCGTAGTGACGAGATGGGGTATGATTGTGAACTAGATAGACTGAGGCAATTTCAAGAGTTCAAGCCTCTATCTTTTAGTGGGGTTAAGAATCCAGTAGTTGTGAAAGATTGGATAAATGAAATGGAAAAGCTCTATGGATTCTTCTGATGTACATCTACCGAGAAGGTGGCTTTTACAGCTTTCGTAATGAAAGGAGAAGCAAAACATTGGTGGAAGTCCACCTGACAGATCTTGAGATCCAAACATGGGGTGGTTACATGAGACTTACTCCTTGATGCTTTCCAGAGACAATATATTCTAGATACTACCCAGATAAGGCTACAGGCTGAATTTTTGAACTTAACTCAGGGGAATAAGTTAGTGGATGAATATGAGTCTAAGTTCACCTCACTGGGAAGATACAACTTGGATACCATGAGTAATGAGACGAGGAAGGCTCGAAAGTTCATGGACGAGCTAATGCCCTCGATTCGAGCCCTATTCGCTCCGTTGGATCTCAACACTTCTGATGAGGTGGTTCACCGAGCTCAGTTGTGCAAACAAGATTATGAGATGCATGCCTATGAGTTCAGCAAAATGGGCAAAAGTAAGGACCGAAATCGAAATAGGTCAACTGAGGATAGAAGTGTCAGAGAAGGTAGGAGGTCATTTGTTAAGCGACAAAGAAGTTATGAGGAGTCGTGAGGTAAGATTGTTAAGCCTTCTATATATTCGTCTCCAGCTTTTACTAAAGGGATTGTGACCGGAGGACCTCAGCCTAATTTTAAGGTGTGCAGACACTGTGGGAGAAATCAAGGTAATAGGCACTGCTATTTGGTGACTGGGGGTTGTTTCAATCGTGGTAAGACGAGGCATTTGATCAAAGACTGTCTAGAGAATATCATCTCAACCCCGCAGAAGAGTACAGGACAGTTGAGGGCACCTGCTACTACCTCTACTCAGAAGAGGAAGGCTATAGTGGAAGAAAAGGGTAAGCAGGTTGTAGGACATGGGCGATTGTACGCCCTTGAGCATGAGGTAACAGAAACCTATACACCATCTGAAGAGCTGAAAGGTACTATTATGATTTTTTATATTAAAGCATTGGTTTTATTTGACTCTGGTGCAACTCATTCATTTATATCACCTATGTTTGTATATAAACTGTCTTCCTATGTACAACCTAAACCATTAGGAATGATGCTAACGATTAGGACACCAATGAAAGATAGCCAAATGACAGAACAACTGTATAAAGATTGTAAGCTTAAAATATAAGACAGCAATATGTTAGCAGACCTGATCCTATTAGACATGTATGATTTTGATGTGATATTGGGCATGGACTGGTTAGCAGCAAATCAAGCTATTCTTGATTGTCATAATAGGACTAACATTTTTGCCCGAGGAATATGTTGTAAGTTTTTTGTGAAAAGTAATGAAAAAGAATTGGTAGTTTAATGGCAAACTTTTACTAACTATATGAATAATATTTTGAAGGTTACATTGCCTATGTAATCGATACGGACTAGGCAAGTCTAGAGTTGAGTGATATTCCTGTAGTTAGGGAGTTTTTTAACGTATTCCTAGATGACTTATTGGGGTTACCTCTAGATAGGGAGATGAAGTTATGTATTGACTTAGTGTCTAGTACTGAGCTGATATCTAAACCCCCATACAGAATGGCTCCAGTTGAGCTGGAAGAATTGAGGAAGCAATTACAAGAATTGTTGGATAAGGGGTTTATCAAGCTGAGTGTTTCACCACGGGGTGTACTGGTGTTGTTCGTTAAAAAGAAAGATGTGAGTCTAAGGCTATGCATCGATTATAGAATACTTAACAAGGCAACCATTAAGAACAAATATCCCCTACCCTGTGTCGACGATTTACTGGACCAACTGCGATGAGCACAGATCTTTTTCAAGATTGATCTGAGGTCAGGGTACCATCAGTTGAAGATATGAAGTGAGCATGTACCCAAGACAGCTTTCAGAACCCGATACGGATATTATGAGTTTTTGGTTATACCTTTCGAGTTGACGAATGCTCATGCAGCTTTCATGGCACTAATGAAAAAGTACTTAAGTCGTACCTGGACAGATTTGTCATAGTTTTTATTGATGATATTCTAGTATATTCCAAGTCCAAAGAAGAACATGAGGAGAATTTGAGGATGGTTCTGCAAACCCTCAGGGAGAAGAAGTTGTATCTTAACCTCAGCAAGTGTGATTTTTGGCTAGATCAAATAGGTTTTCTAGGTCACATTGTGTCAAAGGACAGGGTGTCTGTAGATCCATCAAAGATCGAGGCTGTAGTGCAACGTGAAAAACCTAAGACTATTATTGAGATTAGAAGTTTTCTGGGTTTGATCGGATATTACAGAAGGTTTGTCGAGGGTTTCTCTAAGTTGGCTGCTCCTCTGACACGACTTAAAAGGAAGAATGTTAAGTTTGAATAAAGTGACTCATGTGAAAGGAGTTTCCAGGAATTAAAGCATAGACTGACCATCGCACCTATTTTGACTTACCCGCTAGTTCGAAAGGCTTCTCGGTGTATACAGATGCATCCAGTCAAGGTTTGGGATGTGTGTTGATGCAGAACAGAGAGGTAGTTGTTTATGGTTCTCGTCAATTAAAAGACCATGAGAGGAACTATCCAACCCACGATTTGGAATTGGCAGTCGTAGTGTTTGCACTAAAAATATGGCACCATTACCTATATGGAGAGAAGTTTCGAATCTTCACAGACTATAAAAGCCTCAAGTACTTATTTTCGCAGAAGGAGTTGAATATGAGGTAAAGGAGGTGGATAGAGCTTTGGAAGGACTATGACTGTGATATCCTTCACCACTTGGGAAAGGCGAACATAGTAGCAAATGCCTTAAGCAAAAAGAATATCGGGATGATATCTTATATGAAAATTTGAGAATACGAACTGCTGGATCAGTTTGTGAACCTTAACTTAGACATTGAATCATCTGACACTGCCAATTATGGTGAAATAGCTATCCTGAGAATAGAACTAGATTTGATTGACATAATTCGATAGGCTCAGCACACTAATCGATATTATATAGATATGGCTAGTTAGATCCAATTGAGAATTGTGATAGATTTTGAAGTTAACCTCGATGGTCTACCGAGGTTCAAAGGTAGAGTTTGTGTTTCCAATGATGCACAGTTGAAGAAATTGATATTGACAGAAGTTCACTCCTCAAGGTATATCTTACACCCGAGAAGTAATAAGATGTATCAAAATTTACGGAAGGTGTATTGATGGTCAGGGATGAAGAAAGAAGTGGCTTAATTCGTGGCTTGATGTCTTGTGTGTCAGCAAATTAAAGTAGAGCATCAGAAACCTGCAGGATTGTTACAGCCTCAACCAATACCGACATGGAAATTAGAGCATGTCACCATGGATTTCGTTATGGGATTGCCAAGGACCTGGAGAAATCATGACGCAATTTGGGTAATAGTTGATAGACTAATAAAGTCCGTCCACTTCCTGGCTATGAAGTCCACTGATACTTTGAGTGCTCTAGTGGATCTATATGTGTGAGACCCCGTACAAGTATAGTTGTAACGTGTGTAATGGGATCAATTAATTTGAATGGACTTGTAATGTAAAGCATAAGTGGTGTAAGTCCACGGATTCAATGTACATATGTGTAATATGATTTGTAATGCACATACAAGTTTCATTAAGTATGAATATGAAGAAATGAGTTCTTGCAAGTGATAAATGTGATTAAAACTCAAAATGAATAGTTTGGTAAATGGAAGAAAGTTGTATGAATATAAATGCTTCCATTTGGTTTTATATAGTGTACCTTGGGATATACAATGAATGCACACAAGTTTCAATGTGCATAAGGTATGAATAGATGCCATTTTCAAGTTATAAAGGAGGATGGATGAGAAAATGGCTATGGTAGCAAATTAAGGGTGTTTTGGTGTTAGTTGCAACAGGAGAACTGCAGAAAATCTGGGAAGTATGAAGGCCAGATCGATCTCATAGGATGAGAGATCGATCTGGAAGAGCCAGAATGCTCTTATTTGGGCAATGGAATAGAGCTGATCGATCTCCAATGGTGCCAGGTCGATCTCCTAAGCATTCTGTAATGAAAAGATCGATCCTCAAGCATACAGATCGATCTCCTTAGCTCTCTGTTTGGGAGCAGATCGATCTCATGCTTCGATAGATCGATCTCATGCTTCGATAGATCGATCTCATGCTTAAAATGTCATGAAATTAAGAGATTTAAGGGGACCAGATTGATCTCCTCTTGAACCAGATCGATCTCCTCAAGTGATTTCTATAAAAAGAGTGCTGAAAATCTGAAAATTTCAGAAAAAACACCAATCTTCCATTTCTAACCTAAAAACCTAACTTTCTCTTTCTAAAATCAGCCATTTCCAGCAAGAATTGAGGAGAGACCATTAGACACTAAGTTGTTCATCTTGAGGAAAAGAACAACATAGTTGGAACCCAAAAATCCCATTGTTGGTATTGAAGGAGCTAAGGGCATTGACATTTGGAGTAAGAAGAAAAATCAGATTTTGGTAAGATTCTAATACTCCAATCCAAGTACATTGTTTATTTAAGTGATTTTGGAGTTGAGTTGGATGTGTATTGATAGATAAATTATCTAGGGATGTGGTGGAATTGGTGTGACCTAGAAAACCTAGAATGGGTATAATGTGAGAATATATGGGCTGAATGAGTTTATGATTTATGGGCATGCTAAAGTTATTATTGAGGTAATGTGTATGAATTTAGATGGTTAAATGGAATTACATTGTGGGTTTAAGTGTAATTATGAAAATGAGTATGTAAATGCTTGATAAATGCCATAGTGAGGGAATTCATGAAATATGAACACTATGAGCTTAATGTTGACTTAGTATCGATTTGGAATAAGTTAATAGGCCTAAAAGGAATCCATAGACTCGAGTTATGGGTAAAGAAACGAAACAATGCCTTATGAGCGTTAATAGAAACTATAGGTCGAATCGACTATAGTGAACGCACGGTGTCCTGTTATATGGATCGAATATAATGTGAACTATGATTATGAGTAGTTTCGAGGAGTCCGTTGGAGACGAATCGAACCGTACGAGTAAGCAGCTTAAGGAAGTGGAATCACGCATCGCAATTTCAAGTAAGGGAATTCTGTAGGTATATAGAGGTAGCTGCTCGTATTTTGTGGGTATATAGGGCTTTGGAAATGTGCATGGATTTATAGAAATGTATTTTGACGATGTATGGATGTGACTGTGAATAATTGTATGAGATTTAGTGGTTGAAATGGTATGGTAAAGAAATGGGATTGTAAGGCTAATAATTGCATAAATCTAATGTATTGATGTTTTTCAAAACGAAATGGCTTTGTTTTAAGCAAGCTTGTAGATGGGCCGGCTAGTGTTTTGTTGATGTAGTGCAAAAAGCATTTGTGAAGTGCTAAATTCGATTGCCGAGATTGTTTGATTGCGTATGAGCCGCCTATCGTATTTGTATGACATAAATCGCGCTAGAGCCTTGCTCGCGCTGGATTTTGATATTTTCACTTGTGTGAAACGTGCTGGAGCTTAGCTCGCACTTTGATTTGAATTGTGACGATGTTTTCTAAACCGTACTGGAGCTTACACTCGTATGTGGATTTGTGTAGTTTTTCTTTTGCATATAACCGTACTGGAGCGATGCTCGTACGTGGTTTCTTCATATTTTTATGCATAAATGTCGTACTAGAGCGTTGCTTGTACTAAGTGATTTATTATGATGCATGAAATCACGCTAAAGCGTAGCTCGCGCTGGTTTTCACACTATGGTATGTATAAGGCCGTGGTGAGAGATACAGATTAACTCAGGGAACCCAACAGGCCTAACAGACGTCTTGAGTGGGGTGAGGGTGAGGGGCTAGGACCTGACATAATCCATTCAGGGAACCCAACAAGCCTAACAGACCTCTTGAGTGGGGTGAGGGTGAGGGGCTAGGACCTGAATTAAGGAACCCAACGGGGCGAGCAAGGCCATGAGGGGCTAGGACCTAGTATTGAGGTTACTCCCACACGCTCTTGAGACTATAAAGGTTACACTTGGTATGAGGTAGATAAGACCTATGGCAGGCACCCCCAACCTTGTTATGGGTCCGCGGAGTACGATGTACCGCATGGTGGTTACTTGATTTGAGAAAGTCTGGTGGAGAACTAACCCACCTTCGTACCAACATGGTACCCTGCACACCGGGATCCGTGTGGTCTGGGATGATATGTGACAATTGGCCAGCGTAGTCACTTGAGATATAGTAACCTGTCTCCTTGCTTGATTTACTTACTACCACATGATTGTAATCTCTGAGTGTGATTGTGATTGTTCAAGGTAGACCCGAATGAGGGGTCGAGCCTAGTGGAATTGATTTGTGAAATGAGAAAATGAGGTTGTGATTGTGAATTGGTGTAATGGGATTGTATGTGTTTGAGAAAGAGTTTTATGACGTGGGTTTAAAAAGGAGGTTTCTTAATGAATTGCCCTTTTTATGAATTTAAATGAGATTGAGCATGAGATGATTTATACATGATTTCTTTACCATGTTTTATATTCCAATGTACATGATTTTGATACAAGATATATATGTATACTCATATGGCATAGTTTTACTTCCTCATGCTCCTACCATAAACGATTTATGTATAAAACTATCAGCATGTAGATAGAGGAGTTATCTACTATGCTTGCATTATTGCCTTATTGAGCGTGTGGTTGCTCATCCTTCTCTATTTTCCCCCTCCTACAGAGCGTGCATAGTAGCCCAGTGAGGATTGAGGCGTGGTAATTTGGACATCCGCTGCATCTCCATCACACAGAGGTATATACACAGTGATTCTTTTTGTATCTAAACAACGTAAAAGCACAGTATTCTTTTGAGTTATAATTATGGGGGATGTAGATGTCAGTAAAACATGTTTTTGTATAAGTACACGATTAAATGCGAATGTATGACATCGTTTTATTTCACTGAAAATGAATGAGATTTGATGTTTATTATTGACTCACAGCCCAATAGTGTGGTGGTAAGTTTGTTCACGATCGGGTAAGGTAACAGTAAAAAGCGAAAAATTTATAGTGATTTTCGGTTAAAGGCAATGAAAATGGGTCGTGACAGAGATTGGTATCAGAGTGTGTTGGCCTGATGTCAGTTAGTAATAAAACGTAGGAAAGTACATCCCCATAGTACTATGCTTTTGTTTAGATATAACTGTGTATACCGTGATGGATTGAGCTTGATAAATGATTTTAAATACAGGAAGTTAGGCACTATGCCAGTTACACGCAAAGGTAGAGGGATGAGAGCACATGCTAGAGGCCGTAGAGGTAGGCCTGAGAGCCGTGCGGAGCCATAGACTAAGTAGGCTCCATAGAACCCTGCTGGGAGAGCAGAGGATACTGAGGCTCGCTTTGCTAGGTTAGAGCGGAGTATTGAGAATTTGGTGGAGATAGTCATGCAGGATTTGGGCGCCATTGATAGACGAGGTCCCGCAGCACAGCCTACTACTGAACAGGCAGCTGCAGAGGTGGAGAGACCTCAGACCGCTGAGACAGCTACAGTTACACCACCTCCAACCCAGGATATAGCTTTTCCTATCGCTCCATAGCAGAGCGGTAGTGATTTGGGTTATGACTGCGATTTGAGCAGGTTGAGAGAGTTCCAAGCATTGAAACCCCCAGTGTTCAGAGGGGTGAAGGACCCAGTGGTTACGGAGGATTAGGTGTATGAGATGGAGAAACTATATAGGTTTTTTCGATGCACTTCAGCTGAGAAGGTTGCTTTTGCCTTGTTTATGTTGAAAGGCGAGGCAGAGCACTGGTGGAGGTCCACCGAGGCTATTTTGAGGTCCAAACACTCTGAGATCTCATGGGAGGTATTTCTAGAGGCCTTCAGGAGACAATATATCCCAGCCGCCGCAGAGAGGAAATTACGATTGGAATTTATGAATATGGTTCAAGGGAACCGAACTGTGGACGAGTATGAGTCCAAGTTTATGTCCTTGGGGAGATATGACCCGGACACGATGGGTAGTGAGACCCAGAAGATTCAGAAGTTCATGGATGGATTGAGATTGGCCATCCGGACTAAGCTAGCTCCCTTCGACATCTTGACCTATGAGGAGGCTGTACATAAGGCTCAGTTATGCGAGCAAGATTTTGAGCGAAATGCCTCCGAGCTTGGGAGAATCAGTGTTAGAAAGGATAGAGATCGGAAGAGATCCGGGATGGATAGAAGGCCCAGGAGAGGAGGCCAAAGATATTTTGATAAGAGGCCCAAGATTAAGGAGGTGTAGGAGAGAGCTACTAGACCTCCCATGTACCCGGCTTTGACTGCGCCGAGGGGTATGACTATTGGAAGACCACGACCTACCACTGACCAGTGTAGGAGATGTGGGAGATACCATGGGACTAAGCCATGTCAGATACCCCCTATCTCATGTTATAGATGTGGGAGGCCAGGACATATATCGAGGTTCTGTAATGAGATGATTGAGACTGCCCCCACAGAAGGGCAAGGAGCTTGAGGGAGCTCCAGTTGAGACAGCAGCCCCGAGGAGGAGGGCTACAGCTGAGGAAAAAGGGAAACAAGCTATGGGTGTGAGCAAAGGAAGGGTGCACGCACTGGACCAGGACACTGCAGACGCGTCGACTGATGTGATTAAAGGTACCATCCGAATCTTTGATTTAGAAGCATTGGTATTATTTGATCCTGGTGCCACGCATTCTTTCATATCACCTTCCTTTGCACATAAATTGTTGAAGTATGTGAAACCAACATTGTTGGATAAGATGTTGACGATTTCCACACCCATGAATGATAGTCAATTGACTGAGCATGTATGTATAGATTGTAAGTTAAAGATAGAGGGAAAGGAAATGATAGCCCATTTGATTTTATTCAATATGAATGATTTTGATGTAATTTTGGGAATGGATTAGTTGGCTACCAATCGTGTTGTGATGGATTGTCATGCCAAAACATTGATGTTTTTAGGATTAGACAATCTTATTGTAAACTTTGATGAAAAGAAATGATATGAAAATTGTATGTGTGTTGCAAATAAAGGAGAATGTTTCTAAATACATAATGCTTGAGAGATAAATTTATTGTTTATGATAAATGTTGAATGTGGAGTGATGGTTTATGTTACTAACGATGAAGAGAATCATGTGAAGGGTTCATTACCTACGTGGTCGATATAGATGAGGCACACCCGGAATTGAGGGACGTAGCTGTAATTACGGATTACCCTGATGTCTTTTCGGATGAATTACCAGAACTACCACCTGAAAGGGAAATGGAATTTTGCATAGAGTCAGTGCCTGGTACAGAGCCGATATCTAAACCATCGTATCGAATGGCTCCGATTGAGTTTGAGGAGTTAAAGAAGCAATTGCAAGAGTTGCTAGAGAAGGGGTTTATAAGACAGAGTGTCTCACCTTGTGGAGCACCGGTATTGTTTGTAAGGAAGAAGGATGGGAGCCTCCTACTGTGTATAGATTATCGGTTATTGAATAAGGCCACCATTAAGAACAAGTACCCCCTTCCAAGAATTGATGATTTGTTGGATCAGCTCCAGGGAGCCGAAGTGTTTTCTAAGATAGACCTACGATCAGGGTACCATCAGTTGAGGATCAAGAGTGGAGATGTACCCAAGACAACATTTTGTACCCGTTATGGCCACTACGAGTTTATGGTGATGCCATTCGGATTGACGAATGCTCCCGCAACATTTATGGCACTAATGAATGATATATTCAAGCCATACCTAGACAAGTTTGTAATTGTGTTCATTGATGACATATTGGTTTATTCCAAGTCCAGGGAAGATCATGAGGAGCATTTGAGGATAGTTTTGCAGACCCTCCGAGAGAGAGAATTGTATGCCAAACTCAGCAAGTGTAACTTTTGGTTGGAGCAGATCTCATTTTTGGGCCATGTTGTGTCGAATGATGGGGTATCGATGGATCCATCCAAGATAGAGGCAGTCGTACAGTGGGAACAGCCCAAGACAGTTACTGAGATCAAAAGTTTTCTCGGATTGACAGGATATTATCGGAGATTTGTAGAGGGTTTCTCCAAACTAGCTGCTCCGTTGACACGCCTCACGCGTAAGGACGTTAAGTTTGTATGGGATGAGGCATATGAGAGGAGTTTTGAGGAGCTTAAGCGTTGATTGATGACTGCTCCAGTTCTCACCATTCCTACCAGCTCAGGAGGATTCTCGGTGTATACGAATGCATCACACCAGGGATTGGGCTGTGTACTTATGCAGGAAGGGAAGGTAGTTGCCTATGGATCTAGACAGTTGAAAGATCATGAGAGGAACTACCCGACACATGATTTAGAGTTGGCGGCCGTGGTATTTGCTTTGAAAATATTGCGCCACTATCTCTATGGTGAGAAATTTCAGGTGTTCACAGAACATAAGAGCCTTAAGTACCTGTTCTCGCTGAAAGAGCTGAATATAAGATAGAGGAGATGGCTCGAACTCCTGAAGGACTATGATTGTGAAATCATGTACCACCCGGGTAAGGCAAATGTAGTTGCTGATGCTTTGAGTAGAAAGAACCTTGGGTTGGTGTCATATATGATGGTACGGGAACATGAATTGTTAGAACACTTTGCGAACCTCAGTTTGGATGTAACCCCACCTGGTTCGGAGAGACTTGAGATTATGGCTAGTTTGAGACTAGAGCCAGAGTTGATTAGCCGTATTCGGAAAGCCCAGCAGAGCGATCGACGATGCATCGATTGGCTAAGGCAGATACAGACAGGTGTAGGTGGTGATTTTGAGCTGAGTACAGATGGCTTATTGAGGTTCAGAGGTAGAGTATGCGTTCCCAAGGATCCTGAGATCAGGAGAATGATTTTATCAGAGGCTCACTCATCGAAGTATAAGATACATCCGAGAAGTATCAAGATGTATCAAAACCTTCGGAAGGTTTATTGGTGGTCGGGAATGAAAAGAGACATTGCTGAATATGTCGCTAAGTGTCTTATTTGTCAGCAAGTGAAGGTAGAGCATCAGAAGCCTGCAGGATTATTGCAGCCTCTACCGATACCGACATGGAAGTAGGAGCATGTCACCATGGATTTTGTGATGGACTTACCGAGGACCCGCAGAGGTCATGATGCCATATGGGTTATTGTGGACCGGTTGACTAAGTCCGCCCATTTCTTGGCTATAAGAGCTACCGATACACTGAGTCAGTTGGCGAACCTATATATTTGAGAGATAGTACGGCTACATGGTGTACCAGTGAGTGTTGTTTCTGATAGGGATGCCCGCTTCACTTCCCATTTTTGGGAACATTTTCAGGAAGCGCTGGGGACCCGACTGAGTTTTAGCACCGCTTTTCATCCTCAGACAGATGGGCAGTCAAAGAGGACTATACAGACCCTCGAGGATATGTTGAGAGCGTGTGTGCTGGATTTTAGAGGCTTCTAGGATGACCACCTGCAGTTAGCCGAGTTCGCTTATAATAATAGCTATCATGCGAGTATCGGGATGGCACCCTATGATGCATTGTACGGACGTAGATGTCGTTCCCCTATTGGATGGGAAGAGGTTGGTTACAGACAGATTTTAGCTTCGAAATTAGTGCAGCAGGCATCTGAGGACGTCCAGTTGATATGTGAGAGATTACGGACAGCTCAGAGCTAACAAAAGAGTTATGCTGACAAGAGATGAAGACCACTGGAGTTTGATGAGGGTGAGTCAGTATTTCTGAGAGTTTCACCATCGAAGGGTCTTATGAGATTTGGTAAGAAGGGCAAACTAAGCCCTAGATATATCGGACCCTTCGAGATTTTGGAGAGAGTGGAAGATAAGGCGTATAGGTTGGCATTGCCATCGAATTTGGCAAATGTCCACAACGTCTTCCACGTCTTGATGCTTCGAAAGTATCACTCGGACCCGACACACGTGATAAGATATGAGCCGTCGGAGCTCAAGGAGAGTATGATGTATGTTGAGAAGTCGGTTCGGATATTGGACAGAAAAGAGAAAGTGTTGCAGAATAAGACAATTCACTTGGTGAAAGTTCTTTGGCGACATCACACGGCGGAAGAGGCCACATGGGAATTGGAGAACTTGATACGGGAGAAGTACCCCCAACTTTTTGAAGAGTGACTTGGTTCTAATTTAGAGGACCAAATTCCTTGAAGGAGGGGAGAATGTGACAACCTATACAAGTATAGTTGTAACGTGTGTAATGGGATCAATTAATGTGAATGGACTTGTAATGTAAAGCATAAGTGGTGTAAGTCCACGGATTCAATGTACATATGTGTAATATGATTTGTAATGCACATACAAGTTTCATTGAGTATGAATATGAAGAAATGAGTTCTTGCAAGTGATAAATGTGATTAGAACTCAAAATGAATAGTTTGGTAAATGGAAGAAAGTTGTATGAATATAAATGCTTCCATTTGGTTTTATATAGTGTACCTTGGGATATACAATGAATGCACACAAGTTTCAATGTGCATAAGGTATGAATAGATGCCATTTTCAAGTTATAAAGGAGGATGGATGAGAAAATGGCTATGGTAGCAAATTAAGGGTGTTTTGGTGTGAGTTGCAGCAGGAGAACTGCAGAAAATCTGGGAAGTATGAAGGCCAGATCGATCTCATAGGATGAGAGATCGATCTGAAAGAGCCAGAATGCTCTTATTTGGGCAATCGAATAGAGCAGATCGATCTCCAATGGGGCCAGATCAATCTCCTAAGCATTCTGTAATGAAAAGATCGATCCTCAAGCATACAAATCGATCTCCTCAGCTCTTTGTTTGGGAGCAGATCGATCTCATGCTTCGACAGATCGATCTCATGCTTAAAATGTCATGAAATTGAGGGATTTAAGGGGACCAGATCGATCTCCTCTTGGACCAGATCGATCTCCTCAAGTGATTTCTATAAAAGGAGTGCTGAAAATCTAAAAATTTTGGGAAAACACCAATCTTCCATTTCTAACCCAAAAACCTAATTTTCTCTCTCTAAAATCAACCATTTCCAGCAAGAATTGAGGAGAGACCATTAGACACTAAGTTGTTCATCTTGAGGAAGAGAACAACATAGTTGGAACCCAAAAATCCCATTGTTAGTATTGAAGGAGCTAAGGGCGTTGACATTTGAAGCAAGAAGAAAAATCAAATTTCGGTAAGATTCTAATACTCCAATCCAAGTACATTGTTTATTTAAGTGATTTTGGAGTTGAGTTGGATGTGTATTGATAGATAAATTATCTAGGGATGTGGTGGAATTGGTGTGACCTAGAAAACCTAGAATGGGTATAATGTGAGAATATATGGGTTGAATGAGTTTATGATTTATGGGCATGCTAAAGTTATTATTAAATGCTTGATAAATGCCATAGTGAGGGAATTCATGAAATATGAACACTATGAGCTTAATGTCGACTTAGGATTGATTTGGAATAAGTTAATTGTCACGACCCAATTCCATTCTCTTTAACCGAAAATCACTAAAACTTTTTCGCATTTTACTGTTACCTTACCCGATCGTGAACTAACTCACCTCACACTGTTGGGCTGTGAGTCAATAATAAACTCCACATCTCATTCATTCTCAATTAATTAAAACGATGTCGTACATTTGCATTTAATCGTGTACTTATACGAATACATGTTTTACTGACATCTACATCCCCCATAATTACAACTCAAAAGAATACTGTGCTTTTACATTGTTTAGATACAAAAAGAATCACTGTGTATATACCTCTTAGCAATGGAGGTGCAGCGGAGTCCAAAATACCACGCCTCAGTCCTTACTGGGCTACTATGCACGCTCTGTAGGGGGGAAAAATAGAGTGGGATGAGCAACCACAAGCTCAGTAAGGCAATAATGCAAGCATGATAGATAACTACTCTATCTACATGCTGATAGTGTTATGCATAAATCATTTATGGTAGGAGCATGAGGAATAAAACTATGCCATGTGAATATACATATATATCATGTATCAAAATCATGTGCATTGGCATATAAAACATGGTAGAAACATCATGTATAAATCATCTCATGCTCAATCTCATTTAATTTCATAAAAAGGGCAATTCATTAAGAAACCTCCTTTTTAAACCAACGTCATAAACACCACCAAATCAACTCACAATCACAACCACATTTTTGTTCCACAATTCACGCATGTGTAAAAATCTAGGTCACTATATCAAAAGTGCCTATGTGAACCATTACATCATAAATCATCCCAGACCACACGCATCCAGGTGTGCGGGGTATCATGCTGGCACGAAGATGGATTATCCCTCGCCAGACTTTCTCATCACATAGCCATCATGCGGTACATCGTACTCCATGTGATATACACGGTACAACGTACTCTGCAACTCATATCGTGATTGGGGGTGCCATTCCTAGGTCTTATCTACCCCATACCAAGAGTTTTTCATATTCCGTGAAGGAGAGCCTCCCTGCCGAACAGAGCCTCCCCACCTAACAGAGCCTCCCCGCCTCTTGGGCTTAAGGATGTTGGCTTAAGGATGTAGGGCTTAAGGATCCTTCCGTAAGAGAGCCTCCCCACCGAACAGAGCCTCCCCGCCTAACAGAGCCTCCCCGCCTCTTTGGGCTTAAGGATGGTGGCTTAAGGATGTAGGGCTTAAGGATCTTACTGTACCCATGTAGGAGAGCCTCCCTGCCTAACAGAGCCTCCCCGCCTCTTTGGGCTTAAGGATGTTGGCTTAAGGATCCCACCGTAAGAGAGCCTCCCCACCGAACAGAGCCTCCCCGCCTAACAGAGCCTCCCCGCCTCTTTGGGCTTAAGGATGTTAGCTTAAGGATGTAAGGCTTAAGGATGTAAGGCTTAAGGATCTTACCAACTTTCACAACCTTATGCTTATCACAATGTGCAAACTTGTGCGAGCAAAGCTCTAGCACGACTCCTGCATCCTCTCGTAAAGAGACGCGTACGAGCATAGCTCTAGTACGGTTATACTCATAAGACAACCACTCAAATGCCACGTACGAGCAAAAGCTCCAGTACGGTTTATAAACATCAACATAGTTTCCAATCAAGGTGCGAGCTAAGCTCCAGCACGTTTCATACAAATGAAAACATAGAAATCCAGCGCGAGCGAGGCTCTAGCGCGATTTATGTCATACAAATACGATAAGCGGCTCATACGCAATAAAACAATCCCGGTAATCGGGTTTAGCACTCACAAATGCTTTTCCATAACAACCATACAATACTAGCCGACCCATCTACTAGCTTGCTTAAACCCAAGCAATTTCGTTTTGAAAAGCATCAAAACATTAGATTTATGCAATTATTAGCCTTACTATCCCATTTCATAAAATCCACTTTAAATCCAAAACCACGCATATACTCATCATCATTCACAAATACCATCAATCATTTATTTGAGCAACCATGCATTTCATAAAACACCCAATATTCACCCACAAGTTCAAAGTACGAGCAGCTACCTCTATATACTCACAAAATTCCCTTACTTGGAATCGCGATGCGTGATTCCACTTCCTTAAGCTGCTTACTCGTACGGTTCGATTCGTCTTCAACGAACTCTTCGGGACTGCACAAAATCGTATCCCGCATTATATTCGATCCATATAATGCAACCCTTGTGCTTGCTATATCCAATATAATCTATAGCCTCTATTAAAGCTTATTTGGCCTCGTTTCATTACTTTACCCATAACTCGAGTCTATGGATCTTCTTAGGCCTATTATCTTATTCAAAATCGATATCAAATCGACATAAAGCTCATAGTGTTCATATTTCATGAATCCCCTCACTATGGCATTTATCAATCATATACATACCCATTTTCACAATTCCTCCAACTCACCACGTAATTCCATCTAACCATCTAAAATCATAAACATTACCCCAATAACAACTTTAGCATGCCATAGATCATAAACTCATTCAATCCCACATATTCTCACATTATACCCATTTTAGATTTCTAGGTCACACCAATTCCACTACATTCCTAGGTAGTTTATCCATCAATACTCATACCAACCAACTCCAAAATCAATTAAATAGCTAATGCATTTGGATTGGAGTGTTAGAATCTTACCAATATGATTTTTCTTCTTGCTCCAAATGGTAATGCCCTTAACTCCTTCAATTCCAAAAATGGGAAAATGCCCTCTCACTATGTTGTTCTTCTCTTTGATAGGAACAACTTTGCCTCTAATGATCTCTCTTCAAATCTCACTGAGAATGGCTGATTTTAGAGAGGAAAAGTTAGGTTTTTGGGTTGAAAATGGGAGGTTAATATGTTTTTCCGAGATTTCCAGATTTTCAGCCCTCCTTATATAGAAATAGCTTGAGGAGATCGATTTGGTCCAAGAGGAGATCGATCTGGTCCCTTAAAATCCCTCTTTTTCACGGCATTTTTAAGCATGAGATCGATCTGTCGAAGCATGAGATCGATCTGTTGAAGCATGAGATCGATCTGTCGAAGCATGAGATCGATCTGGTCCCAAACAGAGAGCTAAGGAGATCGATCTGGCTCCATTGGAGATCGATCTGCTCTATTCTTTCGCCCAAATAAGAGCATTCTGGCTCTTCCAGATCGATCTCTAATCCTATGAGATCGATCTGGCCCTCATGTTTTCCAGATTTCCTGCAGTTTCCTTGCTGCAACTCATACCAACACATCCTTAATATATTGCCATGGCCATTTTCTCATCCATCCACCTTTATAACTTGAAAATGGCATCCATTCATACCTTATGCACATTGAAACTTGTGTGCATTCATTGTATGTTCAAAGGTATGCTACATAAAACCAAATGGAAGCATAACTCCATTCCATTTTACCACACTACTCATCTTGAGTTTCGATCACATCCATCACTTGCCAGAACTCATTTCTTCATATCCATACTCAATGAAACTTGTATGTACGTTACAATTCATATTACACATACATACATTGAATCCATGGACTTACATCAATCATACTTTACATTACAAGTCCATTCATATTATTTGATCCAATTATACATATTACCATCATACATATACGGGGTCTTACAATAATAGGCCTAAAAGGAATCCATAGACTCGAGTTATGGGTAAAGAAACGAAACAATGCCTTATAAGCGTTAATAGAAACTATAGGTCGAATCGCCTGTAGTGAACACACGGTGTCCTGTTATATGGATCGAATATAATGTGAACTATGATTATGCGCAGTTTTGAGGAGTCCATTGGAGACGAATCGAACCGTACGAGTAAGCAGCTTAAGGAAGTGGAATCACGCATCGCGATTCCAAGTAAGGGAAGTCTGTAGGTATATAGAGGTAGCTGCTCGTATTTTGTGGGTATATAGGGCTTTGGAAATGTGCATGGATTTATAGAAATGTATTTTGACGATGTATGGATATGACTATGAATAATTGTATGAGATTTGGTGGTTAAAATGGTATGGTAAAGAAATGGGATAGTAAGGCTAATAATTGCATAAATCTAATGTTTTGATGTTTTTCAAAACGAAATGGCTTTGTTTTAAGCAAGCTTGTAGATAGGTCGGCTAGTGTTTTATTGATGTTGTGCAAAAAGCATTTGCAAAGTGCTAAACCTGATTGCCAGGATTGTTTGATTGCATATGAGCCGCCTATCGTATTTGTATGACATAAATCGCGTTAGAGCCTCGCTCGCGCTGGATTTTGATATTTTCACTTGTGTGAAACATGCTGGAGCTTAGCTCGCACTTTGATTTGAATTGTGACGATGTTTTCTAAACCGTACTGGAGCTTACGCTCATACGTGGATTTGTGTAGTTTTTCTTTTGCATATAACCGTACTGGAGCGATGCTCGTACATGGTTTATTCATATTTTTATGCATAAATGCCGTACTAGAGCGTTGCTCGTACGATGTGATTTATTATGATGCATGAAATCGCGCTAGAGCGTAGCTCGCGCTGGTTTTCACACTATGGTATGTATGAGGCCGTGGTGAGAGATACGGATTAACTCAGGGAACCTAACAGGCCTAACAGACCTCTTAAGTGGGGTGAGAGTGAGGGGCTAGGACCTGAATCAGGGAACCCAACAGAGGTGAGCAAGGCAATGATTGGCTAGGACCTGGTATTAAGGTTACTCCCACACGCTCTTGAGACTATAAAGGTTACACTTGGTATATGGTAGATAAGACCTATGGCAGGCACCCCCAACCTTGTTATGGGTCCGCAGAGTACGATGTATCGTGTATATCACATGGAGTACGATGTACCACGTGGTGGTTACTTGATTTAAGAAAGTCTGGCGGAGAACTAACCTACCTTCGTACCAGCATGATACCCCGCACACCGAGATCCGTGTGGTCTGGGATGATATGTGACAATTGGCCAGCGTAGTCACTTGAGATATAGTGACCTGTCTCCTTGCTTGATTTACTTACTACCACATGATTGTAATCTCTAAGTGTGATTGTGATCGTTCAAGGTAGACCCAAATGAGGGGTCGAGCCTCGTGGAATTGATTTGTGAAATGAGAAAATGAGGTTGTGATTGTGAATTAGTGTGATGGGATTGTATGTGTTTGAGAAAGAGTTTTATGATGTGGGTTTAAAAAGGAGGTTTCTTAATGAATTACCCTTTTTATGAATTTAAATGAAATTGAGCATGAGATGATTTATGCATGATGTCTTTACCATGTTTTATATGCCAATGTACATGATTTTGATACATGATATATATGTATACTTTTATGGCATAGTTTTACTTCCTCATGCTCCTACCATAAACGATTTATGCATAACACTATCAGCATGTAGATAGAGGAGTTATCTACCGTACTTGCATTATTGCCTTACTGAGCGTGTGGTTGCTCATCCCTCTCTATTTTCCCCCTCCTACAGAGCGTGCATAGTAGCCCAGTGAGGACTGAGGCGTGGTAATTTGGACATCCTTTGCATCTCCATCACATAGAGGTATATACACAGTGATTCTTTTTGTATCTAAACAATGTAAAAGCACAGTATTCTTTTGAGTTGTAATTATGGGGGATGTAGATGTCAGTAAAACATCTTTTTGTAAAAGTACACGATTAAATGTGAATGTATGACATCGTTTTATTTCACTGAGAATGAATGAGATGTGATGTTTATTATTGACTCACAGCCCAACAGTGTGGTGGTAAGTTTGTTCACGACCGGGCAAGGTAACAGTAAAACGCGAAAAATTTATATTGATTTTCGGTTAAAGGGAATGAAAATGGATCGTGACAATATGTGTGGGAGATTGTAAGACTACATAACATACTAGTGAGCATTGTATCTGACAAGGATTCTCGGTTCACTTCGCACTTTTGGGAACACTTCCAAGAAGCCATGAGAACCCAACTGAATTTTAGCACAGCATTCCATCCTTAAACAGATGGGAAATCGGAGAGAACTATTTAGACATTGGAGGACATGTTGAGAAATTGTGCTCAAGATTTTAAAGGCTCTTACGATGACCATTTACCACTAGCGAAATTTGCCTATAATAACAGTTACCACTCAAGTATTGGAATGACACCATATGAAGCGTTGTGTAAGACCCGAATTTAGTTAAAACACAAAATGAGTATGTTCGTGAAAGGAAAGATTGAAATGGTCCCAAATTAAACGAATGGGATTCGGACCGAAAATCAAGATTTAAAATGCAAAATGAGTGGGTGTTGGTGAAGGGAACTCAGTCTAAATTAATCTTGAACACGTGCAAGGGCAAAACGGTCAAAAGACCA
This sequence comes from Firmiana major, assembly GCA_033439115.1. Classification (NCBI taxonomy): domain Eukaryota; kingdom Viridiplantae; phylum Streptophyta; class Magnoliopsida; order Malvales; family Malvaceae; genus Firmiana; species Firmiana major. The sequence goes on along the minus strand of CM065896.1, from coordinate 87,644,539 downwards.
AAATTCGGTATAAACCCGATAAGAAAATTTAATTAAAAATAATGGATTTGAGAATCTTGATCAAGAACGAAGAAATAATTAAATTTTGGATTAAATTGATCAAGATATGAATTTACTGAAATTAATCAAAATTTTAGTTCGGGATAATATCCCGAAAATATGGAGAAATTATACCCGAAAAAGGGTTAAAAATATAATAAATAAATTAAATAAAATTAAAAAAATCTATTTAGAATAAAAAATTAATTTTTTAGATATTTTTCAATATTTTGACTATTTTAATGAATAAAATAATAATAAACTAATTTATAAATAATAATAAATAAATAAAAAAAAAGAAGAATCAGAAACCTTAGTCGGGGAGAGAGAAAAATAACAAAGGAATCGAAAAACCGAGGACGACCCGCGCGTGGCCCGACCGACCTACGTCCACCGGCAACTGACGGCCCCGACGGAAGAGCCGAGGAGAAAGAGGGGAAGCCGGCGAGCAAGTTGGCACCGGCAACTCGCGTTAAGGACGGCCGAATCCGACGAACAGAGGAGGAGAAACCGATGGGAGAAAGGAGCTCGATCCCGACGATCCACGGTTGCTGGGCGTGAACGGAGGCCACCGGTGTGATCGGGAGGATGAGCCGATTCTTTTGAGACCGGTATTGGCCAACGAAACCGTTGGAATTTGACGGATCGAGGGAGAGAAAGTCGAGAGAGAGAAGAGAGGAACGCCACTGACGGTGATTCGGTCCCGATCGAGGCCAGTCGAAGGTTGCCCGGCCAAAGACGAGCCGAATGGCTTCAGAAATGAGCCGAGAATCGACTGGAAACACCGTGAACGGCAGCGGGAAGGTCTGAACCGGTCCGTACCGGTTCAGATCAAAGAGGTGAACCGGACTGAACAGGCTGAACCGGACCGGTCTGAACCGGGTTGAACCGAACTGATCCGGTTCATCGAAGAAAGAAAGGAAAAAGGGAGAAAAAGGAAAAAAGGAAAGAATTTTTGGGGATACACCGGACTTCGGGTAAGTCGGTAAGCGGTCAAAAGTGACCGATTTGATTTTCGAGAAATTTATTTAAATTATAATTGATTGGAAAATTAACCCGAAATTAAATATATATAATTGTGCAGTTTTACAACTGAGCTCCAACGAGAGTCGATTGAGCTCTGATTTTCATACCCCACATCATATTGGGTAAGTATATTTTAATTACAATAATATGTGTCCTTTAATACAGAGTGTCGATTATTTTACGGAATTTATGGATTAACTCTGTATAAAAGGGAATATTAATTGAAATTGCAACGTAATTACCGTAAATAGTATACGAGCTATCCAATGAGTTTGGAACGAAGCCCGATGATTATTCCTAAGCTGAATGAACCCAGTAAACCCGAAGAATGGCTTTAATAAGTAGAAACAAGCTGAAAATGGGTCGAGGCCCATTAAGGAGCAATTGGGCCCAATAAAGTAAAACGGGCCCAGTACGTTAGATTCAATCAGTAAATGTGATATACTGATAAAAATAAGTGAATTAACCCAAAATATGTGGTTATATGCAGTTTCGTAGACTTGATTGACGTGCGGTTGGACTGAGAGATCAGATATTATCGAGACGAGATAAGTTTGCACGTAAATCGAGGTAAAGAAATTTTGTAGGTGCATAAAGATTTCTATACGTATTTATTGAGGGGATTTAAAGGGCCTAGAATTTCTTTAAGTATCTAGAAAACGAAATAATAATTTCTACGAAAACCAAGGCATAGGTGAATAAAGAAAAAAGATGATATTGCCCCTGGGAGTAAAATTTACAAAAAGGGTAGTAAGGCAGATAAATTGCATGATTATCTTGTTTTAATGTTTTATATGAATGTATTGCTTTGGTTTAAGAAAATTTACACATAGGTTGGTTGTTGATTTCTTGAATTATACGAAAGGATACCGGATTGTACCGATTACGATTTTAAATATGTTTTATCAAGATTGAGCCACCTATCATATTTATTCGAGTAAAAAGAGTGCTAGAGTCTTACTTGCACTAAATTTTACTGATTTATTACTCATGAAAAGCCGTACTGGAGCATTGCTCGTACGAGAAATTTGTGTGTGCACAAAACCGTGCTGGAGCTTCGCTCGCACGAGATTTTAGGTATCATGATATGCATAGCGTTGTGCTGGAGCTTCGCTCGCACTAGACGTGAGTTGACATGCATATAGTCGTGCAGAAGCCTCCCGTAGACTGTGTGTCACAGAGAGTTAAGATGCTCGTACGTATACTTTGAGACATGGGTTAGTTATCGACATAGTATTGGGGTGAGTAAGACCTATGGTAGGCACCCCCAGACTATGATATGGGTCCACGGAGTACGTTGTACCGTATATGTCACACGGAGTACGCTGTACCGTGCAGTCATGATGACTCGATGATGTTACTTGATATTCTGGCTGGTAAGATTTGACCCCACCTCCCATTACAGTTGTGATGCCTCGCACACCGGGATCTGTGTAGCCTGGGATCACAGGGACAAATTATGGCCATAGTCCTCGATTTTCATACAGTAACCTACATGCCTCACATGATATCATACGGTCTGAATAGACCAGGACGAACCCGAGGGAAGGGTAATGTCCCGATTTATGTTTTTAAAAGAGATGTGATTTAATGTATCAAGGTATTCCCGAGTGATGGGTTTAGCCTTGATGTGGTTGTTTTATGATGAAACAAATGAGTTTTAACGTGATGAGTTTATGATTAAACAAATAAGTTTTAAAGTGATGAGTTTATGATAAAACAAAATAAGTTTTAATGTGACGAGTATGAGATGTCATACATGAGGATTTTTCCATATTTGTTTTATATATGGATTTCATGATTTCTCTTATATGATATATACATACATGTGGCATCGTTTTAGTCTTACCTCATACTCCAAAAATAAATGATTTTATATCATGACATTATCAGGACGTAGATAGTATAGTTATCTACCTGCTTACATTATTGCCTTACTAAGCAAGTTTCGCTCACCCTTTCATTTTCCACCCCACAGGGTACATTCAGTAGAAGAGAATGACAGTAGTCATGCATTTCGGTTATCCGCTGCTTCTTATCAAGACCAGGTATACACATTTGTATAATTTTTGTATCTGAACATATAGAGACACAGTATTGTACATGGATGTAATATTGGGGATGTATTTATTTAAAATAAATTGATATGTAAGTGAAATATAAAAATGGAATGGTAAATAGGTGAGAGGTGACTAACACCGAATCATAGCCCAACTGTTTAGTAGTGTAACTGTTCACGACGGGTAAGGAAATTAAAAAGCGAAAAATTTACTCTGATTTTTAGGTAATTTGGGTCGTGAGAGAAAAGGTGGTATCAGAGCTAAGTTGGCCTGATATGAGTCGGTGTTAGTGGTTAAGTAAATTTACATCTCCATGTACTGTGCATTGTTTAGATACAATTGTGTATATCAAGGTAGAAGTGCAGCTAAGAATTTAGTTCGAATGCAAGAATATAGTTTTTATAACTGATAGCCACTATGGTAGAGGGGCGAGTACACATGCTTGAGGACGTAGAAATTGACCTGAGAGTCGAATGAGTCGTCCCCTGAGACTCAAGATGAGTGTGAAGTGGAGGCTGATGATGACCATACTCCACAGGGTCCTATAAAGAGACCAAACAGTATTGAGACATGCTCCGAGAGGATGGAGTGGAGTGTAGAAAATATTTCGGAGTTGTTTACTCAGTCTATGCAGGTAGTTGAGGATAGGCAGGGTAAAGCCTAAACAGATGCCTCAGACTATAGAGATTTTCACACCCTTCCGGTATATAGCAAAGTAAAGAAACCAATACTTGTTGAGGACTGGGTGAATGTGATAGCAAAGTTGTATGGATTCTTTTGATGTATGTCGACTGAGAAGGTGACTTTTAAATACATTTATGTTAGAGGGTGAGGCAGAGCATTGGTGGAAGTCCTCTCGACCTATCTGAAGAGTTAGATGTCCAGAGCCGATATGAGAAATATTTTTTGATGTATTCCGGTGACAGAATATTTCAGACACTACTTAAGGAAATTACAGGTACAATTTCTTACACTGACCTAGAGACATTGGTTGATTGACGAGTATGAATCTCAGTTTATATACATGCCCAGATATTACCCCGACACTATGGGCAGTGAGAGTCGAAAAGCCCAAAAGTTCATGGAAAGGGCTCAAATTATCGATTTGAGTCCGATTAGCTCATTACCTATGTCGAGGCAATGCGCAGAATACAGTTGCGTGAAGAAGATCATGTGTTGCACGCCTCTGAGATTGGGAAAGGTAGTAAGGGCCGAAATAGAGACAGAAGAGAATAGAGAATGACAGGGATGTTAAAGCGAGAAAACGGCCAATTGGTAAGAGATTAGAGCTGATGAGTTACAGGGTAAGATAATTGGTAAGGCCCCAGTAAATCCAATTTAACACTTATGAGGGGTATTGTGATTGGAGAACTCCGACTTGCTACGAAGCAGTGTAGCAGTGTAAGCAGTGTAGGATGTGTAGTAGATACCACGGAAGTAAGGCCTACACCTACGCTTTATTGACTAAAATAGGCGTTAAGTGTGGTAAGACGGGCCAATTATTTAATGATTGCTCAAAGTTGGGTGAGACTGCCCTACAGAAGGGTAAAGAGACAGAGAAAACTCTGTTGATATCTTTGCACCAAAAAGGGAGGCCACAGCCGAAGAGAAAGGAGAAAGTAGGCTGTTGGACGAGGGTGAGTGTATGCCTTGGACCAGGATATTACTGATGTTTCATATGATGTGGTGAAAGATACCACACTAGTTAAGAATAGTGAAGTAATTATTTTAATTAATCCTGGTGCCACGTATTTAGTCATACCGCCTTCATTTGTATATAAGTTAGTAAAAGACGTGAATGCCTATATCCGTGGGCACAATGCTGATAGTTAGTACCCCAATAGAGGAGGGTTAACTAACGAAATAATTATTAAGAGATTATAAGTTGAAAATGGGGGAAGTGTCACGCCTCGAAAATGCTAAAAAAATAGGGTAAATTCAAAACTTTTACTCATCAATTCACAATTAAGGGTGCATTCCTGTGCAGTGTCATACATCATCATGCTTATCATACCTCAGGATCTCATCATATCATATACATTACTCAATCTCAATTTAATTAATCCTAATACATCCTATACAATGTTACACATCAAGTGTCTGTAATTACAATAATTGTCTGGGTACATGAAAAGATAAATGATACCTCGAAACACAATATATATGGCATGGAGCTTAAGTCCTCCACTAGCCACTACTCCGTACGTCGTAGGGAAACCCTTTTCACTTGAATAAATCTGGGGGGAAAGAAAACAGGGTGAGCTTCTAAATCGCTCAGTAAGGGGCGTAAGGGACTCATTATATAAACCATAATGCACATCATAAAATATTTATTTGTATGTGAAACTCAATATACTTATTTGAAAACCATAGCATGAAAGTTATCACATCTCAAAATCATGTGAAAACATGAAGTAAAAAGGCTCAGTCTAGAGCAGTAACAAGCATGTGAAAACAATGCGATAAATGCTTTCTCAATAAACGTGATAAAATCACTGTAATAATAATGCACGTGGCGCAGCCACTAAACACACGTGGCATAGCCACTGATTTAAATTTGTATGTGGCACAGCCACAGATTTAGATTCACACATGGCACAGCCACAGAATGGGGGATCTCACGTGGCAACAACTACCAAATATTCGTGGCACAGCCACAGATTAGGGGATCTCACGTGGCAACAGCCACCAAATATACGTGGCACAGCCACAGAATGTGGGATCTCACGTGGCAACAGCCACCAAATATACATGGCACAGCTACAAATTGGGGAGTCTCACGTGGCAACAGCCACCAAATATACGTGGCACAGCCACAGATTGGGGGATCTCACGTGGTAACAGCCACCAAATATACGTGGCACTGCCACAGATTGGGGGATCTCACGTTACCAGAACGGAGAAGAATCGGACTTACATGCTACCAGAGCAACGCCCGGTGTGTACTCAAAATCACACACCTAAGTCTTTGTCACATAAGACTGGTTTACCTTCACGTAGAACTCATAGTGGTTTTTCTCTCATAAAACTCATTTAAAAACCGTTTTGTACTCAACACAAAACATATTAAAACGAGTTCCAACTGTCAAAACACGCACACATTTCTCAAGTCTCAATATTGCCTTAACGTAGAGCCCAATTCATTTCTCACACAAACTCAACGATTTATAAAGCGGTTTCGCACGTAGTTTATAAACTCATAAAAACACTGGGCTCCAACCGACTATAGAAATCATGTGCATTCTCATCAAAACATAACCCATCAAACATGCTTGTTTTATAAATCACAAATCATGCTATCATAGTTCACAAATCACATACACAAATGGTTTAGTTTCCCTTACTTCTTTGGACCTCGTATAGTGCAATCGTTTCCCCCTTGTCACGGACCAGTCTCGCATTCCACTCTGGAACTCCCGAGCTGTCCAAACGATGTTAAAACATCAATACTCATCATTACAGTAACCTCAATTCTCAAAATCGAGCATAATTGCTCATAACACCTCAAATCTCTCGATTCTCGTAACTCTACCCCAAACTACAATCTCATTTACAACATCTCAACGTTCTACATTTCTCATGCCAAATTATCTATGCTAATTCACCACATTGTCTAAATTTCCATTTATAGCTCAAAATTCCCAAAATTACCAAAATTACTAAATATCATCATCACTCCAACTACATTGTAATTTCATCAATCCCTAATCATTTTCCAACTATTTCAACACAATGCCAACAGCCATTTTCACCAAAATCATCTCAAGTATCAAGATCGACCCAAAACTTGTGGAGAGCTTATCTCTTGCCTCGATTCAATCCATCTTACGATTTCCAAGTATGTTATTCTCCCTTTGATGAGGAACAACTTTCCTTCTTGCCACAGCCTCTGATTTAGACGGAAATGGGTGGTTTGGATGAGTGAGAAAGCTAGGGCTTCGACAGAAATGGGGTTTAGAAGAGAGAGAAAATGAAATTACAGGAGAAATGGGTGGTTCCTTATATAGACTGAGGGTAGGAGATCTATCTGGCTCTTGATGAGATCGATCTGCATTTGAATTTAGGTACGATCTAGGGTAATTTTTTACCTAGGAGATCGATCTGTCGAGGGGTGAGATCGATCTCTTAATGGCTACATGAGATCGATCTGCTTCTTGAGGAGATCGATCTTCTCTCAAATAGAAACATTTGGAGATCGATCCCTTCCTCATGAGATCGATCTTCTCTCAAATAAAATCATAAGGAGATCGATCCTCTACCATTGGAGATCGATTTGCTCCTTAAATTCCTCATTCCTTGTCATTTTTAACCCACCAGATCGATCTCTCCTTCTCCCAGATCGATCTGACCTCATAGTTTCACACTTATTTTAAACACTTAATATATAAATCTCCAAATATAATTCCCACAATTCACTTAGCTCAATAAATTACACTTCAAGTTCATATTACATAATTAAAATATGTCTAAAATTCTCAGATCTCACATCCTCCCCACCTTAAAAGAATTTGGTCCTTCAAATTCAACTCAACTAGCCAAATAGCTGGGGGTATTTCTCCTTCTTGAGATCCTTCAGTTCCCACGTTGCCTCTTCCATTGAGTGATGTTTCCATAAAACTTTCACTAATGGGATGCTCTTGGTTCTAAGTACCTTCTCCTTCCTATCGAGAATTCGGACGAGTTCCTCAGTATAGCTCATGTCTTCTTGTACGTCCATCCCTTCATACTCTATGACATGAGAAGGGTCCGGGTGGTACTTCCTCAACATAGACACATGAAAAACATTATGTATTCTGGACATCTGTGGGGGTAATGCTAATCTGTAGGCTACCTCTCCCACTCTCTCAAGAATCTCAAATGGCCATATGTATCGAGGACTCAATTTTCCTTTCTTCCCAAATCGCATGATACCCTTACTCGGTGATATCTTCAGAAACACTGCATCACCAACATCGAACTCGAGTGGCCGTTTACGCATATCCGCGTAGCTTTTCTGTCTACTCTGTGCAGCCCGTAACCTTTCACATATGAGTTTCACACTCTGTACAGCTTGCTCAACAAGCTTGGGAGCATTTATCTTTCTATCACCGACTTCTTCCCAAGCTACAAGGGATCTACACCTCCTACCATATAGATCCTCAAAAGGTGCCATTCCAATACTTGCATGATAGCTGTTATTGTACGCAAACTCTGCTAGGGGCAGGTGATCATCCCATGATCCCTTAAAATCCATCGTACACGCCCTCAACATATCCTCCAAGGTCTGAATAGTCCTCTCTGACTGACCATCTGTCTGAGGATGATAGGCGGTACTGAAACTCAATCGAGATCTCATGGACTCCTGAAACTGGGTCCAAAATCTGGAAGTAAATCGGGAATCTCTATCAGAAGCAATACTCATTGGATCCCCATGTAATCTAGCTATCTCGCTGACATACAGCTCGGCTAAGGCATCTACAGTATTTGTGCTCTTGATGGCAAGGAAGTGGGCACTCTTGGTCAATCTATCCACTATAACCCATATAGCGTCACGACCTCTTCAGGTCCTCGGTAAACCCATAATAAAGTCCATAGTGACATGCTCCCATTTCCATATAGGTACAGGTAAGGGCTGTAATAGTCCTCCGGGCTTCCGATGCTCAGCTTTCACTTGCTGGCATACTAAACACCTGGCCACATACTCTGCCACGTCTCGCTTCATACCACTCCACCAGTACACCCTTCTCAAGTCTCGGTACATCTTAGTACTCCCTGGGTGCATGGTGTATCACGAGCAGTGGGATTCTCTCAGTATCTGTCTCTTCAAGGTATCATCGTCCGGTACACAAATTCATCCTTTGAACCTCAATAATCCATCCTCATTGATTACGAGATCCGACTGCAAAGTCCGTTCAGCTTGGCTAACCATATTTATCAACCTCTGATCATTGCGTTGCCCAGTTCTAATCTGATCCATGATCTTGGGCTCTATTCGCAAGCTAACCAAAAATCCAGTCTCTACCTCTTTAACTCTGATCCGGAGTTCGGCGAACTGCTCCAGTAAATCTCTTTTCCTGATCATCATAGCAGATATCATACTCTTCCTGCTAAGGGCATCAGCAACTACATTCGCCTTACCCGGATGATATAGAATCTCGCAGTCATAATCCTTGAGGAGTTCCATCCATCTCCTTTGTCTCATGTTTAACTCTTTTTGATCAAAGAGATATCTCAAACTCTTGTGATCAGTGAAAATCTGGAATCTTTTCCCATATAAGTAGTGTCGCCAAATCTTCAAGGTAAATACCACAGCGGCTAACTCCAGATCATGCGTGGGGTAATTGCGCTCATGGTCTTTCAATTGTCGCGATCCATAAGCGACCACTCTTCCATGCTGCATAAGCATACACCCCAATTCGTGATGAGAAGCATCGCTATACACCGAAAATCCTCCTGATCCCTCAGGAATAGTTAACACAGGTGCCGCTGTTAATCTCCTCTTTAACTCCTGAAAACTAAGCTCATACTGATCAGTCCATATGAACGGAGTCTCTTTACGTGTGAGTTTGGCCAAAGGAGCGGCAATCCTAGAAAATCCTTCCACAAATCTTCTGTAATACCCCGCCAAACCAAGGAAGCTTCGTACTTCAGTAACTGTCCTCGGTCTTTCCCAGTTAAGCACAGTCTCTATTTTACTTGGATCCACTGATACTCCTTTCTCTGAGACTATATGACCAAGGAAAGCTATCCGATCTAGCCAAAACTCACACTTACTAAGCTTTCCATATAATTGTTTATCTCGGAGTATCTAAAGTACTAGCCACAAATGCTGTGCATGCTCCTCATACGACTGAGAGTATACCAGGATATCATCAATAAAGACTATCACAAATCTATCTAGATAGTCTCTGAACACCTCGTTCATTAATCTCATAAAGGCTGCAGAGGTATTCGTTAATCCAAAGGACATCACTAGAAATTCATAATGGCCATACCTTGTCCTGAAGGCCGTCTTCGGGATATCCTCTTCCTTAATCCTCAATTAGTGATAGCCCGATCTCAAATCAATCTTAGAAAAGACTGAAGCCCCTCTTAGCTGATCAAGTAGATCATCAATCCTGGGTAATGGGTATTTATTCTTCACCGTGGCTTTATTCAACAACTGATAGTCTACGCATAATCTGAGACTACCATCCTTCTTCTTAACAAATAAAACCGGTGCTCCCCACAGTGAAACACTGGGTCTAATGAACCCTTGATCCAATAACTCCTATAGTTGTTTCTTCAATTCCTCAAGTTCCACTAATGCCATCCTGTATGGAGGTCTAGAGATCGGCTGAGTATCTGGTACCAAATCGATGGTAAACTCCAGCTCTCTCTCTGGTGGCAAACCTGGTAACTCATCTGGGAAAACATCCAGAAATTCACACACCACAGGTATATCTTCAATCCTCGGATGTTCCCGCTCATCGTCTAAGATGAGTGTTTCATAACCTTCACATGGACAATCATATTTAATATTCTCCAAAATAATATTAAAATTCTCAAATTGTTTACAAAATTTTGTACGTCTATTTACTTAATATTTTAAACGTACACTGTAAGGTTCAGGTAGGGAGAAAGTTACAATTTTAGTCTAGCAGTCTAAACTCGCTCGATTGGTTGCCAACCAATCCATCCCCAGAATTACATCAAACCCATGTATATTCAACATGATTAGATCTGCTAACATCACTCTATCTCTCACCTTTATTTCACATCCTCTACAGATTAATTCAGTCCTCTGGGATTCATGCATAGGGGTATTTACATGCAGTATATATTCTAGGGGTTCAAATTTCAAGTTTACTCTACATGCAAAATGCTCTGAAATAAACGAATGCGTGGATCCTGAATCAATCAATACATGAGCCTTATGATTATAGACAGAGAGTGTACCTCTTATAGTTTCAGCAGAAGTGTCTACGGTCTCCTTATCCAGGACAAACACACATCCCTGTGTAACAGGTCTCTTTCCTTTCTTTGCAACACTGGCCCGTCTCTGGGGATTCACTCTCTGAGGCTGTTGTCTAGAGAGCTTTGGAATATGTGGTCTCTGAGGTTGAGGGCAATCCTTCACCATGTGACCCATGTCTCTACATCTAAAACATCCATGGATCGACCTAGTACAACTTCCCTCATGCATTCGGCCACAATTTCTGTAAAACCTTGTCTCAGGCCTGACATCTCGAGGGGTCTCCCTGATGTTAGGGTAACTCTGGGTCTCTCTAATCTACCCTTCTGCACCTCAATCCTTCCTCTTCTGAAGGAACCTCTCCGAGTATCTGTTTGAAAAATCGTTGGCCTCTTACCCTTATCTCTATTCACCGCTCTGAGCTCGTTCTGGGATTGTACCATTTCAATTCCCATCTCAATCTCTTGTGCTCGTCTCAGAGCATCTCCAAACTCAGTAATACATAACCCTATCAGTCTATCTCTGATGATGGGCTTCAATCCATACATAAATTTCTCAGTACGGAGCTCTTCGTTCTTGAAGGTCTCTGGGTCATATCTCAATAGCGTGGTGAATTGGCTCTCATAGTCATCCACAGACATATTACCTTGTACCAAACTCAAAAACTCGGCCTGCTTCTTTCTCTGGGCGGCTCGTGGTACATATTGGGTCCTAAAGGCTGTCTGAAACTCTTCCCAACCAATCACATCCTGGCGGGACATCAGAATACCTTGGGTGGTACCCCACCAATCTTAAGCTCTCCCCTTTAACATATAGATACTCATACTGACTCTCTCAGCATCGGTGTACCCCAGATAATCAAATATAATTCTCAACTCCGTCAGCTACTCCTCAGCCTCGATAGGATCCTCCTTTCCCCTAAATACGGGTGGATTCATCTTCAAAAAATCCTTCAGTGGGACCATACTTCTATCACCAGGCTGAGTGATGGGAGGCACTGGATCCATCTGTACTGGGGGTACGGGAGGTCCTGGTGGTGGTGTAGGAGTAGTACCCGAGGCATTAACTCCAAAGTGTTACGCGAATAGCGCTGCCATCTGCTCAAAACCTTGCCTCACATCGGTCTCAATCCGATTAAATCGAGAGTTAGGACTCTCTGGTTGTGGGGCATGTGGTGGAGGGGACTCTGCCTGCCTCCTCGAACAACCTCGTCGTCCACTCATTCTCTTTCTCAACTCGTCTCCTGCGCGTACATATCAAAATCAATTGAAATCTCAATCCTCAAATTCAGTTCATGACCAGACTATTACAGACACTTGGGATGTATTCTATTTCACTTAATCGACACTGACAGTACTAGACACCCTAAGCTCTGATACCAAGAAAACTCTGTCACGCCCCGAAAACGCTAAAAAAATAGGGCAAATTTAAAACTTTTACTCATTAATTCATAATTAAGGGTGCATTCCTATGCAGTGTTATACATCATCATGCTTATCATACCTCAGGATCTCATCATATTATATACATTACTCAATATCAATTTAATTAATCCTAATACATCTCATACAATGTTACACATCAAGTGTCTGTAATTACAATAATTGTCTGGGTACATGAAAAGATAAATGATACCTCGAAACACAATATATATGGCATGGAGCTTAAGTCCTCCACTAGCCACTACTCCGTACGTCGTAGGGAAACCCTTTTCACTTGAAGAAATCTGGGGGGAAAGAAAACAGGGTGAGCTTCTAAATCGCTCAGTAAGGGGGGTAAGGGACTCATTATATAAACCATAATGCACATCATAAAATATTTATTTGTATGTGAAACTCAATATACTTATTTGAAAACCATAGCATGAAAGTTATCACATCTCAAAATCATGTGAAAACATGAAGTAAAAAGGCTCAGTCTAGAGCAGTAACAAGCATGTGAAAACAATGCGATAAATGCTTTCTCAATAAACGTGATAAAATCACTGTAATAATAATACACGTGGCGCAGCCACTAAACACACGTGGCATAGCCACTGATTTAAATTTGTACGTGGCACAGCCACAGATTTAGATTTACACGTGGCACAGCCACAGAATGGGGGATCTTACGTGGCAACAGCCACAAAATATACGTGGCACAGCCACAGATTGGGGGATCTCACATGGCAACAGCCACCAAATATACGTGACACAGCCACAGAATGGGGGATCTCACGTGGCAACAGCCACTAAATATACGTGGCACAGCCACAGAATGGGGGATCTCACGTGGCAACAGCCACCAAATATACGTGGCACAGCCACAAATTGGGGAGTCTCACGTGGCAATAGCCACCAAATATACTTGGCACAACCACAGATTGGGGGATCTCAAGTGGCAACAGCCACCAAATATACGTGGCACAGCCACAGATTGAGGGATCTCACGTTACCAGAACGAAGAAGAATCGGACTTACATGCTACCAGAGCAACGCTCGGTGTGTACTCAAAATCACACACCTAAGTCTTTGTCACATAAGACTGGTTTGCCTTCACGTAGAACTCATAGTGGTTTTTCTCTCATAAAACTCACTTAAAACCCGTTTTGTACTCAACACAAAACATATTAAAACCGAGTTCCAACCGAAAAAACACGCACACATTTCTCAAGTCTCAATATTGCCTTAACGTACAGCCCAATTCATTTCTCACACAAACTCAACGGTTTATAAAGCGGTTTCGCACGTAGTTTATAAACTCATAAAAACACTGGGCTCCAACCGGCTATAGAAATCATGTGCATTCTCATTAAAACATAACCCATCAAACATGCTTGTTTTATAAATCACAAATCATGCTATCATAGTTCACAAATCACATACACAAATGGTTTAGTTTCCCTTACTTCTTTGCACCTCGTATAGTGCAATCGTTTCCCCCTTGTCACGGACTAGTCTCGCATTCCACTCTGGAACTCCCGAGCTGTCCAAACGATGTTAAAACATCAATACTCATCATTACAGTAACCTCAATTCTCAAAATCGAGCATAATTGCTCATAACACCTCAAATCTCTCGATTCTCGTAACTCTACCCCAAACTACAATCTCATTCACAACATCTCAATGTTTTACATTTCTCATGCCAAATTATCTATGCTAATTCACCACATTGTCTAAATTTCCATTTATAGCTCAAAATTCCAAAAATTACCAAAATTACTAAATATCATCATCACTCCAACTACATTGTAATTTCATCAATCGCTAATCATTTTCCAACTATTTCAACACAATGCCAACAGCCATTTTCACCAAAATCATCTCAAGTATCAAGATCGAGGTTTAGAAATGACCTAAAACTTGTGGAGAGCTTATCTCTTGCCTCGATTCAATCCGTCTTACGATTTCCAAGTATGTTGTTCTCCCTTTGATGAGGAACAACTTTCCTTCTTGCCACAGCCTCTGATTTGGACTGAAATGGGTGGTTTGGTTGAGTGAGAAAGCTAGGGCTTCGACAGTAATGGGGTTTGGAAGAGAGAGAAAATGAAATTACATGAGAAATGGGTGGTTCCTTATATAGACTGAGGGTGGGAGATCGATCTGGCTCTTGATAAGATCGATCTGCATTTGAATTTGGGGACGATCTGGGGTAATTTTTTGCCTAGGAGATCGATCTTTCGAGGGGTGAGATCGATCTCTTAATGGCTACATGAGATCGATCTGTTTCTTAAGGAGATCGATCTTCTCTCAAACAGAAACATTTGGAGATCGATCCCTTCCTTATGAGATCGATCTTCTCTCAAACAAAATCATAAGGAGATCGATTCTCTACCATTGGAGATCGATCTGCTCCTTAAATTCCTCCTTCCTTGTCAATTTTAACCCACAAGATCGATCTCTCCTTCTCCCAGATCGATCTGACCTCATAGTTCACACTTATTTTAAACACTTAATATATAAATCTCCAACATAATTCTCACAATTCACTTAGCTCAATAAATTACACTTCAAGTTCATATTACATAATTAAAATATGTCTAAAATTCTCAGATCTCACAGGAAGAAGTATACGTCAGTCGATTTTATTCAATAGACTATGAATAATTTGATGTAATATTGAGAATAAATCTCAATTGGTCGGCTGCAAATTATGATGTTCAGAGTTCTGTTCTAAGATAGTGATATAGTTACACCTGAAAAGTATACTGTAAGTTTTGACAAGTAATAAAAGGGGTGTAGCGATTGAAATTAAAGGAGTAAATGATTGTACTCACGGAATGAGTAATGACAGAGTTTGTTATAAGTGATATACGAAAAGAGATAAACTGGAATAAGAAGCGTATGCAAGGTACGAATATCTATGATACGAGAAGTAATTAGGATTAAAGCAATTAGTAGCGAATATGAATTGTAACCACATGGACCGATATGTAAAATAATTGTGGTCAAGTCTGAGGGTTAATAAAGGTATTTTAAAATACCTCCCCGCCTGAAGACTTGACAGCGTCTAAAAATATACACTACCTATAAATTGAAAGCGACAGTCGCAATATATATATTTAAAATTAGGGTACCTTTACTGGTACGATAAGAAATATAGAATTCGATTAATCAGGAAAGTTTAAAAATTTAAAATTTTATAAAAGCCGTTAAAAAGGAAATGACGCGGGTTAGTATTTTGAATGGAAGCGAGTACGAAATGATATTATACGTTTATGCGCACATAGGTCAAGGATATGGGTGATTGAAATATTCAATGGAACTCAACTACGATGAGGTATTTAAAATTTACCTGGACTGATTTGTTATCATCCTTATTGATGATATTTTGGGTGTATTTACAGTCCAGGGAAAATCATAAGCAACAATTGGAGATTTTTTTTACAAATGATTTGTTGAGAGTTCTCGAAATGAAATACTTTGTTGACACGTTTAACTTAGAAAAAGTTGTATTTGAATGGGATGATAGACGTGACAGGAGTTTCGGTGTACTGAAGTAATAAACTGACCACCGCATTTATTCTCACCATATCCAACAGATTAAGAGGTTTCTTATGAGTCTATGGATACCTCAAAATAATGAATGGGTTGTGTATTGACGCAAAAGGGGAAGATAGTCCAGACAACTCAAGGACCATGAAAGAGACTATCCGACCCATGATTTAAAGTTGAGAGCGATAGTGGTTGTATTGAGTATATGACAATACTATGTACATGGTGAGAAAGTTCAGGTATGCACTGATCATAAAAGCCCCGAGTATCTGTTTTCACAGAAAGAGTCGGATATGAAATAATAAAGAGGATTAGAGCTTTTGAAGGATTATGATTGTGAAAATTGTACCACCCAAGAAAGGCTAATGTAATGGCTAATGCCTTGAGCAGAAAGAGCCTCGGGATGGTATTACATGTAATGGTCAGGGAGCGTGAGCTGATAGAGCAGTTGTAAGCCTCAGTAGTGATGTAATTCCCTCTGATGATGATAGTGATTGTGTGACAGGTAGCCTGAGATTAGAACCGAATTTCAGTGACTGAATTTGACAGGCTTAGCGTGATGATCAGCATGGTGTCGATAGTGTGGGTCAGATTCAGATGGGTACAGTGACAAAGTTCACAGAGAGAAATGATGGCTTACTGAAGTTTAGAGATAGTATAAGTGCTCCCCAGGACCACGGTGATGAGATAGAGTTATTGTCAAAAGCTCACTCTTCGGGAGATACAGTGCATCCGAGAAGTAATAAATATATTGAAATCTTATAAAAGGGTTTTGGTGGTCAGATATGAAAAGAGACATGGTGGAGATTGTGGAAAAGTGTCTCGTATGTCAGCAAAGTAAGGTAGAGTAAAAGAAGTTGCAGGGTTATTTCAGTTTCTACCTATATCGACATGGCACAAAAATGGGAACAAGTTACCATGAATTTCGTGATTGGTTACAGAGGACCTCGATGAATCATAAGGCTATCTGAGTGATAGTCGATAGATTGATTAAGTCTACCAACCTTTTGGTTAGGAAATTCCCAGATACTCTGAGTGTGTAGGCGGATTTATGTGTATGGAAAATTGTGAAACTCCAAGTATTTTTCCAGTGAACATTGTATCATATAGGGATTTTCGCTTCACTTCCCACTTCTGGGAACGTTTTTCAAGAAGCTATGGGAACCCGACTGAGTGTTAGCATAGCTTTCCATCCTCAGACAGATGGTCAGTCAGAGAGGACTGTATTCTGGAGGATATGATGAGAGCGTGTGCCATTTATCTTATAAGCTCCTGGGATGATCAGTTGTTATCAATCGAATTCACCAATAATGACAGTTGTCACTTAGGTATCGGGATGACTTCAAATGAGACATTGTATGGTCGTAAGGGTTGTTTCCCCGATTTGGATAAAAAAATGGGTAACGGATAGAGAATTCTTCCCTAATTGGTAAGACAAACCTCTGAGGATGTTTAGTTAATTGTGAAGGATTAAGAACATCTTAGAGCAGATGGAAAAGCTATGTTGACAAGAGATAGAAACCATTGGAATTCACCAAGAGTGAATTAGTATTGTTGGAAGTTACTGGTCCTAAGGACATAAAGAGATTCGAAAAGAAGGCAAATTGAATTTTGTAATATTGAATCCTTTGAGAGATTGGACAAAGTGGGAGATAAGACCTGTAGGTTGGCGTTACCACCTAAATTAACAGGCATCCACAATGTGTCCCATCTTATGATGTTTCGAAAATATTATCCGGACCCAGCTTATGTGACTAGATATGAGCTCCAACAGTTTAGCTCAATGAAAGTATAACATATGATTGAAAACTTGATTTAGGTATTAAAACAGGAAGGAGAAAGTATTGAGGTTTATGATAATCTCCCTAATTAAAGTCCTTAGGTAGTAGTACACTCCGAAAAAGTCACAAGGGAATAAAGAGTATGATGCAATAGGCATACCTGGAATTATTTATGGATCCATTTAACTTGGTTCTAATTTGGATGACCAAATTTCTTAAGTGGGGGAGATTATGTAAGACCCGAATTTAGTTAAAACACGAAATGAGTATGTTCGTGAAAGGAATGATTGAAATGGTCCCAAATTAAATGAATGGGATTCGGACTGGAAATAAGGATTTAAAATGCAAAATGAGTGGGTGTTGGTGAAGGGAACTCGGTCTAAATTAATCCCGAACACGTGCAAGGGTAAAACGGTCAAAAGACCAAAATTCGGTATAAACCCGATAAGAAAATTTAATTAAAAATAATGGATTTGAGAATCTTGATCAATAACGAAGAAATAATTAAATTTCGGATTAAATTGATCAAGATATGAATTTACTGGAATTAATCAAAATTTTCGTTCAGGACAATATCCCGAAAATACGGAGAAATTATACCCGAAAAAGGGTTAAAAATATAATAAATTAATTAAATAAAATTAAATAAATCTATTTGGAATAAACAAATTAATTTTTTAGACATTTTTAAATATTTTGACTATTTTAATGAATAAAATAATAATAAACTAATTTATAAATAATAATAAATAAAAATAAAATAAATCAAACAAAGAAGAAGAATCAGAAACCTTAGTCGGGGAGAGAGAAAAATAACAAAGGAATCGAAAAATCGATGACGACCCGCGCGTGGCCCGATCGACCCACGGCCACCGGCGACTGACGACCCCGACGAAAAGCCGAGGAGAAAGAGGGGAAGCCGACAAGCAAGTTGGCACCGGCGAAGCACGTCAAGGACGGTTGAATCCGGTAAACGGATGAGGAGAAACCGACGGGAGAAAGGAGCTCGATCCCGGCTGCTGGGCGTGAACGGAGGCCACCGGTGTGATCGGGAGGATGAGCCAGTTCTTTTGAGACCGGTATTGGCCGACGAAACTACCAAAATTCGGTGGATCGAGGGAGAGAAGGCCGAGAGAGAGAAGAGAGGAACGGCGGCCACCGGCGGTTATTTGATCCCGATCGAGGCCAGTCGAAGGTTGCCCGACCAAAGACGAGACGAATGGCGCCAAAAACGAGCCGAGAACCGATCGAAAACGTCGTGAACGGCGGCGGGAAGGTCTGAACCGGTATGGACCGGTTCAGCAAAGAGGTGAACCAGACTGAACCGGCTGAATCGGACAGGTCTGAATCGGGTTGAACCGGACTGAATCGGTTCAGCCAAGAAAGAAAGGAAAAAAGGAGAAAAAAGAAAAAGGGAAAGAATTTTCGGGGATACACCGGACTTCGGGTAAGTCGGAAGCGATCAAAAGTGACCGATTTGATTTTCGAGAAATTTATTTAAATTATAATTGATCAAAAAATTAACCCGAAATTAAATATATAATTGTGCAGTTTTACGACTGAGCCCGAACGAGAGTCGATTGAGATCTGATTTTTGTACCCCGCATCATATTGGGTAAGTATATTTTAATTACAATAATATGTGTCCTTTAATACAGAGTTTCGATTATTTTACGAAATTTATGGATTAACTCTGTATAAAAGGGAATATTAATCGAAATTGCAACGTAATTACCGTAAATAGTATACGGGCTATCCAAAGAGTTTGGAACGAAGCCCGATGATCATTAGTAAGCTGAATGAGCTCAGTAAACCTGAAGAATGGATTTAATAAGTAGAAACAGGCTGAAAATGGGTCGAGGCCCATTAAGGAGCAATTGGGCCCAATAAAGTAAAACGGGCCCAGTACGTTAGATTCGATCAGTAAATGTGATATACTGATAAAAATAAGTGAATTAACCCAAAATATGTGGTTATATGCAGTTTCGTAGACTTGGTTGACGTGCAGTTGGACTGAGAGATCGAATATTATCGAGACGAGATAAGTTTACACGTAAATCGAGGTAAGGAAATTTTGTAGGTGTATAGAGATTTCTATACGTATTTATTGAGGGGATTTAAAGGGCTTAGAATTTCTTTAAGTATGTAGAAAACGAAATAATAATTTCTACAAAAACCAAGGCATAGGTGAATAAAGGAAAAAGACGATATTGCCCCTGAGAGTAAAATTTACAAAAAGGGTAGTAAGGGAGATAAATTGCATGATTATCTTGTTTTAATGTTTTATATGAGTGTATTGCTTTGGTTTAAGCAAATTCACACATAGGTTGGCTGTTGATTTCTTGAATTATACGAAAGGGTACCAGTTTGTTCCGGTTACGATTTTAAATATGTTTTATCAAGATTGATCCACCTATCATATTTATTCGAGTAAAAAGAGTGCTAGAGTCTTACTCGCACTAAATTTTACTGATTTATTACTCATGAAAAGCCGTACTGGAGCATTGCTTGTACGAGAAATTTGTGTGTGCACAAAACCGTGCTGGAGCTTCGCTCGCACGAGATTTTAGGTATCATGATATGCATAGCGTCGTGCTGGAGCTTCGCTCGCACTAGACGTGAGTTGACATGCATATAGTCGAGCGGAAGCCTCCTGTAGACTGTGTGTCGCAGAGAGTTGAGATGCTCGTACGTATACTTTGAGACATGAGTTAGTTATCGACATAGTATTGGGGTGGATAAGACCTACAACAAGCACCCCCAAACTATCATATAGGTCCACGGAGTACATTGTACCGTGTATGTCACATGGAGTACGCTGTACCGTGCAGTCATGATGACTCGATGATGTTACTCGATATTCTGGCGGGTAGGATTTGACCCCACCTCCCGTTGCAGTTGTGATGCCCCACACACCGGGATCCGTGTAGCCTGGGATCACAGGGACAAATTATGGCCATAGTCCTCGATTTTCATACAGTAACTGTAACGACCGTGTGGCACTTTGTTCCCGCAGGATTCAAGAGGTGGCCCTCACAGTCTCACTCATACGTATTGTCCGCTTTGGAAACCCCACAGGCCCCTCACGGCTTTATCGAGCTAAATACCCCAATTCGCGTCCTCAGAGGTTCGAACCCAAGACCTTAAAGTCTTTGTTCTGACACAGATGATACCAATTGATTAAAGTCTTTGTTCTGCTTAAAGACTTTAAGGTCTTGGGTTTGAACCTCTGAGGACGCGAATTGGGGTATTTACCTCGATAAAGCCGTGAGGGGCCTGTGGGGCTTCCAAAGCAGACAGTACGTAGGAGTAAGACTGTGGGGGCCACCTCTTGAATCCTGCGGGAACAAAGTGCCACACGGTCATTACAGTAACCTACATGCCTCACATGATATCATACGGTCTGAATAGACCAGGACGAACCCGAGGGAGGGGTAATGTCCCGATTTATGTTTTTAAAAGAGATGTGATTTAATGAATCAAGGTATTCCCGAGTGATGGGTTTAGCCTTGATGTGGTTGTTTTATGATGAAACAAATGAGTTTTAACGTGATGAGTTTATGATTAAACAAATAAGTTTTAAAGTGATGAGTTTATGATAAAACAAAATAAGTTTTAATGTGACGAGTATGAGATGTCATACATGAGGATTTTTCCATATTTGTTTTATATATGGATTTCATGATTTCTCTTATATGATATATACATACATGTGGCATCGTTTTAGTCTTACCTCATTCTGCAAAAGTAAACAATTTTATATCATGACATTATCAGCACGTAGATAGTATAGTTATCTACCTGCTTACATTATTGCCTTACCGAGCAAGTTTCGCTCACCCTTTCATTTTCCACCCCACAGGGTACATTCAGTAGAAGAGAACAACAGTAGTCATACATTTCGGTTATCCGCTGCTTTTTATCAAGACCAGGTATACTCATTTGTATAATTTTTGTATCTGAACATATAGAGGCACAGTACTGTACATGGATGTAATATTGGGGATGTATTTATTTAAAATAAATTGATATGTAAATGAAATATGAAAATGGAATGGTAAATAGGTGAGAGGTGACAAACACCGAATCATAGCCCAACTGTTTAGTAGTGTAACTGTTCACGACGGGTAAGGAAATTAAAAAGCGAAAAATTTACTCTGATTTTTAGGTAATTTGGGTCGTGACACGTTGTATGGTCGAAGGTATCGTTCGTTGATTGGATGGGAAGAAGTGGGTGAAAGAAATATATTTACTCCCGATCTGGTTAAGCAAGCTTCTAAGGATATACAGTTAATTTGTGAGAGACTGAAAATAGCTCAGTGAAGACATAAAAGTTATGCTTACTAAAGACGAAGACCTTTGGAATTTTCAGTTGGAGATTCTGTGTTTCTGAAAGTTTGTCCTTCCAAAGGTATAATGAGATTCAGGAAGAAAGGAAAGTTAGGTCCCTATTATATTGGACCCTTCGAGATTTTAGACTTAGTGGGAGACAAAGCTTACAAATTGCAGTTACCACCGAAATTATCAAGTATTCATAATGTCTTTCATGTTTCGATGCTACGCAAGTATCATCTAGATCCGACGCATGTGATAAAGTTTGAACCACTGGAGTTGACAGAGGATATGACGTATGTGGAAAAGCCTATTCGGATACTGGACAAGAAAGAAAAAGCGTTACGGCCTAAGATAATCCTTTTGGTCAAGGTTTTGTGGCAATATCACACATCGGAAGAGGGCACGTGGGAATTGGAAAGCCTAATGCTAGAAAAATGCCCACACTTGTTTAAAGATTAATGTACTTTCAAATTTGGGGACCAAATTTACTAAGGTGGGGAGAATGTAAACACCAAGAATTTTCATGTACTCAGTCTTATCAAGGAATGACAATTAAACTATTGAGATTAAAATGTGTTTCCTTGGTAAATGATTTTAATTAAATTATAGCTAGGCTAAAGTATGAATAATTCTCTATGATAGGGAGGTACAAATACTAAGTTTAATTCAATTCAAATACTATAAGAAAATTTATCAAGTAAACATCTACATATATGTATATATATATATATATATATACATACACTATTAAATATATACATATATATAATGGCATAATCATTTTTCAAGTTAAGAATATAGGTGCATTTATATATATATATATATATATATATATATATATATATATATATATTAACATGAGCAGTGGATTAGCTTCATTAGAAACAGCCAATCTCGAGAACTCCCTTCGGCAACTTAGGTAAGAAATACATGTATATACGTACATATTTATGGGGAATACATGGGAAATAAAATGACTTAGTAAAGTAGAAAGCGTAAGGAAAGAGTGATATTGGGGATGGTTCGGTGTAAAAGAAAAGAGGAGAAGGATAAGGGATAGAAAGTCCATGTTACTGTCCAAGCCTCCACCAAATTTCTGATAGAAGCAATAGCAGTAGGTGGTGGAGTGAAGATCACTCAAGGAAATTAATGTTGCAAGTCTGATTTTGAAAGAGAGGAAGACGTGAATAGAAACTAAGAGAGAATATAGGATAGGAATTGAATGCAGAGAAGACTTGCAATGACAGTAAATTGAGAAAAACAATGAGAGTAGTAGAGTGGGAGATTTCAGTTGTACTGTTTAAAGAATAAAAAAAGGAAAACGTGATGCCTACTGGGAGCAGGAATGTTGGGTGAAACAAATGAATGGGAAGCGGTGCAGAGAGGACTGGAGCTGGCAGGAAACAATATTAGGAAAACTGTAGCGGATTGAAATTTGATTAAAATAGTTGCTGAAAAATCGAGGCTAGGGAGCTTAAAACTATAGCAGAGATGAGGAAGCCGACTGAAGATTAGCGACGCGTGAGGTAGGGCCTCGAAGCAGGAGTTGTATCGAGAAGAAGAAGTTGTGGCTGAAGCAGGGAAGGGCCACAGCTAGGGACCCGATCATATAGAGGAAGTAGTAATAAAGGTTTTCCTTTCCGCTGCGATTGAAAAACACAAGGCTGCAAACTGGGCGAAGATGTGAGACAAAAGAAGATCAGAGAAAGAGAGACGTGAGCGAGAACTGGAGAACGAGGAGGAAGAACCACCATAAGGAGTTCGACCATTTGATGAGCAGTAGGAAAGGCACTCTCTTTCTCTGAAACTGAAGCAAAAGAGATGAGAGAGACTGGCATGTTTGAAGGGACCCAAGAGTTGAGGCTGAGAGGAAGAATGAGGCTGAAATAGAGTCATAAGAGGATGATGTGTGTGGTGACAGAAAATGTGGCTGATAAAGGAGAGGAAGGTCGAAGCAGAGGTCGTATGTGGAAGTTGCAAACATTGGGCGAGTGGCTGTGAAAAAAGGGGGTTTCCTTGACGAGGCGAATGGAGATGGAGAGAAGGATGAAGATGTTGGCTAGAACGTGGGTGATGGAGGAGATGGCAACACCAAGCCCCTAGTGAAGATGATGAACAGGGGTGGGTGATCAGCGAGGTAGGAGAAGAAAGAAAAAAAAGGTGAGAACTGAAGGAAAAAAAGTATATATATATATATAATGGTGAATAGAAATATTGAAGATAAGAAAAAAATGCATAGAAAATTTGGGGAAAAACCCGAGAAAAAATGGTTCAAAAATATTGATACAAATATTAGTTTGAAGCTCCGGAGAGATAAATTGATTAGAGTGGACTCACTGACTCGCACCATTGAGGCATTGAGAACTACTAACAGATACCGAGGTAAGGAAAATTGTTGTGAGCTGTTTGTGATATTTACACGTATTTTCTGTAGAATTGTAGATATAGAACCCTAGGTCGATTTTATAGTTATCGAAATTATAGAAAACTCTAGACCGATTTTATAGTCATCGAAACTACTGAAAAACTTTAACCTCAATTAATCAGCCTATCTTTATCGATATAAATTTATTTAGATTATTTATATAAATATCAATGTGGTTTTAATTATTAATTATATCGAAATATCCCTAGTTTTAATTGCCATAGATTGTCTACTGAGGATTTTGACCAAAAAAGGGTGAGCCAACCTCTTTTGAATTGTTTTATGTACCGAACTGAATTTTAAAAATTGATTTGATGAAAATGAACTGCTTATAAATTAGTATCGATAAAATGTGCTTGAGCGCATGCTGACTGTGTGTTGCACGGCCTAACTCGCACTGGTTTTTAAGATAAAGACAACAGTTAATCATGCTACATTGTTATCGTTATTGTCTATTGAATTGTTATTGTTATTGTGGTTCACGGAGTACGATGTACCGTGCAGCAGTCATGTGAGTACGTTGTACTATGCTATCGGTCTTTGGACATATTGTATTATGAGCCGTTTGGGTAGCTGACCACTCTTACACGATTGACATCCCGACACACCTGATCAGTGACGCTTGGAGTCACCGACATTGGCCAATTGTCACATTGATTATCATTTATAGCATGTTCAACCTTGTCCCGTCTATTTGATTTACTAAATTGATCGTATGAACTGTATTATTGTATGGAAATCGTTACTCTACCGTATAATGTTTTAGAACCTGTTTTATTGCAGTTCAATGTTTATTCTATCGATATCAAAATTGTTATTGATTTCCAACACTGATTTTTTTGAATTGCCAATGACATTATATATTTTACATAATAAACATATTATGCAAATATGTAGATAGTGTATTTATCTATCTTCCACATATTTTTCTTACTGAACACGTTGAGCTCATTCCTTACTTTTCCCCACAGAGCCACATCAGTAGCTGGGACTGCTTTTGTAAGTAGGGTTCTTTGCACAGCAATAGTTTCGTGGAGTATTCTTCTGCGTCAAAGGTATTCCCAGATTAAGTATTCTTTTATATCTAAAATTTTTAAGTATAGTAATGCGTAGGAAAATATATCTAGGGAATGTAAACGGTGATCATTTTGTAAAAGAACGGCTATGGAAATTAATTGGAAAGTACCCTTATTGGTTTTTGTTCAAAACTGTTACAAAAAAATGTGTTTATGTAGAGGGTTTCACGGTAATGATCCAGTATCGACTCGTAGCCTAACCATATTGTACCGTAACGCTATCGTGGCCAAATCATTCTGCTTGAGGACTAGATGAATCCTCATAAGGAGAGTAGATCCAAATACTTAGGGTAAACAATCCCCCTCGACTTGCTAAAGTTATTCTAATCTATCTTTAAGGTCACCTGGGATCGTAGGCTGAGTAAACTGTGTCATAGGGAAGCATGGGTTCTCCATGGATGAAATAAAGGCTGTCAATGTCGCTACAGGACAAAATGTTTCCTGCATGCAAAGGAAGAGATGTAGATTAAGAGATGTAGATGAAGAGATACAAAAAAAAATGAATGTACATCAAGACACAAGTGTAGACAGATAAATGTCCCTTTTGGTGCCTTATTCTAAGGGATACGAAGGTTTTGGCATGGCTCTACTTAAGGTTGGGGGACCTTATAGTTCATTATATGTTGGGCTCATGGGTTATATTGTAAGGTTCCCAAACTGTTCCTTACTATCGTCCACTTCGGGCTTGTAAAGTTCCTCGATCCTCACTCATCATAAGCTTCAAGCGAAAAGGGTTTAATTTGAGTTGGAGTATTTCATTAGCCATTGTGGAGGCTTACACCTCACAAAGGCGTAGGTACTTTACTTCCTTATAAAGGGATAAAGCTCGGGTATAGAGTTGATGCATGCATATATATGTGCAGAAGGGACAAATCAATATCACCACCCTTATTCTACCTGCCTCACATTTATTAAAACAAGCAAACACAAATATGAAGAAATTAAAACATAAATAAAGACAATGAACAATAAATAAATGATCAAAATTTCAACAAAACAGTATTTGACAAAATGCAGATGAATTAAGTATTAAATTTAGACCACCATATTATGTCTTTAAGAAAAGACAAGATCAATTTATGGCCAAACTCTTGAAATCCTTTATGGAGTCGCCAAGCTGTCGCAATGTCCCGAAACCTATTCGTCCTGATCACTTCAACTTAAACAAAATTTTTTAGTTCACTTAATTGACCAAAGGAGTTGTCAACAATCTTTTTCTCTATAGGTGTGATTAGCCACCTATTTTACTCCGAGGACGACTGGACCCATCGAATGGATGATACCATTAATCTTGGGTTATCTTAACGTTACTATTGAATTAGTGGTCTTTCATCTTATCAAAAATTCCTTTGATGTTCTTCACCATTTTGATGAAACTCAAAATTTCACCTCAAGAGTATTTAGAGGAGTCCTTTTGTTTCTCCGAAGTGGCTCCATCATCGGTGATATTATTATTATTATTATTATTATTATTATTATTATTATTATTATTATTATTGTTGTTGTTGTTGTTGTTATTTTATCGTATATATTGGATTTTGTCCACCATTTTGGATTGATCCAAAATGGTGTTAAAGATAATTGGATTTTGTTAAAGATAATTGTTTTCTAAACAAATAATTCTAACTTATTGAATTCATATATTATTCATTATTTTGAACAAATAATTTATTTATTTTTATTTAAAAAAATAATTTGATAAATTTGTACATTGTCCTCCATTTTGGACAAATTATGAAGATTATTTATTTTTTTAATATTTTCTCATTTTTAAAAAGAATTTGAACTTTATTAAACTCACATACTGTCCACCATTTTGGACAAATCATTTCTTTATTTTAAGAATTTTAATGTATTAATCATATCCATATATTGTACGTCATTTTGGACAAACTGTTTATTTAAAATTTAGATTATTTATATAAAGTCCACCATTTTAGGCAAATCATAAAAAAAAAATTTAAAAAAATATTTTAAATTCATATATTTATCCACCTTTTTGGACAAATCTTAATATATTGTTGTAAAATAATTTTTTATTTATTAAGTTCCTAGTTTCCCATTGTTTTGGGCAAAGTTTAAGATTGTTTATTATTTGAAATGCTTTATTGTCCACCCTTTTGGAAAAACTTCTTGAAAATTAATTTAAATAATCAATATTTTCCCTTCAAGTTATTTTTTCTTTTATTCTTTTAAAAGAATTTATTATTATATGTTTGGGAATACGTTAGGACATGATTATTATAGTAAATTTGTACTAACAGACTAAATAATGAAATTAAATAAGCAAGTAAGATACACAAAGAAATGGAACAATAAAAATGATCGATAATAATAACAAATAACAATAATAAAAAATTAAAATAAAATAAAAATAAAATAAATAAAAAAGTACCGAAAAAAGGGAAGTACGCTACTCGCGGACATGGGTTAGGCTCGGGTCGACGCACTGATCCTGGCCGCCTATCACGACCCATTTCATTCTTTTTAACCGAAAAATGTCAATAATTTTTTGCATTTATTCATTTCCCTACTCGTTCGTGAACAAACTTACCACTACACTGTTAGGCTGTGAGTCAATAATAATCCACTTGCAATATCCATTCTCAGTTAATAAAAGTGATGTCATACATTTGAACGTCAAGCATTCATTTTTACAAAATATGATTACTGACATCTACATCCTCCATAATTACAATTCAAAAGACTACTGTGCTTTTACATTTGTTTAGATACAAAAAGAATATTGTGTATATACCTTTTAGCGATGGAAGCAGCGGATGTCCAAAATAAAATGCATCAGTCCTCGCTGGGCTACTATGCACGCTCTGTAGGAGGGGGGAAAATAGAGAGCGATGAGCAACCACACGCTCAGTAAGGTAATAATGCAAGCATGAGAGATAACTACTCTATCTACATGCTGATAGTGTTATGCATAAATCATTTTGTGAGACCCCGTATATGTATAAGGGTATATATGTACATAGAAATGTAAATAGAGTTGTACTATGAATTCATAAGTGAAGTATATGTGATGTAAGTCCATAAGTAATGTACACACTTGTAATGAGAGTGGTAATTGTACACACAAGTTACATTATGTATGAATGTGAAGAAATGGACTTAAACATGTGGAGAATGTGTGTAGAATGGATTATGAATAGTTTGGTAAAATGGAAGTAGAATTGCATAAGTTGTGCACTTCCATTTTTGTTTATATTAAGTACCATTGGTCATACAAAGATTCTACACAAGTTTTAATGTGTATGAAGTGAGGATGGATGCCATTTTCAAGTCTCAAAGATGAATGAATGAGGAAATGATCATGGTAGCAAATTAAGGACGTTTGGTAAGTGTTGTTGCAGAGGAACTGCAGAAAATCTAGAAATTTTGAAGGGCAGATCGATCTCATGGGATGAGAGATCGATCTGGAAGAGCCAGAATGCTCTTATTTGGGCAAAAGAATAGAACAGATCGATCTCCAATGGACCAGATCGATCTCCTTAACTCTCTGTTTGGGAGCAGATCGATCTCATGCTTCGACAGATCGATCTCATGCCTTGACAGATCGATCTCATGCTTCGACAGATAGATCTCAGGCTTAAAAATGCCGTGAAAAAGAGGGATTTTAAGGGACCAGATCGATCTCCTCTTGGACCAGATCGATCTCCTCAAGCTAATTCTATATAAGGAGTGCTGGAAATCAGAAAATTTCGGGAAAAACACAAACCTTCCACTTTCAACCCAAAAACCTAACTTTCTCTCTCAAAAATCAGCCATTTTCAATGAGGTTTGAAGAGAGACCATTAGAGACAAAGTTGTTCCTATCAAAGAGAAGAACAACATAGTTGGAAAGCATTTTCCCATTGTTGGTGTTGAAGGAGTTAAGGGCATTGCCATTGGAGCAAGAAGAGAAATCAATTTTGGTAAGATTCTAACACTCCAACTATGGTGCATTGTTTATTTAATTGATTTTGGAGTTGTTTGGCATGAGTATGGATGGTTAGAAACTATCTAAATACATTGGAATGATTTTGACCTAGAAGTGGTTTAGTGTGAGAAAGTGGAATGTATGGAGATTAATGATGAAAGAGATATGTAAAAGTTATTTATAGTGTTGTGGTATGATTTTAAGATGTGGTTAGTGGATAAATTGTGAGACTTACCTAAAAGAGGTAAAATGTGGATTAAGGCATTCGTAAAATGCATAAGTGGATAATATTGACTAGTGAGGTCAATTATGGGTTAAATACATTAATTCAATCGATTTAATGAATGAATCGCAGCTTCCGAGGATACGCCGAGGCGAGTTGAGCCAAGAGCGTGAGAAGCTAAAAGGAAAGGAGTCGCACCAAGTAAATCGAGGTAAGGGAATTGTGTGGACTCTTAGAGATATCTGTGCGCAATTTGGGTGCTTAAATGTTTTGCTAGAATGCATGAGACTAGGAAATGTTGTTGAGTGATTGAAGGGTAAAAGTTGGGAGTTTGAGAAATGTGCATGAAAACAAAAGCATATTGCTTTGAAAATCATGTTTTATTGCTTTTTAGCAAATGATTGGTAGGTTGGCTAACATTGAAATGATTTGCAAAAGAGATGAGTGTGTTTTGGTTTTGTTAATCATATTTTGCAAGTTTTGAGCCACCTACATGATTTCGTGAGTATGAAAGAGTGCAAGAGGCACTAGTTTTCACATGGATTTCATAATTGTTTTGGCATTGTGCTCTAGTTTGTCTCGCACTGGATGCCCACCTTGTATGTTGCCGTGTTTGGAGCTTCGAGTAGACTGGGTGTCACATCGATTAAATAGGCTCACACGTGCATTGTGTTGACATGATTAATTAGCCGTGTTAGGAGCTTCGGATAGACAAGAGGTCGCCCCGATTAAATAGGCTCACACGTGCGTTTGAGATGTGGCGTGATATGATGTGTTGATTGGGTCCACGGAGTACGTCGTACCGTGCATGTAGCATGGAGTACATTGTACCGTGTTGAGTTGTGATGTGCCGTCTTCGGACGAGATCTGCTATGGACCGGCGGGTAGGATTTGACCCACCTCCCGTGTGGAAGTAGATGGTGGTGATATCCCGCACACCTGATCCGTGTAGTCGGTATCACAGGTTATGTACATAGGCCTTGAGGTTATTACCTATTGTTGAACTGCCTATCTCACATGTCTAATGCTGTTTGAGAATAAATCCATGTTTGAAATGATTGTGGGTCAGGAAAGCCCGAGGGATGGGCCGAGACCTGACCAATGTTGAAATTGATTTGTTAATGGTTTTTAAAGTGCACGGATGCATGATGGGTTATGCCATGCTTTTATTGTGAATTATGCATGATGATTTATACCATGCTTTGAGTTGACATGTGCACTTGATTTTTATAGCATGAATGCTTTACATACCATTAACACAATCATACACTCATGTTTTGAGATAAACAATGAATTAAATGCTTTTGAGCATGGCATCACGATCACGTAGATAGTGCAGTATCTACCTGTTCGCATGATTGCCTTACTGAGCGTGTGGTTTGCTCACCCCCCTTATTTTCCCCTCTCTACAGAGAATTGAGTATAGATTGAGCGTGACTGGAGGCGTTCCCTTTTTGGTAATTCCGCTGCATCCCATCGCTAAAGGTATACACACCTTGATTATTTTGTATCTAAACTAGACATAGCACAGTAGCATTTTGTATGTAACCACTGGGGATGTAAAACAATGTAAACACATGTAACAACTCTGATATATATACATTTATATAAGTGTTTACTCATAAATAGTGTTTCAAATTGAATTGGTATGGTGGAGTGAGTTAGACGTCGACACACAGCCCAACTATTAAGTGTGTGGTTGTTCACGATCGAGGAAGGATGATTAAGGATTGATGCATGAAAATGCGAAAAATTTATACGTATTTTGGTAAGTTGAGGGTCGTGACAGAAGTTGGTATCAGAGCTCGAGTTGGTTTGACGTGTGTCGTGTCTAAAATACTTAATAAGTTGAAAAATTACATCCCCAAGTTACTGTGCTTGTTTAGATACAAATTGTGTATGTCGATGGGTTGACTAAGAAATTGGTTGTGAATGTAGGGAATTGAGTAAGTATGCCTAATACCAGTCGCGGTAGAGGGATGAGAGCACAGGATCAAGGCCGTAGAGGTAGGCTTGGGGGTCGTGTTGAGCCAGAAACACACGAGGCTCAGGAGAATGTTGAGGTGGAGGCTGATGTTGAGCACGCTCCACAGGGTCAAGAGGAGAGGCCCGAGAGTACTGAGGCTCGCTTCGCGAGGATTGAGCGGAGCATTGAGATGATTGTGGAGTTGGTCACCCAATCTTTATCTGGAGTTGGCGGTAGACAGAGTCCCGCTACACAGGGTGATGCCGAGCAGGCGGCAACTCCTGAGGCACGGGAAGCCCAGAGGCCACAGACGATAGATACCCCACCCACACAGGATGTGCCTACGTCGGTTGCTATGCCAGGCAGTAGAGGTTGGGGATATGGATGTGATTTGGATAGACTACGGCAGTTCCAGAAGTTTGGACCACCGTCTTTCAGTGGAGTAAAGGACCCAGTAGCGGCTGAGGATTGGATCAATGAGATCGAGAAATTATATGGGTTCTTTGAGTGCACTACTACCGAGATGGTAGCATTTGCCGCTTTTATGCTGAAGGGATCAGCAGAACATTGGTGGAAATCCACCAGGCCTATTTTGAGAGCCCGGCATACTGAGATCAGCTGGGATGTGTTTCTAGAGGCCTTCCGGAGACAGTATGTCCCGGATACCGCACAGCGGAAGCTAAAGATTGCATTTTTGGGACTGACCCAATGGAGCAGGAATGTGGATGAGTATGAGACTGCTTTTATATCCCTGGGCAGGTATGATCCCAACACGATGGATAATGAGGTCGAGAAGATCCAAAAGTTTGTGGATGGATTGAGACCGACCATCAGGTCTAGATTGGTTCCCCTGGATATACCGACCTATGAGGAGGCAGTGCGCAGGGCGCAATTATGTGAACAAGATGTTGATAGAATCGCCTCGGAGTTTGGAAAGGTTGGTAAGATGAGGGACAGAGATAAGAAGAGACCTATGATGGATAGAGGCTTCAGCTATAAAGGAAGCAAGAGATTCTCTGGAAAGAGGCCGAGAATTGATGAGATCCGGGAGAGGACAGTTGATACTCCCATGTATCCGGCCATTGCTCCAGCTAAGGGAATCGTAATTGGAGGGCCACGGCCTACTACAGAACAGTGTGGCAAGTGTGGCAGGTATCATGGAACTCGACCATGCTATGGACCTCCTGTAGTATGCTTCAGATGTGGGAAGCCAGGGCACATAATCAGAGATTGCCCAGAGATGATAGAGAGAGCCCCACGGAAGGGCAAGGAGCCAGAGAGAGCTCCAGTTGGTACAGCTGCTCTGAGGAGGAGGGCTACAGCTGAGGAAAAGGGGAAGCAAGCAGTGGGTGTAAGCAGAGGACTAGTGCACGCACTGGATCAGGATACTGCAGATCAGTCATCAGATGTGGTAAAAGGTACCATCCAAATCTTTGATTTAGAAGCTTATGTACTGTTTGATCCTGGTGCCACGCATTCCTTTATTTCGTCATCCTTGGCATGTAAATTGTTGAAGCATGTAAAACCCACGCTGCTTGATAAGATGTTGTTGATATCTACCCCTATGAATGATAGTCAGCTGACTGAGCATATATATAGGGATTGTAAAATGAAGATAGGAGGTAAAGAGATGGCAGCCAATTTAATTTTATTAAACATGAGTGATTTTGATGTGATCCTAGGAATGGATTGGTTGGCTGCCAATCATGTTGTTATGGATTGTCATGCAAAAACTTTGATGTTTCCAAAGATAGACAATCTTGTAGTTAATTTTGTGAAATGAAATTAAAGAACATGATTTTTATAAGTGTGATGAGTATGATCTCGATACATGATGTATGAAAGATAAATTTGATTTCATTTATGTATGTGATGTGATGATTTATGATACTAATGGTGGAAAGAATAATGTGAAGGATTCATCGCTTTTGTGATTGAGACGGATAAGGCACGTCTGGAATTGGAAGACATACCCGTGGTTAGGGAATTTTCAGATGTCTTTTCGGATGAGTTACCAGGGTTACCTCCAGCTAGGGAGATGGAGTTTGGTATAGATTTGGCACCTGGTACAGAGCCGATGTCCAAGCCACCATACAGAATGGCTCAAGTTGAGTTAGAGGAGTTAAGGAAACAATTACAAGAATTGCTGGAGAAGGGGTTCATCAGGCCGAGCGTCTCACCTTGGGGAGCACCGGTTCTGTTTGTAAGGAAGAAGGATGGAAGCCTCCGACTGTGTATAGACTACCGGTTGTTGAATAAGGCCACCATCAAGAATAAGTATCCCCTCCCACGCATCGATGATTTGTTGGATCAGCTTAAGGGAGCGCAGGTCTTTTCTAAGATAGATCTGAGATCAGGGTACCATCAGTTGAAGATACGAGGTGGAGATGTACCCAAGACAGCTTTTCGCACCTGGTATGGACATTATGAATTTATGGTTAGGCCATTCGGGTTGACGAATGCTCCTGCAGCTTTTATGTCTTTGATGAATGAGGTATTCCACCAGTACTTAGATCGATTTGTTATTGTGTTTATTGATGATATACTGGTGTATTCAAGGTCTAGAGAGGAACATGAAAGGCATTTAAGGATAGTGCTACAAACCCTCCGAGAGAAGAAGTTGTACGCTAAACTCAGTAAGTGCGACTTTTGGTTGGAACAGATCTCTTTTCTGGGTCACATAGCATCAAAGGATGGAGTATCAGTGGATCCATCTAAGATTGAGGCCGTAGTTGTGAGATCTGAGAATTTCAGACATATTTTATTGATGTAATAATAATTTGAAGTGTAATTTATTGAGCTAAGTAAATTGTGGGAATTATAATTGGAGATTTATATGTTAAGTGTGTAAAATAAGCATGAAGTATGAGAACAGATCGATCTGGGAGAAGGAGAGATCGATCTGGTGAGTTAAAAATGACGAGGAAGGAAGAATTTGAGGAGCAGATCGATCTCCAATGGAAGAGATCGATCTCCAAATGATTCTGTTTGAGAAAGGATCGATCTCATGAGGAAGAGATCGATCTCCAAATGATTCTGTTTGGGAGAAGATCGATCTCCTTAGGAGCAGATCGATCTCATAAAGCCATAAAGAGATCGATCTCACCCCTCGACAGATCGATCTCCTAGGCATAAAATTGCCCAGATCGTCCCCAAATTTCAAACGCAGATCGATCTCATCAAGAGGCAGATCGATCTCCTACCTCCAGTCTATATAAGGGACCCGTGTTTTTCTCCTGTAAACTCACTTTCTCTCTCTTTCGAACCCATTTCCACCGAAAACCTAACTTTCTCACTCATCCAAATCACCCATTTTCGGCCGAATCAGCTGTTGTGGTGAGAAGGAAAGTTGTTCCTCATCAAAGGGAGAACAACATACTTGAAAATCGAAAGACGGATCGAATCGAGGCAAGAGATAAGCTCTCCACAAGCTTTGGGTAATTTCTAAACCTCGATCTTGATATTTGAGATGATTTTGATGTTATTGGTGGTTGTCATTGCGTTGAAATAGTTGAGAAAGGATTAGGGATTGATGAAATTGCAATGTAGTCGGAGTAATGTAGATATTTGGTGATTTTGGTAATTTTGAGAATTTGTGCTATAAATGGAAATATAGACAATGTGGTGAATTAGCATAGATAATTGGTATTAGAGATATAGAACGTCAAGATGTTGTGAATGAGGTTGTAGTTTAGGGTTGAGTTACGAGAATAAAGAGATTTAAGGAGTTATGAGCAATTATGCTCGATTTTGAGAATTGAGGTTTATGAGATAATTGAGTATTGATGTTTTAACATCGTTTGGACAGCTCGGGAGTTCCGGAGTGGAATGCGAGGCTAGTCCGTGATACGGGGGAAACGATTGCACTATACAAGGTGTAAAGAGATAAGGGAAAATCTAAACCATTTGTGTATGTGAATTGCAAACTATTTTAGCATGAATTGTGGTTTATAAAACAAGCATGTTGAGTTTTGTGTTGAGATTTAATTGCACACGATTTTATAGCCGGTTGGGGCCCAATGTTTTTATGAGTTTATGACTGGGCTCTACGTTAAGGCAATATTGAGATTGGAGAAATGTGTGCGTGTGCTTTGCCGGTTGGAACTCGGTTTTATTACGTTTTGTGTTGAGTACAAAACGATTTTCAAATGAGTTTTATGAGAGAAAAACCATCATGAGTTCTACGTGAAGGCAAACCAGTCTTACGTGATAAGACTTAGGTGTGTAGTTGTGAGTACACACCGGGCATTGCTCTGGTAGCATGTAAGCCCGATTTCTTCTCCGTTCTGGTAACGTGAGAATAACCTATTCTGTGACTATGCCACGTATACTTGGTGGCTGTGCCACGTTGAGAAACCCCATTGGTGGCTGTGCCACGTTATACCCCATTGGTGGCTGTGCCACGTTATACTCCATTGGTGGCTGTGCCACGTTGAGAAACCCCATTGGTGGCTGTGCCACGTTATACCCCATTGGTGGCTGTGCCACGTTGAGAAACCCCATTGGTGGCTGTGCCACGTTATACCCCATTGGTGGCTGTGCCACGTTATACCCCATTGGTGGCTGTGCCACGTTGAGAAACCTCATTGGTGGCTGTGCCACGTTATACCCATTGGTGGCTGTGCCACGTTATACCCCATTGGTGGCTGTGCCACGTTATACCCATTGGTGGCTGTGCCACGTTGAGAAACCCTATTCTGTGGCTATGCCACGCGAGAAATTAAATCAGTGGCTTTGCCACGTGTGTTTTGTGGCTATGCCACGCGAGAAATTAAATCAGTGGCTTTGCCACGTGTGTTTTGTGGCTATGCCACGCGAGAATTTAAAACAGTGGCTATGCCACGTGTGTTTAGTGGCTGTGCCACGTGCATTATTTTTACTGTGATTTTATCACGTTATTTGAGAAAGCGTTTAACGCGTTATTTTCACATGCTTTGTTATTGCTCTAGAGTGAGCTCTTTTGCTTCATGTTTTTACATGATTTGAGATATGAGAATATCGTTTTGAGTATTTTCATGCTATGGTTTTCAAATGAGTTTCACATACAAATAAACATTGTGTGATGTGCATTTTGGTTTATGAAATGAGTTCCTTACCCCCTTTACTGAGCGATTTAGAAGCTCACCCTGTTTTCCTTTCCCCCCAGAGTTCTTCAAGTGAAAAAGGATCTCCCTGCGACGTACGGAGTAGTGGCTAGTGGAGGATTCGAGCTCCAGGCCATATATATTGTATCTTGAGGTATATTTTATCTTTTCATGTACCCAGACTATTATTGTAATTGCAGACACTTGATGTATAACAGTATATGGGATGTATTAGGATTAATTTACTTGGAATTGAGTAAGGTGTATAATACCGTATTTATTGTATCATGATGAGATCCTGAGGCATGATAATTATGATGATGTATGACACTGCACAGGAATGCACCTTTAATTGTGAATTAATGAGTAAAAAGTTTAAATTAGCCCTATTTTCCGCATATTCGGGGCGTGACAGAGTTTTCTTGGTATCAGAGCCTAGGGTGTCTAGTACTGTCAGTGTCGGTTAAGAGAAATAGAATACATCCCAAGTGTCTGTAATAGTCTGGTCATGAACTGAAATTGAGGATTGAGATTTCAATCAATTTTGATATGTACGCGCAGGAGACGAGTTGAGATAGAGAATGAGTAAACGACGAGGTCGTTCGAGGAGGCAGGCAGAGTCCCCTCCGCCACCTGTCCCACAACCAGAGAGTCCTAACTCTCGGTTTAATCGGATTGAGACCGATGTGAGGCAAGGTTTTGAGCAGATGGCAGCGTTATTCGCGCAACACTTTGGGGTTAATGCCTCGGATACTACCCCTACACCACCACAAGGACCTCCCATACCCCCAGTGCCTCCCGTCACTCAGCCTGAGGATAGAAGCATGGTCCGACTAAGGGATTTTCTGAAGATGAATCCACCCACATTTAAGGGAAAGAAGGATCCTACAGAGGCTGAGGAGTGGTTGACGGAATTAAGAATTATATTTGATATCCTGGGGTGCACCGATGCTGAGAGGGTCAGTATGAGCGCCTATATGCTGAAGGGGAGAGCTCGAGATTGGTGGGGTACTACCCAGGGTATTCTGATGTCCCACCATGATGTGATTGGTTGGGAAGAGTTCCAGACAGCCTTTAGGACCCAATATGTACCACGAGCCGCCCAGAGAAAGAAACAAGCTGAGTTTTTGAGTTTGGTATAGGGTGACATGTCTGTGGATGACTATGAGAGCCAATTCACAGCGCTATTGAGATATGACCCAGAGACCTTCAAGAGTGAAGAGCTCCGCACAGAGAAGTTTGTGTATGGGTTGAAGCCCGTCATCAGAGATAGATTGATAGGGCTATGCATTACTGAGTTTGGAGATGCTCTGAGACGAGCACAAGAGATTGAAAGAGGGATTGAGATGGTACAATCCCAGAATGAGCTCAGAGCGGTGAATAGAGATAAGGGCAAGAGGCCAGCACTTTTCCAAACAGAGGCTCGGAGAGGTTCCTTCAGAAGAGGAAGGATTGAGGTACAGAAGGACAGATTAGAGAGACCCAGAGCCTATCCTATTATCAAGGAGACCCCTCGATATGTCAGGCCGGAGATAAGGGTTTGTAGGGACTGTGGCCGATCGCATGAGGGAAGTTGTACTGGGTCGATCCATGGATATTTTAGATGCGGTGACATGGGTCATAGAGTGAAGGACTGTCCCCAACCTCAGATACCACATGCTCCGGAGCCCACTAGACAACAGCCTCAGAGAGTGGATCCCCGGAGACGGGCCACTGCGGCAGAGAAAGGGAAGAAACCTGTGGCACAGGGACGTGTGTTTGCCCTGGATAAGGAGACCGCAGACACTTCGACAGAAACTATAAGAGGTACACTCTCTGTCTGTAATCATAAGGCTCATGTGTTGATTGATTCAGGATCCACGCATTCGTTTATTTCTGAGCACCTTGCATGTAGATTAAACTTGAAGTTTGAACCTCTAGAATATATACTACATGTAAATACCCCTATGCGTGAATCTCAGAGAACTGAGTTAATCTGTAGGGGATGTGAGATAAAGGTGGGAGATAGAGTGATGTTAGCAGATCTAATCATGTTGAATGTACATGGGTTTGATGTAATTCTGGGGATGGATTGGTTGGCAACCAATCGAGTGAGTTTAGACTGCTACACTAAGATTGTAACTTTCTCCCTACCTGAGCCTTACAGTGTACGATTGAGATATTGAGGAAATGATTATGTGGATTTCTAGTAAGTAAATTGAGAATTTTGATATTATTTTGGAGAATATTAAATATGATTGTTCATGTGAAGGTTATGAGACACTCATCTCAGACGATGAGCGGGAACATCCGAGGATTGAGGATATACCTGTGGTGTGTGAATTTCTGGATGTTTTCCCAGATGAATTGCCAGGTTTACCACCAGAGAGAGCTGGAGTTTACCATTGATTTGGTACCAGATACTCAGCCGATCTCTAAACCTCCCTACAGAATGGCATTAGTGGAACTTGAGGAATTGAAGAGACAACTACAGGAGTTATTGGATCAAGGGTTTATTAGACCCAGTGTTTCGCCGTGGGGAGCGCCAGTACTATTTGTTAAGAAGAAGGATGGTAGTCTCAGATTATGTGTAGACTACCGATTGTTGAATAAAGCCACGGTGAAGAATAAATACCCATTGCCCAGGATTGATGATCTACTTGATCAGCTAAGAGGGGCATCAGTCTTTTCTAAGATTGATTTGAGATCGGGCTATCACCAATTGAGGATCAAGGAAGAAGATATTCCAAAGACGGCATTCAGGATGAGGTATGGCCATTACGAATTTCTGGTGATGTCCTTTGGGTTGATGAACGCCCCTGCAGCATTTATGAGGTTGATGAATGAAGTATTTAGAGACTATCTAGATAAATTTGTGATAGTCTTTATTGATGATATCCTAGTATACTCTCGGTCGTATGAGGAGCATGCACAGCATTTGTGGTTAGTACTTCAAATACTCCGAGATAAGCAATTATACGGAAAGCTTAGTAAGTGTGAGTTTTGGCTGAACCGGATAGCTTTCCTTGGTCATATAGTCTCAGAGGAAGGAGTATCAGTGGACCCAAGCAAGGTGGAGGATGTGCTTAATTGGGAGAGACCGAGGACAGTCACTGAGGTGCGAAGCTTCCTTGGTTTGGCAGGGTATTACAAAAGATTTGTGGAAGGATTTTCAAGGATTGCTGCCCCTTTGACTAAGCTCACGCGCAAAGAGACTCCATTTATATGGACTGATCAATGTGAGCTCAGTCT
Organism: Firmiana major; assembly: GCA_033439115.1. Taxonomy (NCBI): domain Eukaryota; kingdom Viridiplantae; phylum Streptophyta; class Magnoliopsida; order Malvales; family Malvaceae; genus Firmiana; species Firmiana major. Next base: position 87,604,454 of record CM065896.1, on the reverse strand, counting down.
TCAGGAATTAAAGAGGAGATTGACAGCGGCACCTGTGTTAACTATTCCTGAGGGATCAGGAGGATTTTCGGTGTATAGTGATGCATCTCACCAAGGATTGGGGTGTGTGCTTATGCAACACGGGAGAGTGGTCGCATATGGATCGCGACAGCTGAAGGACCATGAGCGGAATTACCCCACACATGACTTAGAGTTAGCCGCTGTGGTATTTGCTTTGAAGATCTGGCGACACTACTTGTATGGGGAAAGATTCCAGATTTTCACTGATCACAAGAGTTTGAGATATCTCTTTGATCAGAAAGAGTTAAACATGAGACAAAGGAGATGGATGGAACTCCTTAAGGATTACGACTGTGAGATTCTTTATCATCCGGGTAAGGCGAATGTGGTTGCTGATGCCCTGAGCAGGAAGAGTATGATATCTGCTATGATGATCAGGGAATGGGATTTGTTAGAGCAGTTCGCCGAACTTTGGATCAGAGTTAAAGAAGTAGAGACTGGATTTTTGGCTAGCTTGCGGATAGAGCCCAGGATCATGGATCAAATTAGAACTGGGCAGCGCAGTGATCAGAGATTGATAGATATGGTTAGCCAAGCTGAGCAGAGTTCGCAGTCGGATCTCACCATCAGTGAGGATGGATTGTTGAGATTCAGAGGACGGATTTGTGTACCGGACGATGATACCCTGAAGAGACAGATACTGAGAGAATCCCACTGCTCGCGATACACCATGCACCCAGAGAGTACTAAGATTTACGGAGACTTAAGAAAGGTGTATTGGTGGAGTGGTATGAAGCGAGACGTGGCAGAGTATGTGGCCAGGTGTTTAGTATGCCAGCAAGTGAAAGCTGAGCATCGGAAGCCCGGAGGACTACTACAGCCCTTACCTGTACCTACATGGAAATGGGAGCATGTCACTATGGACTTTATTATGGGTTTACCGAGGACCCGGAGAGGTCGTGACGAGATATGGGTCATTGTGGATAGATTGACCAAGAGTGCCCACTTCCTTGCCATCAAGAGCACAGATACGGTGGATGCCTTAGCTGAGCTATATGTCAGCGAGATAGCTAGATTACATGGGGCTCCAGTGAGTATTACTTCTGATAGAGATTCCCGGTTTACTTCCAGATTTTGGACCCAGTTTCAGGAGTCCATGGGATCTCGATTGAGTTTTAGTACCGCCTATCATCCTCAGACAGATGGTCAGTCAGAGAGGACTATTCAGACCCTGGAGGATATGTTGAGGGCGTGTACGATGGATTTTAAGGGATCATGGGATGATCACCTGCCCCTAGCAGAGTTTGCATACAATAATAGCTATCATGCGAGTATTGGAATGGCACCTTTTGAGGCTCTATATGGTAGGAGGTGTAGATCCCCTGTAGCTTGGGAAGAGGTCGGTGACAGAAAGATAAATGCTCCCGAGCTTGTTGAGCAAGCCGTACAGAGTGTGAAACTCATATGTGAGAGGTTACGGGCTGCCCAAAGTAGACAGAAAAGCTACGCGGATGTGCGTAGACGGCCACTCGAGTTTGAGGTTGGTGATGCAGTATTTCTGAGAATATCACCGAGTAAGGGTATCATGCGATTTGGGAAGAAAGGAAAATTGAGTCCTCGATACATAGGACCATTCGAGATTCTTGAGAGAGTGGGAGAGGTAGCTTACAGATTAGCATTACCCCCACAGATGTCCGGAATACACAATGTTTTTCATGTGTCTATGTTGAGAAAGTACCACCCGGACCCTTCCCACGTCATAGAGTATGATGAGATGGACATACAGGAGGACATGAGCTATACTAAGGAACCCGTCCGGATTCTCGATAGAAAGGAGAAGGTACTGAGAACCAAGAGCATCCCATTAGTGAAAGTTTTGTGGAAACATCACTCAATGGAAGAGGCAACGTGGGAACTAGAGAGTCTCATGAAGGAGAAATACCTTCATCTATTTTGACTAGTTGAGTTGAATTTGGAGGACCAAATTCTTTTAAGGTGGGGAGGATGTGAGATCTGAGAATTTCAGACATATTTTATTGATGTAATAATAATTTGAAGTGTAATTTATTGAGCTAAGTAAATTGTGGGAATTATAATTGGAGATTTATATGTTAAGTGTGTAAAATAAGCATGAAGTATGAGGACAGATCGATCTGGGAGAAGGAGAGATCGATCTGGTGAGTTAAAAATGACGAGGAAGGAAGAATTTGAGGAGCAGATCGATCTCCAATGGAAGAGATCGATCTCCAAATGATTCTGTTTGAGAAAGGATCGATCTCATGAGGAAGAGAACGATCTCCAAATGATTCTGTTTGGGAGAAGATCGATCTCCTTAGGAGCAAATCGATCTCATAAAGCCATAAAGAGATCGATCTCACCCCTCGACAGATCGATCTCCTAGGCATAAAATTGTCCAGATCATCCCCAAATTTCAAACGCAGATCGATCTCATCAAGAGGCAGATCGATCTCCTACCTCCAGTCTATATAAGGGACCCGTGTTTTTCTCCTGCAAACTCACTTTCTCTCTCTTTCGAACCCATTTCCACCGAAAACCTAACTTTCTCACTCATCCAAATCACCCATTTTCGGCCGAATCAGTTGTTGTGGTGAGAAGGAAAGTTGTTCCTCATCAAAGGGAGAACAACATACTTGGAAATCGAAAGACGGATCGAATCGAGGCAAGAGATAAGCTCTCCACAAGCTTTGGGTAATTTCTAAACCTCGATCTTGATATTTGAGATGATTTTGATGTTATTGGTGGTTGTCATTGCGTTGAAATAGTTGAGAAAGGATTAGGGATTGATGAAATTGCAATGTAGTCGGAGTAATGTAGATATTTGGTGATTTTGGTAATTTTGAGAATTTGTGCTATAAATGGAAATATAGACAATGTGGTGAATTAGCATAGATAATTGGTATTAGAGATATAGAACGTCAAGATGTTGTGAATGAGGTTGTAGTTTAGGGTTGAGTTACGAGAATAAAGAGATTTAAGGAGTTATGAGCAATTATGCTCGATTTTGAGAATTGAGGTTTATGAGATAATTGAGTATTGATGTTTTAACATCGTTTGGACAGCTCGGGAGTTCCGGAGTGGAATGCGAGGCTAGTCCGTGATACGGGGGAAACGATTGCACTATACAAGGTGCAAAGAGGTAAGGGAAAATCTAAACCATTTGTGTATGTGAATTGCAAACTATTTTAGCATGAATTGTGGTTTATAAAACAAGCATGTTGAGTTTTGTGTTGAGATTTAATTGCACACGATTTTATAGCCGGTTGGGGCCCAATGTTTTTATGAGTTTATAACTGGGCTCTACGTTAAGGCAATATTGAGATTGGAGAAATGTGTGCGTGTGCTTTGCCGGTTGGAACTCGGTTTTATTACGTTTTGTGTTGAGTACAAAACGATTTTCAAATGAGTTTTATGAGAGAAAAACCATCATGAGTTCTACGTGAAGGCAAACCAGTCTTACGTGATAAGACTTAGGTGTGTAGTTGTGAGCACACACCGGGCATTGCTCTGGTAGCATGTAAGCCCGATTTCTTCTCCGTTCTGGTAACGTGAGAATAACTTATTCAGTGACTATGCCACGTATACTTGGTGGCTGTGCCACGTTGAGAAACCCCATTGGTGGCTGTGCCACGTTATACCACATTGGTGGCTGTGCCACGTTATACCCCATTGGTGGCTGTGCCACGTTGAGAAACCCCATTGGTGGCTGTGCCACGTTATACCCCATTGGTGGCTGTGCCACGTTATACCCCATTGGTGGCTGTGCCACGTTGAGAAACCCCATTGGTGGCTGTGCCACGTTATACCCCATTGGTGGCTGTGCCACGTTATACCCCATTGGTGGCTGTGCCACGTTGAGAAACCTCATTGGTGGCTGTGCCACGTTATACCCATTGGTGGCTGTGCCACGTTATACCCCATTGGTGGCTGTGCCACGTTATACCCATTGGTGGCTGTGCCACGTTGAGAAACCTTATTCTGTGGCTATGCCACGCGAGAAATTAAACTGTGGCTTTGCCACGTGTGTTTTGTGGCTATGCCACGCGAGAAATTAAATCAGTGGCTTTGTCACGTGTGTTTTGTGGCTATGCCACGCGAGAATTTAAAACAGTGGCTATGCCACGTGTGTTTAGTGGCTGTGCCACGTGCATTATTTTTACTGTGATTTTATCACGTTATTTGAGAAAGCGTTTAACGCGTTATTTTCACATGCTTTGTTATTGCTCTAGAGTGAGCCCTTTTGCTTCATGTTTCTACATGATTTGAGATATGAGAATATCGTTTTGAGTATTTTCATGCTATGGTTTTCAAATGAGTTTCACATACAAATAAACATTGTGTGATGTGCATTTTGGTTTATGAAATGAGTTCCTTACCCCCTTTACTGAGCGATTTAGAAGCTCACCCTGTTTTCCTTTCCCCCCAGAGTTCTTCAAGTGAAAAAGGATCTCCCTGCGACGTACGGAGTAGTGGCTAGTGGAGGATTCGAGCTCCAGGCCATATATATTGTATCTTGAGGTATATTTTATCTTTTCATGTACCCAGACTATTATTGTAATTGCAGACACTTGATGTATAACAGTATATGGGATGTATTAGGATTAATTTACTTGGAATTGAGTAAGGTGTATAATACCGTATTTATTGTATCATGATGAGATCCTGAGGCATGATAATTATGATGATGTATGACACTGCACAGGAATGCACCTTTAATTGTGAATTAATGAGTAAAAAGTTTAAATTAGCCCTATTTTCCGCATATTCGGGGCGTGACAGTAGTTCAGTGGCAGAGACCCCAGACAGTGACAGAGATCAGAAGTTTCTTGGGTTTAGCTGGGTATTACCGAAGGTTTGTAGAGGGATTTTCGAGGTTAGCTGCTCCTTTGACACGTCTCACGAGGAAAAATGTAGAGTTTGTGTGGGACAAAAAGTGTGAAGAAAGTTTTGAGGAGTTGAAAAGGAGATTAACTACAGCTCCAATACTCACCATTCCTACCAGCTCAGGAGGTTTCTCGGTGTATGCAGATGCTTCACACCTAGGACTGGGCTGTGTATTGATGCAGGATGGGAAGGTAGTAGCCTATGGATCAAGACAGTTAAAGGATCATGAGAGGAACTACCCGACCCATGACTTGGAGTTGGCAGCGGTGGTGTTTGCGCTGAAGATATGGCGCCACTACCTCTATGGTGAGAGATTTCAGATTTATACAGATCATAAGAGCCTTAAGTACCTGTTCTCACAGAAAGAGTTGAACATGAGACAGAAGAGATGGCTCGAGCTGTTAACGGATTATGATTGTGAAATCCTATACCACCCGGGTAAAGCAAATGTGGTTGCTGATGCATTGAGTAGGAAGCATCTCGGGATGGTATCATTTATGATGATCAGGGAACACGAGCTGTTGGAACAGTTCACGAACCTCAGTTTGGATATGACCCCGCCTAACGCTGATAGTGGATTTATGATAGCTAGCCTGCAGTTGGAACCGGATCTGGCAGATCGAATCTGACAGGCTCAGCGAGTTGATCAGCAGTGTAGTGATATTGTCGGGCAGATACAGAGGGGTATAGAGACGGAATTTGGGTTGAGTTCGGATGGATTGCTGAGGTTCAGAGGTAGGATATGTGTTCCTGATGACGCAGAGATCAGAAGGTTGATCCTGACAGAGGCTCACTCATCGAAGTATACGATACATCCAGGGGGTACCAAAATGTATCAAAACCTTCGAAAGGTTTATTGGTGGTCGGGAATGAAAAAGCACATTGCTGAATATGTTGCTAAGTGTCTCGTTTGTCAGCAGGTGAAGGTAGAGCATCAGAAGCCTGCAGGGTTATTGCAGCCTCTACCGATATCGACATGGAAGTGGGAGCATGTCACCATGGATTTTGTGATGGGATTACCGAGGACCCGAAGAGGTCATGATGCCATATGGGTGATTGTGGATCGGTTGACGAAATCAGCCCATTTTCTAGCTATGAGAGCTACCGATACTCAGAGCCAGTTAGCGAACCTATATGTGCGCGAGATAGTGAGGCTACATGGAATTCCAGTAAGCGTTGTTTCTGATAGGGATGCACGCTTCACTTCCCACTTTTGGGAACATTTTCAGGAAGCGATGGGGACCCAGTTGAATTTTAGCACCGCGTTTCATCCTCAGACAGATGGTCAGTCAGAGAGGACTATACAGACCCTGGAGGACATGTTTAGAGCGTGTGCATTGGATTTTGGAGGCTCCTGGGATGACCATTTGCCACTCGCAGAGTTCGCGTATAATAACAGTTTTCATGCGAGTATCGGGATGGCACCATATGAGGCATTGTATGGGCGTAGATGCCGTTCCCCTATTGGATGGGAAGAGGTTGGCGACAGACAGATCTTTGCTCCCGACTTGGTTAGACAAGCCTCTGAGGACGTCCAATTGATATGTGAGAGGTTACGGACATGTCAGAGCAGGCAAAAGAGTTATGCTGACAAGAGACGGAGACCACTAGAGTTTGAGGTGGGTGAGTCAGTGTTTTTGAAAGTTTCCCCTTCGAAGGGAATTATGAGATTTGGGAAGAAGGGAAAGTTGAGCCCTCGATATACAGGGCCATTTGAGATACTTGATAAGGTGGGAGATAAGGCGTATAGATTGGCATTGCCACCAGAGTTGGCAAGTGTGCATAACGTCTTCCACGTATCCATGTTGAGGAAGTATCACCCGGACCCGGCACATGTGATTAGATATGAGCCTTTGGAGCTCAATGAGGGTATGACATATGTTGAGAAGCCAGTTCGGGTATTGGACAGAAAAGAGAAAGTGTTGAGGACAAAGACAATTCCCTTGGTGAAAATACTTTGGCAACATCACACTGTAGAAGAAGCCACATGGGAATTGGAGAGTTTGATGTGGGAGAAGTGCCCCGAGTTGTTCACAGAATAATTGGTTCCAATTTGGAGGACCAAATTTTCTAAGTGGGGGAGAATGTGAGACTCCGTATATGTATAAGGGTATATATGTACATAGAAATGTAAATAGAGTTGTACTATGAATTCATAAGTGAAGTATATGTGATGTAAGTCCATAAGTAATGTACACACTTGTAATGAGAGTGGTAATTGTACACACAAGTTACATTATGTATGAATGTGAAGAAATGGACTTAAACATGTGGAGAATGTGTGTAGAATGGATTATGAATAGTTTGGTAAAATGGAAGTAGAATTGCATAAGTTTTGCACTTCCATTTTTGTTTATATTAAGTACCATTGGTCATACAAAGATTCTACACAAGTTTTAATGTGTATGAAGTGAGGATGGATGCCATTTTCAAGTCTCAAAGATGAATGAATGAGGAAATGATCATGGTAGCAAATTAAGGACGTTTGGTAAGTGTTGTTGCAGAGGAACTGCAGAAAATCTAGAAATTTTGAAGGGCAGATCGATCTCATGGGATGAGAGATCGATCTGGAAGAGCCAGAATGCTCTTATTTGGGCAAAAGAATAGAACAGATCGATCTCCAATGGACCAGATCGATCTCCTTAACTCTCTGTTTGGGAGCAGATCGATCTCATGCTTCGACAGATCGATCTCATGCCTCGATAGATCGATCTCATGCCTCGACAGATCGATCTCAGGCTTAAAAATGTCGTGAAAAAGAGGGATTTTAAGGGACCAGATCGATCTCCTCTTGGACCAGATCGATCTCCTCAAGCTAATTCTATATAAGGAGTGCTGGAAATCAGAAAATTTCGCGAAAAACACAAACCTTCCACTTTCAACCCAAAAACCTAACTTTCTCTCTCAAAAATCAGCCATTTTCAGTGAGGTTTGAAGAGAGACCATTAGAGACAAAGTTGTTCCTATCAAAGAGAAGAACAACATAGTTGGAAAGCATTTTCCCATTGTTGGTGTTGAAGGAGTTAAGGGCATTGCCATTGGAGCAAGAAGAGAAATCAATTTTGGTAAGATTCTAACACTCCAACTATGGTGCATTGTTTATTTAATTGATTTTGGAGTTGTTTGGCATGAGTATGGATGGTTAGAAACTATCTAAATACATTGGAATGATTTTGACCTAGAAGTGGTTTAGTGTGAGAAAGTGGAATGTATGGAGATTAATGATGAAAGAGATATGTAAAAGTTATTTATAGTGTTGTGGTATGATTTTAAGATGTGGTTAGTGGATAAATTGTGAGACTTACCTAAAAGAGGTAAAATGTGGATTAAGGCCTGACGTTAAGGAATGGCCATAGTCCGTCAAGGAATGGTCATCACATTTTAAAACAGATGATATGAGTTATGATGTTATGTAAAACACATTTGCACGAAAAATTCAACATGCAATTATATTCAAAATCATATCTTTCTCGTTTAAAATTTCACAGTAAAGTCAGGACTCGACCCCTCCTTCGGGTGATCCTGACTCACACAAAATCATGAAAATCCGTTCACATCACATATGGGTTTAAAAAGCATGGAAATAACCATCATGCACATTTAATTTAAAACCCGGTTTGATCTCATCAAAATCGTCGACATGCGAGACTAGGCAACATCTGTATATCGGCAATAACCAGGACTATGGCCATGTGTGTCCTCGTGAGTCCCTCTAGCTACACGGATCCTAGTGTGCGAGGTCTCACCCTGATCGGGAACCGCCCGGGAGGTGGGTCAATCCAACCCGTCAGTCTTATCCGATACCACGCATCCGAAGATGCCGTATCCGAAGATACCCCGTATCACAAAGATACCGTATCCGACGTACCCCGTATCACAAAGATACCACACGGTACATCGTACTCCATGCTACTTGCACGGTACATCGTACTCCATGGACCCATACCGCTCTAGGTACTCCAGCCCAAATGGCCTGCTTCCCACAGAGAGGTTTTGTTTCTTATATCATATCTCAATACTCATGCCATGTCTCAAAACGCACTTGCGAGCCTATTTAATCGGTGACACACAGTCTACCCGATGCTCCAAGCACGGCTCATCGCATGTTCTCATAAAAATCAGTGCGAGCGATGCTCAGCACTCTCATCAAATCAAGTAAAACTGGCAGAGCCCGCTTTACATCCCCACAAGGCCGCCAACCTCATCCCTCACTCTCACCCCACTTAAGAGGTCTTTTGAGCCTGTTGGGCCTTTTGGCTGACTCCAAGGGCAGACAACGCTACTCCACAAATCCAGTAAAACTAGTGCGAGCTAGGCTCTAGCACTCTATATATAAATCACATGAAAATCTTATAAAATCTGGTGCGAGTTAAACTCCAGCACCCTGTCACAAAAATCATGTAAATTCTTGTGCGAGTTAGACTCTAGCACCGTGTCACGAACAAGCATGTGAAATCTGGTGCGAGTTATACTCTAGCACCTATGCATGTAAAACTCTAGTGCGAGCTCTCGCTCCAGCACTAATGCATGCATCACACAAATCAAACATCGTGCGAGCTGAGCTCTAGCACGTCACATATCAATAAAAACACGTAGGTGGCTCTGTTTCCTCAAAACAGTTTTCAAAATAATTTCATCGTTGAAAGTATGCAATGCTGTGCATTTTCTTTCAAGGTTAGCCAGCCTACTCATGCATGCATTAAAATGTCTCCAGAATAAGCAGAAACCTCTTGTTCTTGCTCCTCCCAATTTTCCTAAATTCGTAAATTTTACCCTTAACAAGGGTATTTTGGTAATTTGCCCATTCGGAGCACTAAAATTATTATTTGACCTCTAGACCCTTCAGATAATTTTTAAAGACTGCAATGAACTTAAAATTGCGTAAAGTTTACCTCTAGCAGTCCGTAGAATTCCCTTACCTTAATTTCCTGTCGAGTCTGACCTTTCCTTTTCCACTGTTGTCTCGTCGCGCAGTCCGATACGCTCCCAATCAAACCTCCGGAACTGCGTATAAATATTCCTCGGGTCAGATATTGTACAACTTAATTGTATTTCTTATTTTCTGGGCTTAATTTAAATCATTGAGCCCGTTTATCCCTATTGGGCCCGATTGCACCTTAATAGGCCTTAATCGGCCTAAAGCCCGTTTTCCACTTAATTTTCACTTTATCGAGGCCTATTGGGCTCACTGGGCCCACCAAAAATTTATTGGGCCTCGTTCTAACTCTCGAATAGCTAATTTTATTATTTACGACAATTCATCTAAATTTTCATAATTTAATTCAATTTATGCGGAATTTAAATTCATATCACGCATAACGATGTAAATTGTCGTAAATAAGGATCACTTACCCGAGATTCCATGCTAGTACGTAAATTGAGGCTGTCTCGAGCTCTCGTTTGATGCCAATCGTCGAGCTACACAATTCCACAATTTTTCCAGGTAAGTTTTCAGCCCAAAATTAATTAAATTAAATACTCCAAAATTTAAATCGGGTCAATTTCGACCACTATTGACTTACCCATAGCTCGATTGCATCGTCGGGATTTCTCCCCAATTTTTTCTCTTTTTCTTTTTCCCTTTTTCTCCTTTTTTTCCTCTCTTTTTGGCTGAACCGGTTCAGTCCGGTTCGGACCGGTTCAGACCCGCCGGTTCACCCCGGTTCACTCCGGTTCGGCCGGTTCACCGCCTTGTCGGTCGGTTCTCCGCCGGCTTCCACCGCCAGCACCTCCGCAAGGTCGTCCGCAGCACGAATCTACCCTCGGTTTCGGTCGAGGTCGCCGGAACGCCGCAGGTTCGGCTCTTCTCCCTCGGCCGTCGGAAACCCATTTCTTCCCTTGGTCGTCGCCGGCGATTCCCGCCGTTTCGTCGGCTGATATCGGTCTCAAAAGAACCGTCGTCGCCTGGGCTTTCAGAATCGGGCCTTAGTTCCGCCCAAATCGCCGCCGTTCGCCGCCGGTGACCCTTTCTTTCCCGCGGCCTTCTCCTCCGTTTTCCTGCGTTCTCCGGCGTCCTTGGCGCGCGTCACCAGTGGCAGACGATTCACTTGGCGTCGGGCTTCCTTCGCCGGCCCTCGCCTGGGCTCAACGGCCGCCGGTGGCTCGTCGGACTCCTCGGTCGGCTGCTTCGTTTTCGTTTCTGCTTCTCTTTCTCTCTCCCCGATTTGTTTCAATCTGTTTCCTTTTTTTTGTTTATAACTTTTATTTTTCTTATTTTAATCATTCAAATACCTTAAAAATACCCAAATATCCCTTAAAATTATTATTTTATTCCAATTTAATTAATTTAATTTTATTTAATTTATTTATTATATTTTAACCATTTTTCGGATATAATTTTTTCCGTATTTTCGGGATATTGTCCCGAATGACTTTTCGGTATATTTTTCGATTATTTTTGGGATTATTTTTCCGAACTAAAAATCCCGATTAATTTCGATTAATTCCCATAAATTAATATCTTGATCAATTTAACCCAAAATAAATTTATTTCATCCTCATTGACCAAAATTACTCTAATCCATATTTTTAATTAAATTTCCTTATCGAAATTATATCGACTTTCAGTCTTTTGACCATTTTTCCCTTACACGTGTTCGGGATTAATTTAACCCGACTTCCCTTCACGAATACTCATTCATTTCGTATTTTAATTAAATTCGGGTCTTACAACTCTCCCCCACTTAAGGAATTTGGTCCTCCAAATTAGAACAAATTTATATGAGTCCATAGACTACTCCGGGTACATTAATCGTATCATACTTCTTTAATTCTCACGTGACCTTTTTCCGGAGTGTATGTCACGACCCGAATTACCTAAAAATCAGAGTAAATTTTTTTGCTTTTTCATTTATTATTTAATTCTTACCTTTCTCTCGTCGTGACCATCCTACAACACAGTTGGGCTATGATTCGGTGTTAGTCACCTCACACTATTTAACATTTCATTCCCATAATCATATATCAGAGTCTACTATCCTTTTGACTTTAAATAAACACATACCCAATGGTATTTACATGACTCTACATCCCCGACATCATATCCATTTACAGTACTGTGCATTACATATTTAGATACAAAACCATACAAATGTGTATACCTGTCTCTCGATGGGAAGCAGCAAGCAGCGGATATCAAGTATGCAAGTCCTCAGCCGCTCAATAATTATTACAAGTGCTCTGAAAAGATGGGAAAATAAGGGGGGTGAGCAAACCACACGCTCAGTAAGGCAATTATGCAAGTAAGTAGATAACTCCACTATCTACATGCTCATAATGCCATGCCCTTAAATCCATTTCTTTTCATTAAAATCATCAAGCACAAAGTCATGCATATTCAATGCCATAGTTCATCCAAAACTATTTGTGCATATATAAATCATGTAACTCATGCATTCAAAGCATTTTATGTGACATCATTAAATCATATTAAGCATGAATTAGATCAAGATCATGCAGTCTTTTATGCCATGTAAGACAAAACATGGATTTCAAATGAAAGCATGGAAAACTTCACATGCTACTGCATTTAAATCAAAACATTAAAACTGCAATTAAAACTAACCCTTCCGGGTCCATCTCATAAAACAATTCAATAAAATTCATTATAAAACTCCGGTTATAAAACCACCATTCTTTCAGGGTCACATATCATAAAATCATATGAAATCATAAATTCATCAAATCGGGGGCCTGACCCCTCCTTCGGGTCTACCCTGGTCTAACAGACCACAAGTTATATCATGTGAGACAATCAGGTAATTAACAGTAACATCGAGGACTATGGCCATATCCTAGTGATCCCTGGCAACACGGTACCTAGTGTGCGGGGTATCACACCTGAAACGGGAGGTGGGTCGTCCTACCCGCCAGAACAGCATAACACCAGGATTGCGAGGGCAAGGCTTGCTGCCTCGTGGCTAATGCCACTCCACTCCAACAATCCCCACGGTACAGCGTACTCCGCGTGACATACACGGTACAAAGTACTCCGTGAACCCAAGCTCAGTCAGGGGTGCCTGTAATAGGTCTTATCCACCCATATCATCTGTCTCAGAATGCACGTGTGAGCATATCATCTCACTGTGACACACAGTCTACAGGAGGCTCCAACACGGCTATATGCATGTAATATAAATCCCTGTGCGAGCGAAGCTCAAGCACGGCTCCATGCATATTCATGATATCTGAAAATCTCGTGCGAGCGAAGCTCTAGCACGGTTTCATAAAAATCAGTGAAATCTGCGTACGAGCAGCGCTCCAGTACGACTTAAACTGATTATAATTTCATGTAAATTCCACGTACGAGCAACGCTCTAGTACGGATATGTATATAAATTCAGTGAAAACCTCGTACGAGAAAAACTCTAGTACGGCATTCAAATGAATTATGAAAACCATATAAAACTTTGTGCGAGCAACGCTCCAGCACAAATGAATGCTCAAGTAAATCAAATCTCGTGCGAGTTATACTCCAGCACGGCTTTATGCATAACTAAATCAAATCTCGTGCGAGTTTCACTCCAGCACGGCTTTTATGCATAATTAAATCAAAACAGGATGTGAGCTAAGCTCCAGCATCTCTCATGCATGTCAAATCATTAAAAGTAGTGCGAGTAATCGCTCCAGCACTATTTTATGCATACCACGTCAAAACAAATCAAAACATGTCAAAACATGTCAAAACAGAGTGCGAGCTAGGCTCCAGCAGCTCTAATTTCATAATATTAAAAATCAGTGCGAGCACCATGCTCTAGCACATTTCATGCATATGATGCCACAAGTCGGTGCGAGCAACTGCTCAAGCACATTTATGCACATTCACAAACGCAGATATAGTGCGAACTACGTGTCGGCACTATCTGTTTCCATATAAACTTGATAGTTGGCCTCTTTTCCAAAGAAATTTCATTTAAATATTAATAACACCTACGTAGTGTTATTTTGTGAAATTCATGCATTTATTGGCCAATCTATCGCTTTACTTTGATTAAAATCAAGAAAATTCCTTAATCATAAAAATCCTTAAATCATGCATTCCATGCATGTCATGCTTTCACCATCCTTAGGTGAACTTCCCTCAATAGGGGTAAAATAGACATTTCACCTATTTTGATCCTTAAAAATTATTTAAACCACTTTTAGGATCATTTTACAATAATCGTGTATACATACATAATCAGTGTATACAAAATCTATTAAAATATGCGTAGCTACCTCTAGCTACTCACACAATTCCCTTACCTCATTTATCTGTACAGTCTGACCTTTACATCGATGTCTCGTCACGCAGTCCGATTTGCTCCGAATCCAAATCAAATCTCCGGCACTGCGGATAAATGTTCATCAGGTCAAATACAATACAATTAATTGTATTTCTTAATTTTCTGGGCTTAATTTAAATCATTGGGCCCGTTTACCCATATTGGGCCCGATTGTACCATAATGGGCCATAATCGGCCTTAAGCCCGTTTATCACACTTTATCGAGGCCTATTGGGCTCATTGGACCCATCAATATTTATTTAGCCTCGTTCTAAATTCTCAGATAGCTTATGAATTATTTACGACAATTTATCCCAATTTCTAGAATTTAATTCATTTATGCGGAAATTAAATCCGTAATTCATGCGTTAAATATCAATCACGCATAACGATATAAAATTATCGTAAATAAGGATTACTTACCCGAGATTCCATGATAGTACTCAAATCAAGGCTGTCTCGAGCTCTCGGTTGATGCCAATTGTCGAGCTACACATTTAAATATATTTTCGGGTAAACTTTCAGTCGATTATTTATCAAATTAAATATTTCGAAAATTAAATCGGTCAATTCGATCGCTTACCGACTTACCCGAAGCTCGATTACATCACTGGAATTTTTCTCAATTTTTTCTCTTTTTCTTTTTTCCTTTTTCTTCCTTTTTTTTCTCTCTTTTTGGCTGAACCGGTCCGGTCTAGTTCAACCCGGTTCGGCCGGTCCAGTCATCCTTTGGTCGTGTCGGGGCCGTCCGGCCGGTTCTCGATGTGATTCCGATGCCGTTCGGCGCGCCATGGCCTGGGCTTCTCAAATCAGGCCTCGGCTGGGGTCGAATCGCAGCCATCGCCGACGAATCGACGTCTCTTCCCCCGCGGCTTCTCCTCCGTTTCCGACGTTTTTCGACGACTCCACGGCGCGTCCTGGCCGCTGGTGGTTCGCCCGAGGTCGGCCGACCTTCGCCGACCCTCGTCGGCCCCTCAGCCTCGCCGGTGGTGGCTCGCCGGTGAGTCTCTCTTCTTCCCTCGGTCTCGCTTCGTTTTTCGCCTCTGTTTCTTTTCTTTCTGTTTCAGACTTTTGTTTTTCTTTTTTTTTTATTTATTTTTTTTATTAACTTTTAATATTATTTTATTCAATAAAATAATATTAAAATGCATAAATATCCTTAAAAAAATTTATATTTTATTCATTTAATCTGTAAATAATTTTCTCAGTCCGATTTTACCTTTCCGGTATATTTTTCGATTATTTTCGGGATTATTTTTCGATACGAAAATCCCGGTTTATTCCAATAAATTCATATCTTGATCAATTTAACCCGGAATTTAATTATTTCTTCGTCATTGATCAAGATTTCTCATTTTCATATTTTTAATTAAATTTTCTTGTCCCGATTAATACCGAATTTTGGTCTTTTGACCATTTTGCCCTTGCACGTATTCGGGAATGTCATTTAAGTCCTTTTGCATTTTTAAATGCACTCGAAAATATCAGGTCTTACATTACTACCAAAGAACTTTAATTAAGGAGATCATCTTAAACCTCAATACTTTCTCTTTCCTGTTTAATGCCCGAATCAACTTCTTCAATATACTTATATTTTCATTAAACTGAACTTTTGGAATCCATATTCGATCACCTATGCTGGATCCGGATAGTATTTTCGAAGCATCAAAAGCTGGGACACATTGTGGGTGCCTGTTAATTCAAGTGATAACGCCAACCTACAGGTCTTATCTCCCACTTGTCCAATCTCTCAAAATATTCAATCCAGCGAAACTCAACTTACCTTCTTCCAGAAGCTCGCTATGTCCTTATTCTCTTAACTTTCAACCATACCAATTCACCCTAGGTGAATTCCAATACTTTTCTATCTGCTCTGAGGTGTTCTTAATCTCTCATCCTTAACTAAACATCCTCAGAGACTTATTATCCAAAGTCGAAAAAAATAATTCTATCTGTACCCACTTTTTCTTATCCAATTTGGGGAACAACCCCTACAGCCATACACTGCCTCATATCTTGTTATCCCGATACTCAAGTGGCAACTGTCACTATTGACGAATTCGATTTGTAATAACTGATCATCCCAGGAGCATAAAAATCAAGGGCACACGCTTTCATCGGATCCTTCAGAACCTGTACAGTCCTCTCTGACTGACCATCTGTCTGAGGATGAAAAGCTGTGCTAATACTCAGTCGGGTTCCCATAGCTTCCTGAAAAATATTCCCTGAAGTAAGAAGTGAAGCGGGAATCCCTATATGACATCATGCTCACTGGAACGCTACATCATGTTCCACGATCTTCCTTATACATAAATCCTCATACACACTCTGAGTATCTGGGGATTTCATAACCAGAAGGTGGGTAGACTTAGTCACTCTATCGACTATCATCTAAATAGCCTCGTAATTCACCTGGGTTCTCTGTAACCCATCACGACATTCATGGAGACTTGCTCTCATTTACGTGCCGTGTCGATATAGGTAGAGGCTGCAATAACTCTACAGACTTTTAATATTCTACCTTAATCTGCTGACACACTAGGCACTTTTCCACAATCTCTACCATATTTCTTTTCACATCTGATCACCAATACCCTTTTCGAGATTTCGATATATATTCTTTACTTTCCATATGCACTATATATCCCAAAGAGTGAGCTTCTGACAATATTACTATCCCATCAACTGTGGTCCTGGGGAGCACTCATACTGTCTCGAAATCCTCAGTAACTCATCATCACTCACTGTGAACTCTGTCACTGTCTCCTTCTGAATCTGACCCACACTATCGACACCATGCCGATCATCACGCTAAGCCTGACAAATCCGAGCACTCTCATCTGGTTCTAATCATCAGGCTAGCTGTCACACAATCACTGTCATCATCAGAAGGGATCACATCACTACTGAGGCTCACAACTGCTCTAGCAGCTCACGCTCCTTGACCATCATATGTGGTACCATCCCGAGGCTTTTTATACTCAAGGCATCAGCCGTCACACTAGCCTTTCCTGGGTGGTACAATTTTCACAATCAAAATCTCTCAGAAGCTCTAACCCACTATGTATTCTCATATTCGCCTCTTTCTATGAAAATAGATACTTGGGGCTTTATAATTAGTGCATACCTAAAATTTCTCACCGTGTACATAATAGTACCATATCCTCGGTACAAATACTGTTGCCAACTTTAAATCATGGGTCAGATAGTTTATTTCATGATCCTTGAGTTGTCTAACTCCAAAAATTGACTATCTTCCCATTATACATCAATACACAGCTCCTTCATAATTTCGAGGTATCCATACTCACTGTGAACCTCTTGAGCTGTTGGGTATGGTGAGAATAATCACGGTGGTCAGTTCATACCTCACTATACCGAAATTCATGTCACATCTATCATCTATTTATCATCTCATTCAAAAACCACATTTTTTTAGTTAAACGTGCCAACCAAGTATACCCTATTGAGAACTCGCAACAACCCATTTGTAAAAGCCATTCCCAATTATTGCTTACAATTTTGCCCTGGGCTTTAACTACACCCAACATATCATCGATAATGATGATTACAAATCGGTCCAATCCTTGACTTATTTACGCATAAGCGTATAAGATCCTTCAAAATCGCTTACGTTTTCAGGTACTAACCTGCGTCATTTCTTTTCTTATATTAACGGCTCTTATTAAATTTTACTATGTTAACCTTTATGATTTGTCGAATTTTAATATTCTTATCGTCTTAGTAAAAGTATCCTAATGCTAAAGGTAGTTATTACGACGATCAATTTCACGTTATAGGTTATATATATATATCTAGACGCTGTCAAGTCTTCAGGCGGGGAGGTATTTTAAAATACCTTTATTAACCTTCAGACTTACATATACTTTATATACCAGTCCATGTGGTTACAATTTGTATTCGCTACTAATTGCTTTAATCCTAATGACTTCATATCGTAAGGATGTTCTCACCTTGCAGACGCCTCTTACTCCAATACATCTTGTATTCAGAATTAAGCATATCTCATCTTAAAGATTATCTCCTTAGTGTATCTATTATAACGAAACTCTTGTCATTATTCATTTCGTGAGTACAATCCTTTACTCCTTTAATTTCAACTGTTACACCCCTTTTTTCAACTTAAAATCTCTATATCCATATTCCGTTAATTAATCCTCCTCTATTGGGGTACTCATTTATCAGTATTGTGCCCAATGATGTAGTAATTTTTCCAGTAGTAATTCTCGGTACTATTGCTTGTAATGTAGGCTTAGCAGTTCTAGAACCTTTCATGATTGGTGAACCTGCGGATCCATTTGCAACTCCTTTGGAAATATTACCTGAATGGTATTTCTTTCCTGTATTTCAAATACTTCGTACAGTACCTAACAAGTTATTGGGTGTTCTTTTAATGGTTTCAGTACCTGCGGGATTATTAACAGTACCCTTTTTGGAAAATGTTAATAAATTCCAAATCCATTTCGTCGTCCCGTAGCAACAACCGTTTTTTTGATTGGTACTGCAGTGGCCCTTTGGTTGGGTATTGGAGCAACATTACCGATTGATAAATCCCTAACTTTAGGTATTTTTTAATTGATTCAATTAAAAAAAAATATCATGATACGCGTATCTAGGGAGTAGTCACTTCAAAGTCAAAGTGAATTCTCCCTAGATCCATTTATTCAATTCTGGTCCGAATATATGGATTGTGCTGAAGGTTCAAAATCCATTTTAATTTTTTTTTTACTTTAGAAAAAAATGAAATAAATCCAAATGAAATAAATCCAATGGATTTAAAATTTTGGTAAATCTATTTCGAAATGCTTTTCTACTTCTTTTCTAGAATGCCCAATATTTGTTTTATATCTTCTATGCGAAAGTGCTCCATTTTCATAAGGTCTTCTTGACTGTTATTCAAAAGGTCCAATAATGTATGTATATTAGACTTTTTGAGACAATTATAGATCCTGGGAGGCAATTCTGATTGGTCAATAAGAATATATTTCAATGCTATTTCTCTTTTCTTTTTTCTTAGTTTAGCTAATCTATCATGAAAAGGAAAAAAAGGTAAAGTAAAGTTGTGTTGATTGTTTTCTAAATGGAAGTTTTCTTCTTCCGCATGTAGAAAAGGAATAAATAAATCAATCAAATTCCGAGAGGCTTCATGAAGTGCGTCTTTAGGAGTTAAACTTCCATTTGTCCATATTTCTAGAAAAAAAAAGTACCAGCGACAACCTTCAAATTCTAAACCTATATTCTCTCCTAGATTTCAGTATCCACCCATTTATGGACCACCATCATAATAGTATCAGTCACACCCATCATCACCACTGTTCATCCTCAACCTATACCTGAAAGGAAGCCTGCACTTGGGGAAAACTGGGAAGGATGATTTTGGTGGCTGGATTTGGAATTTTTACAATGAAAAATAAATTCTAACTATGCAACCTACATGAAACTAATGCAATCTAACCTTTTGGAACCATTTTATCAACATGAAACTTAAATGAAATGATCTTAGAAATGAAAATGAACATTAAAAACATCAAAATCTATAGCTAAATATCCCAAAGCAATAAAGAAAAATAAGAAAAAAAATCAATGTGGACTAAGCTTAACCAAAGGAGCCATTACGATGGTTATTTTTTTTGGATTCGCATACTCATAAAGCTTAATTAATACCAAAAATGGCAAAAGGAAATGAAAGAGAATAGAAGTTTTGTTGGAAATGGAATATGGCATCATTACTCAAAAGAAAGTTCCAGAAAAATATAAAGTTTGCTTAGGAAATTCAAAGAAAATAGTTAAAATTAATAATGAAAATATAAAGGAATTTTAATAAGCAAATGATGGCTGCCTACCACTATGGAAATAACATGAAAACAACAATTAAACAGACTTAAAAACTACCCTAAGAGCGACGCCTAAAGCTTCCCTCTTCATTTTCTTTAAGTAACCATCAAATTAAGGGTAAAGAGGACTCTGTGCATGGTTGATGAGTTGGCACCTATTGCCACTTGTCTTCATTTGATTTTCCATTTTTATAAAATATTTCCATGTCATCCTCTCTTCCTAATCAACCCCAGAACACCTCAAACCTTCTAGCCTCTTCCATTTATCTTCATGTCCACTTGTGTATCTATGTAGCAAAGGCATGTGTACTCTATGCATGAGCATGTGATCTTCATGTTTGGGCAAATAATCCCTAAACTTGGCCTCCCAAAATGCATAAGGTGTTGACATGTGGAAGCCCATGTGATGGAAGAGGTGATTTGCACTATAGGACAAGCTGTCTTACTATTTTGGCCTTTAATACATAATTTTGTCTTTTAGTGAGCCTGACCCATTTCTTACTCGTTTTCAACCCAAAAGTCACTAAAACAATTGGATTTCAACTCGAATTTATTTGTCGACACAATTTGAGGAGATTAAAAAGCAAAAGTTAAGGAAATTAACTTTATTTTCATAGAATTATCAGAGATTTTGCCATTATGAGATCTTTTCATAAATAGGGTCTAATCGACTTGACATTGAGAATAGCCAAGTAATTTTACTACCTTGGTGAATCTCTCGAACTATGCTTTGGGGATTGTTTAAGACCATATAATGATCTTTTCGACTTATAGGCTTTGTTGCAGGTTACTTGAGTCTTAAAACTTCGATGGATCTTCGTATACTCCTCATTTTCTGAGTCTCCATTTCAAAATACGTTTTTCACATCCTACTATAATACAGGTTAATCTACATTTACTGCCAAAGATAGAAGCACTCCAATAGTGTTTAATTTAGCAATGGAAGCAAAGGTTTCCTAATAATCAGTGCCATAAGACTTTTTAAATCCTTTCTCTACATGTCGGGCTTTATCTGTCAAAACTTTTGTCTTCCTTATATTTGACTATAAAAATCCATTTACAGCCAACAAAATTCTTTCCATTGTGGAGACTTATAATCTCTTATGTATCGTTCTTTTCTAATGCATAGATTTCTTCTAATCTAGAGTCTTTAAAAGCTTCTTGAATACTAGCAAGGACTTGAACAACATTTAAATTAGAGACAAATGCTTGGAAACCATATGAGAGTCCCTTATAAGAAACATAGTTTTGAATAGGATGTTGAGTATAGAATGTCATACCTTTTCTTAATGCAATCGATAAATCCAAATCATCTTCAAGTAAATCACTAAGTATTTTCAAAATAAGTGTTACCTTCATTTATTGAATCCAAATTGTGTTCTTTTCAAACTCTCCTAAATCTCACCCTTATTCTCAAGTTATTTCCACATTACCACTCAAAATGTTCGAGTCTTTAGCATTTTATCATGTTCATTCACAAAACCACGGGAACTTAGATCCTATGGCAGTAGAGTGTATTTTTCTAGGTTATTCTCCAAATTAAAAGGAGTACAAGTGTTCCTCACCAACAAGAAAGTACTACCACTATATGGATGTGAAATTTTTTAAGAATCAACCATTTTACCCCACCATTCATATTCAGGGGGAGATGAATTAACAAATGAATATTAGCCATGAAATGTTGAAAATCCTCCTAGTCCCATCTCAATTTATCTTGGGTCAACCTAAATTTTGTAGTCCATTCTTTATAATCTTAAGAAGAAGGATGTTTGAAATTTAAGGATTCTAGAGGCATAAGGTTTATTAGGTAAATGGTTGTGAAAACTGTATCCTTAAAAAATGTTTTGGTATATTGATTGAAAACATGAGTATACGAGTTATCTCAAGAAGATTTCTATTTTTCCTCTCAGCTATGCCTTTTTTCAGGTATGTCAACACAAGAACTTTGGTGGATAATACCTAGACCTAAAAAATAATCATAAAAAAATGATGTAAAGTATTCATTGGCATTATCGGTGGCAAGATTTGGTTTTTTGTTTGAAACTAGGTTTGAATCATGGTGTTGAAATTTCAAAAAAACTTGAAGTACATTAGGTTTTTCTTTCAAAAGAAACAACCAAGTTATTCTTAGTATGATCATCAATGAAAGAAACAAACCAACGTGACCTCGTAATATGTTTTATTCGAGATGATCCCTGCACATCGCTATGAAATATTGCAAAATAACGTGTGCTTTATATCGTTGATTATGAAAGGAACTTCGAGTATGCTTTGAAATTTGACACACTTCATATTGAAACAAACTTGAATTTTTGTTTTTGAATAACGATGGTAATAATTTCTCAAGATACACAAAGCTTGGATGTCCTAACCTATAATGCCAAAGCATGACTTGATTATTGTGATAAGGAAAATAAAATAAGAAAGAGGAATTTTGAGAGCTTGAATATCTAAACTCTGAACTACCAATGTCGTGAACTTGTCCACATGGAGAGTAATTGCTTGTGAGTAGATATAAACCCAAGCACTATCTGGCAATGTTAATCAACCTCATTGAATCCAAATCTTGAAATTCACACATATTTCAAAAAATTTCGTGATGGTTGTATTCCTGAGTAAATTTGCTAATGGATAATAAATTGCTATCCAAATCAGGAATGAATAAAACTGAGTTGAGGATTAAATTCTTAATTAATGCTATTGATCCAGTTTCTACCATATGGGATGCTGTATTATCAACAATCTATACAGTCCTCTTCTTATTACAATGGCTAAAGTTTCTAAAAAGCCTTGAATCTTCAATCATATGATCCAAGGCATCTGAATCTAGAATCCAAAAACTTAATTGATCTCTTCTTACATTAAATACTCTTAATAGAATACTTTATTGTAATGACCCGTGACCCATAAAAATTCAAATGAATTTTTTTTTGGGCAACTTCGGCTTGCAACTTAATCCTTTATTCACTTAGGTTGTATTCCTATTCAGTGTCAATTCATTTTCTTACTTCTTTATCCGTAATTATATTTAAGTTTGACATTTGGATTTATATGGTCGATAGAAATTTTGGCAGCATTACGGCTTATATATAAGCCTACCCACCTGCAAACCAATTGTTTTTAACAATCCTAGATATCCACAACTACCAACCATGCTTTCCAAGTCATATCATCAAATCATTCTACATATTCCAAAACATGTCTAGTTACTTCCTATAAGACCTAAATTTTTATCATATTTCCTTATGTTTAACTTGATGTAAACATGATTATATGTAAATTGAATCATAAGAAGAGTTTTACATGAATGAAAAATGCAAATGGAATGAATAGAAATTCCCGAATGCATTTAGAGATCAAATGGAGACTAAAATGACCACATATTAAACGAATGAGATTCAGATCATTCGGATTGAAGATAAGAATTTAAAACACGAAATGAGGAAGTGTTTGTGAAGGGAAGTTGTGTCGATTTGGTCCCGAACATGTTAAAGAGTAAAACGGTCAAAAGACTCAAAATTTGGTGTTAATTCGGTAAGAAATTTACAGTGTAAAGATGGATTCAGGAAATCTTGATCAATAAAGGAGAAATAATTAAATTTCGGATTAAATTGATCAAGATATGAATTTATAGGAATAAATCAAAATTTTCACCTTGAAAAATTATCCCGAGAATATTGGAAAAATAACCCGAGAAATAAATAAGATAAATATGTATTTAATTTATTTAAATATATATATTTAAATATTTTAGGTAAATAATATATTATATTATATTGTAATAAAATATAATATAATATATAAAAAAAGTCAAGTCAAAGTCAAAGTAAAAAAAAAGGAAATAGAAAGCAAAATCGCGAATCGCGATTCTGCCATGGAAACAAAGGAAAAATGAAGGAGCAGAGGCACCGAGGGAGCCGAGCTCCCATCTGCCCACCGACGGAGTCGACGAACGGATCAAGAAGAAGCAGCGAGCCTCTCCGACCCCGGTAGAGGGAGAAGAAGATGCCGCCGGCGAGGGAAAAAGAGAGGGATAGAGAGACCGAGAGAGAAAGAGAGAAAAAGAGGAAAAGGAGGTGACTGAAGGCCGGGGGAAGGAGGAGCGACCCACCACCAGCCAGAGGGGGATGACGGCGACGCCGATCCAGGTGCAGATCGACCAGAAACAGCGTTGATCAAAAGGAAAAGAAATGGGTGCCGATGCCGGAGGAGAGAAGAGGCCGGACCGACCACTTTCTGGCTAGCTTTGGCGAAATCGACCCCAGATCCATGCACCAAACTACCCCGCGGACAAGCTAGAGGCGGAAGCCGGTGGAGAACCGACCGAAAAAGCCCCGAACGACGAGGGAGAAAGTTGAACCGGGACTGAACCGGGCTTAACCGGACCTGTCTGGACCGGGTTGAACCAGGCCGAACCGGTTCAGCCAGAAAAAGAAGAAAAAAAGAAAAAGAAAAAGAAAAAGGAAAAATGGAAAAAATTTGATGATGCAATCGAGCTCCAGGTAAGCCGGTAAGTGGTCAAATGGACCAATTTAATTTTTGAAATAATTATTTAAATATATATTTGATCGGATTTAACCCGAAAAATATAAATGTGTAGCTCGATAATTGGCGACAAATGAGAGCTCGAGTCAGCCTCGATTTACGTACTATCATGGAATATCAGGTAATTAACCATTATTTACGACAAATTTCATCGTTATGCGTGTTAGAAATTAATCGCATAAATTACGGATTTAATTTTCGCATTAAATGAAATATATTCTGAAATTTGAGATAAAATATCGTAAATAATTATTGGAGTTATCCAAGAGTGTAGAACGAGGCCCAATAAATTGTTGGTGGGCCCAATGAGCCCAACATGCCTCGATGATGTGATTAATAAATGAAAAATGGGATTAAGGCCGATTAAGGCCCATTAAGGTGTAATCGGGCCCATTAAGAGTAAACGGGCCCAATGCTGTAAATTAAGCTCATTAAAAGTGAAATACAAGTAAATTGTACTATATTTAACCTGATAAATGATTTTCTATAGCATCAGAGAATATATTGGGAGTTAAACAGATCGGGTGATCGGTAACGGCGAAAAAGGTAGAAATGATAAGAGAAATTGAGGTAAGGGAATTGTGTGAGTAGCTAGAGGTAGCTACACGTATTTTCCGGTAGAGTTTCAAATAATTAAATTGTATATGGAAATTATGGGTAGAAAACCCGATAAAGCAAAAATTATCGTTTTGCCCCTATTAAGGAAAATTTTGGAAAAGTTAGGATTGGATGAAAATATGCATAAATATCATGTTTTGAGTGTTTTCACAATGAAATATTGCTTTTAGCACATGAAATGATATTTATTTTAACCCGAGAGGGTAATTGACGATTTTACCCCTATGAAGGGTAAATATTTCCACTTTTTGACAAAAATCATGAAAAACAAGAACTGAGTGTTCTTGATGTATTTTAATGCTTTTCAACAATGATATGGGTAGGCTGGCTGAAGTTTTATTAAATTACATGAAATAGCACTTGGTAGGTACTGATTTTGGTTTTGAAAATCATTCTTTGAAAACTGAGCCACCTACATGATTTATGTGAAAACAAAACGTGCTGAGAGCATTAATCACACGAGATTGACATGATTTGTGCATGTGATAGAGTGCTGGAAGCTTGGCTTGCACTCGATTTTACATGATTTTATACATGACATAGTGCCGGGAGCTTTGCTCACACTAGATTTTTATATGACATGCATAAGGCCGTGCTGGGAGCTTCGGGTAGGCTGTGTGCCAAATCAATTAAATAGGCTCGCACGTGCATTTCACGACATGGCGTTGGATATTGAGATGACTATTAAGTAAATCAGAATATGAGTCTAAATTATGCTTACGGTGAAGTTCCAATAAAGTCAATTGATACTCTTTGAAAAATTATAAGTGAAAGTGCTTTTTAAGTCAAGTCAAATCGATAAAATGCTTAAAAGAAAATTTTCCATAGACCATAATTTACATTTATGTTCTAAATAAAATATAAGTGAATAAAAATAATGTAAAATAAATTTAGGAGATTTAGAAATTGGATATTGAGCCAAATCTAGGAAAAATAAGATTAGCATAAAATATTTAATATATTTAATAATAAAGTTCAAAAAGTCAAATGGTACTTCTTGAATATCTTGAGGTAAGGAAAAATTTTAAAATTAGAGCCAAATTGATGGAAAAGTCTGAGCAAGTGTTCCTTATATATAAGCATATCGAATTTAATATAAATATAAGGTAAATTTTGAATATAACTTAAATAGTTTGTATCATTTTAGAATAAGCATTGTAGGGTGTTAATTCTTGTACATTCATAACCATACTCTCAAGGTTAGTTTCTTTGAACATAAACCAAGTATTACCTTTAGTCTGAGTAAGTGACTAATAACACTTTACATTAAAATGATTAATGATGACTTTTGAAATTTGTGTCTAATGAATTAGGATTTAGATCTGACACATTACCAACAAAGTGTTGATTGAGGTGGGTGGTAAACAGTTTCTGTCCCGATAAGAGTGAAAATATAAATTTGATCTTTTATAAGCGCATTTGTTGAGAGAACTTTAACTTTTCATGTTTCCGACCTAAAAGGGATTGGTCTCAAGCCCAAAAAAAAAAAAAGCTTGAGAATATCTTTAATTACACCAAAAAAATCTTAACACATTATGACCCAAAAAAAAAAATGAAAATGCCTTTTCATCTTTCCATATCTATAGATGCTTTGCTTATAATAGAATCCACCGTTAATTTTAAAAAAGATGACCGTACTGTAGGCAGGCAACCTGATTAATAGAGACCGCTCTGAATGGAGGATGATATTTCATCCCTGCAACTATTCTCATTTATCATAGGGAAGTTCGCGAATAACTTTCATAGCACATATCTCAGTTTTCCTCTTACAGTGTTTCAATGGACTATTATTAATCATTATGCCAAGTGTCCCATACTCCCTAGCATTTTATTTCTGAGCTATCTAGGTGAAATCAATGCTCAGAACACTCTAACAATCCGTTTTTTTTAATTTTTAAGAATTAAAACAAAAGTATTTTAAAATACATAAATTTGAAAATCTAACATTTATAATTGAATTATTTGGATAAATCTGTTTAAAAAAATTACTATTAAAATTTGATGAAGTAAAATAACAATTATAAAAGAAAAATAAGGATATTAGAAATAAAAGAATAAAAAATATCTGTAACATAGGTATCATTAAATTTTTAATTAAAAATGTATAGATATTATTAATAATGTGAAAAATAAAAAAAATATTTAATGAAAATTATAATATTCTTTTTGAGTTTTGTATTTAATGGTGGCTCATGTGCGATAAAGTAATGGAAGATTTTGAAAAATTTTGAAAAATCACGTTTTTAGATGGATTTTTTAGTCTTGAAATTCTTCTTAAAAATTTTTAGTAGTTTTTGCCAAACAAGATAATTAGATTTGAAACTTTTGGATATCCTCATTGAACGAGAGCAATTGGTTTTAAAATGCATAAATGCACATTATTAGGTGTTATTGGACAAATTAAATTTTAATTTTAAATATTAAATTTATTGTTTTGAAAATTTCAAGTACTAAATTTTTTATGTAAAATTTATTTGATGTAATACTGAAAATTAAATATTTAGTAGATTTTATATTAAAATTTACAAAAGAAATATACAATTTTATAATTATATTCAATTTTTAAAAGTTAAAGGTGAAAAAATAACAGTTAAAAAGAAAGAATATAAGATTAATATAATTAACAAACATTTTTTTTAATGATTTGATGTATTAACTAGCTAAAAGTTACTTTGCATATGCATTTTTAACACTTTTTCATTGAACATTGTTAATTAAGTGACTTCTTCAATTTGTAAAAGTTAAAAAAATAACAGTTAAAAGGAAAGAATATAAGAATAATGTAATTAAATAACAGTTTTTTTATTGATTTGATGTATTAATTAGCCAAAAAGTTACTTAGCATATGCATTTTCAACACTTTTTCATTGACAATGTTCAGTTAAGTGATTTCCAAAAGAATAACTTCTCAAATACCTTGGAAAAAACAAAATCGTTTTTCAATTTTAATTTTCAATAAAGACACTCTTAGTTTATCTATGACAATTAGTTTACTTAGCTTTGAATCATTGGCCAGTAAAAAGATATGTTATATGCAAATTTCCTAGCTAGAAAGTGGAGTGTTCAAATTTTCCCAAATTGAAAGCAAAGTTTTGTGCAAAGAGCAAAGTGCAAGCAGAAATGACAAGGTTAAAGATCAATGATCTATTGTAACCCTAAAGTTGTACAAGGGTATCACTCACTGAATTTCATGGTTAATTTGGACTCAGAATTGGATGATACCTGGGCTACAAGAATGTGAAGTTCAAAACTAGACTATAGCTCTCAATCCATTGGCTGGTCTATGATATTTACTTTTGGTCCTGGTAATCTGGAGGCAACGGAGTGATAAGTTGTTGAATCCTGAGAAATATATTTCTAGATGCCCTTTGGCAATGAGATAGAGCTAGCCAAATAAGCCGACAATATTGTAATGAGACGGACTTTGATTGTAAGCTCAAAACATCCATATTAGTGAAGTTGCAATTTTCTTCGATAAAGCATCATAAAATTAACTTTGATTCCTTATAATTAATGGTCAAATTAGGCAACAAAAGTTGTTACTTGAGTGAGAAGGATTATGTATGCCCCATACGAGCAATGCATTGCCCGCAAGACAACCCAAGCTGGGATTTTTAATCCTTTGAGGTAAATTCTTCTCTACAGAACTTTATGCCCTCCAATAAAACAACATCCTTGCTCACAATGTCTGGGCAATCGTTGACAGCCATGTGACGGTGTGACAGTCTCACTCTCGATCGCTTGAAGGATTTTGTAGCCATGCTTTTAGAAGTTTACAATATTTTCAGCTTTTCTTTCCATAAAGATGGTGAAAAGAATGGTTATTCTTGTAAGCGATAGTTCATATCACATGGTCTCCACACCTCAATTTCAGATGATCCATCACCATCATCGGCCTCTAAAGTAGGCACTAAAGCTCTGTGGTGGTCTCTCTGTCTTCATTTGCATATTTTTTCTTTTCTTCTATTTGTTTTACATTTTAGTTGTGCTTAGCAAGCAAGCATGCATCACCATCCAACAAGCTTCGCGTGCTTGGACTTTATTAGATTGTCGTTTGATGATGTAGCCAATTCGTTCCGAAATTTTTTTTTGTTTTTTTTTCATTTTTATTTGGTTAATAAACCAAGTTGAAAAACATTTTCTAACACCTACTAGAATTTATCATTTTCACCAATTTATGATATAGATTTTAATGGCATAATGATAATGATCCTCGTATATGTGAAATGGACCATTTATCACATGCTACATGTGGATTGCCACATCATCGCTTATATGGTTTTGGATTTCCGATGAAGCTGTTAGTCACATGTTGGCGCCTGACTTGTTTTCATCAATTGTAAGTTAAATTGATAAAAGTAAAAATATGACTTGTTTTCATTAAATGTAAGTTAATTTGATTAAAGTAAAAATATGCTCAGTGGTCAGTAACATCCAAGGACAATGTCTGAGCAGAATCGGTAAGAGTAGAGACCTACTCTTAGACACTTCTCTTAAAAGCTTGAGTTTTATTTTTTATTTTATTTTTTAATTAGTTTTTAATTATTTAAGTGTGATAAAAGCTTGAGTTTTATTTTTTATTTTATTTTTTAATTAGTTTTTAATTATTTAAGTGTGATAATTACTATTTAAGTGTGATTATCTATATGTATTAGTTCGTATTTAGATTAAATGAGAGAAATTAGTTAATTAAGTTCATAGAAGAATTTAGACTATTATCGAAACCAATTTTATAAGAGAATGATTCGGTGACATCTATTTTGTATAATACAAAAGATTTAATTTTATTAATTAGACATGACTTCACGGAATCGAGTTTATGACATAAAAAATACTATTGATTCTAATGAACGTATTAACAAAAACTTTATTGTACTGCAAACCTAATTAATGGATAATTAATTATGTTTTCATTATTTTTTTAAATCACGAAATGTTTTTAATGTTGAATTGAATATAAAATAAATCTTTGCTCTTGTATTTGTATGTCTTCATTTTTTGTTTTCTCATGAATTCCTTTTAATCGGATAACTCCCATCAGACGTAGTTGTAACTCTTAGTTTCTAAAGGCACGAAGTGCAGGAGACATATACTCACTCTTAGTTCCTGAAGACGCGAAGTGCGGGAGACATGTACGGTGTGAAATCAATAGTGGTCCAGCCGTTAGGATTAGGTTCGCTCCGAACAATTATTACAGCAGCTGTCTCAGCTCCCAAAAAAAAAAAACCCCACAATGTTTTAGTTGTATGGACATCATTTCCACTAGCTTCTTTCTTTCTAATTTGCTTCCTTTTTACATTTGCGTTTTCGTATTTATATAATGAATTATGTTAGGAAACGAATGAAGACAATAAAAAAGGATAATAAAGTAAAACATCATATAAAAAATTTGACGTGAAAACTTCGAAGACGAAGAAAAGAGTTGAGTACAGGCCTCTCTCTTTTTTATTTATATTTATATATAATTTTATATAGGAATAATATTTTTACAAATCAATCGTTAGATTTAATTATTTATTCATACATATCATGCACAACCATTTTTAAATTGATTTAATATTTTTACATTTTAATTGAGAATAAAATTTTTAAATGTGTATTAATAATTGAAATTTTATTATTATTAAATAAATAATTAAACATTTACAATCAACTTGAAATTTGGTATACATAATTTTATTAAAGTATAAAATTCAACAGTCAAACTAAAAAAACCTTAAATCTTACAAAGAGATATGAAATAGTTTTAAATTAAATTAATTTTACATCAAAGTAAGTAGATCCTTCCTCGAATAATATTTTTATATATATATATATTATATACTATATAAACATACATAAAATAGAAAAAAATTGTTAAACCTAAAAAGAAGAAGAATTTAGGTCACACAACAATCTTCACCTTGACATGAATTCCAAGACAAGGAATGAATCTTCAATCTTCAACAAAGAAAAATCAAAGACTCCCCATCTTTCCCAACTCTTCCAACAATGCTTAAACTTGGCTAGGATTAGCTTCATTACTAGAAAAAGTGTAGAAATTACTATTACATAAAAACATTAATTAAGGTTATTGAAAGCATGCATATTCTAATATCTTCCACTACGATCTTTAAATTTTTATAACTTTTCATATTTCAAGCACTATGACTTTAACAACATTTATATTAAAAGTTTAGTCTAAGATACTAAAATATCATATTTTATTTAAACTTAATTAAACAAAAACCACGGTTTATTCTCAACCGTAGTTAATATTATTAATTGTACAATTTAATTGAAAAACATTATTTCTTATAAAAGATTAAAAAACTTGTTTTTCTTATTTCATTTCGTAGTAAAAGACTACAATTTTTAGTTGAAACGTAGTATTATTAATTATATAAAGATTTGAAACAACTACTTAAGCTCAAATAGATTACGGTTATTAGAAAGTAGTCTCTTGTTTTTACGATTTTTAGTAGAAACGTAATCTTTTAAAGTTTTATGTTTCGTCTTTTGATATTCATGCACTTTATAAATTCTCTGTGTAAGCTTAAATTTGGAATTTTGATTTTTCAATTATGTAATCTTTCTATATCTCTATATCTCATCTTCCATTTCTATCCTTTTGAAAGGATGTGATTATATGCTCAATTAGAAAATGATTTTGAAAACCAGTTTATAACTATTGAAGCACTAAAATAGCGCTCGATTTGACTGAAGGCCAGCAAAGCAGGTCCATTCCGATAGAGCATTATATCTTGATGTTTCAACTGTTATAAATGGGTTGCCAAGAACACTTATTTTAAATAGAGCATGGTCACTCCCTATAAACAAAATTATATATGTGATTTGCTTGAGAAAATAGTATTGTATGAAATTGATTACGCTTTTAATCGTTATCATTGACTTGATGTACATTTCATTAATGTTGCAGGTGTTTTTAGCAGAATCAGGGTGTGATCACTTTGGGTTAGATGAGAAAACATTAATGAGTTCATACAATTTACATAAGAAAATGCAATCTATAAACCTAGTCAATATACGTAGTCTAATATGCTAAAGAAAATTCTAAAATTATAATTACAGGTTAGAAAGACTATGTTTTTAACCCTAAAGCAATCTAAACTATGGAATTGTCAAAATAGGGGATATATTTATCAAACACAGTGACATCCCTAGTCAGGTGATCAGATGCCCCTGAATCTACTATCCATGAGTTATTCTCTCTTGTCTAACAATAAAAGCACCTAGAAAATTACCTTTATGTGTTGTTGATGTTGTACTAGCAATCACTCAACACTTTGTAAGGTTTGTTGAAGTATTTTCTGTAGAACTTTTAATTGTTCCTTACTAAATGGACTAGGCTCTAATGTTGTAGATTCTTTATCTATCTCAATCACATTTGCTATGTTCCTATGGCTTTCTTTTATCCTGAGATGGCTTCCAATTTCCTGGTTTCCCATATTTTTGCTAACATGTCTCTCTAGTATGGCTGGTTTTCCTGCAATGATCACACCAAAGTCGATTTTTCTTCTATTGACTATTGTTTTCAGTTTGGGCTCCTCGTGCACCAAGAGCAGAACGTTCAGAATTTTGAGAAGAGTTTTGAGTGCCCAACATAACCTTCCTTCTGCTTTCTTCTCTACGAACCTTTGAGAACACTTCTCGAATGTTTGTGTAAACACCGCAAATTTTTTGTATTTAAATTAAACAAAAAATAAATAAATATAAAATAAATGAAAATATGTTATATGAAAATATGTGTATATATATTTATTTATTTATTTTGTTGAGTTAATGTATTTTGAAATGACAAAACAAGTTAATTCGATAATATTAAGTTGATATAGAAACATGTTTAGAGGTTATTAGTACCAGAACTTAGAGTTCTGCTGATGAGAGATCGATCTGGCTGATGAGAGATTGATCTCCTGGGTTTTTACTTGATGAGAGATCAATCTCATAATGGAAGAGATCGATCTGGCAAACCTTAAACCTTTACAAAGGGACTTAGGTAGAATGAGATCGATCTGCAAGGGTTAAGAGATCGATCTGGCTAAAGCTAGAGTTGAGAGATCGATCTGGTCTAGGAAGAGATCGATCTCCCTTAAGAGCTTAAGACTATAGATCGATCTGAGAGATCGATCTACACTCAAACAGAGAACTTATGAGATCGATCTGGTAAGGAAGAGATCGATCTCCTCAAAGTCAGAGAGCTAAAGAGATCGATCTGTGTTGTTGAGAGATCGATCTCCCCTCTACGAGATTGCATGGAAGATCGATCTGGAGATCGATCTTGCTTCAAACAGAGAGTTTAGGAGATCGATCTTCCTATTCGACAGATCGATCTGCCTCATTATTTTCAAACTAACAGATCGATCTTCTAACCTATGAGATCGATCTCCTTGTGTATTTGTGCTTCAATCTTGCAGGATTTATAACTAAGAGATCGATCTGGCCAAGATAGAAGATCGATCTGGCACTCTACTGGAGGTACCCAACGGCTAGTTTCTGCAAATCACAACGGGAAAAATAGCATTTAATGCTCCAACTACCAATCCTTCAGTATTTAACCAAGCATTGAAGACAAAGAGAATTAGAGACACTATTGCTGAACATTTCAAACATTCTCAAGCTTTAATTCATTCATTCTTTGTGTCCCTATTGCTCATCAATTGAAATTTATTGTACAAGCTGAAGTGCAACAAGCTTTGTTAGCACTACCCATTGTAAAGCCTTATTCTGTATTCATCCATACCCAAAAAGAAAAGAGGATTGTTCCTCAGTGAGAGACATTGTAAAAAGGGTGAATACATTTCTGTATTGCTAAGGGTAGAGAGGTTATTCCTTAACCTGTAAAAGGAATATTGTAAGCTCTATTGAAAGAGAGAAAGAAAGCACTTGACAAGAAGGTCAAGGAGAGAGGACGTAGGCAAGAGTTTGGCCGAACCTCTATAAACGATTGTGTTTGTTTCTCTCTTCCCTACTTTGCATTAAATTGTTATATTGCACTATATTGCTCATTATCATTTGTGATTAAATTGTGATTAATTTTTAATTTGCCATAATTGTTAGAAAACCGATTCACCCCCCTCTCGGTAGAGCCAACAATTGGTATCAGAGCTAGGACTCTTTAATCACATAGGAACAACTTCCTAAGAGTTAGAAACGATCAAATGGCTCTTAACAATGTAGCAACTAGTTTGGTAGGAGAGGGGCACTCTACGGTTAGACCTCCCATGTTCAATGGTGAACATTATTCATATTGGAGGACTAGGATGATGTTATTCATTCAAGCAAATGATTATGAAGTGTGGAGAATTATAGTTAAGGGACCTCAAATCCCTACAAAGAGAATAGAGGGAAGAGATATCCCCAAAGAAGAAGATGAATGGGATTCTAATGACATTAAATGTGCACAGCTAAATGCTAAAGCTATGCACACATTATTTTGTGCTTTAGGTCCTAATGAATACAATAGAGTCTCCGGGTGCGATAATGCCAAGCAAATATGGGATAAATTGGCAATAACTCATGAGGGTACAACCCAAGTGAAGGAGACAAAAGTAGGTATGCTCACACATGACTATGAGCTTTTTAGGATGAAGGAAGGAGAATCAATTAGTGATATGTTCACAAGATTCACTGATGTAATTAATGGCTTAAAATCCCTAGGAAAAATTTATTCTAATATTGAAATGGTAAAGAAAATTTTAAATAGCTTACCTAAATCATGGGAAGCTAAAGTGACGGCAATTGAGGAATCTAAGGATCCTCACACATTGTGCCTAAATGAATTGATAGGATCTTTGCTCACTTATGAGATGAAACTTAAAAGAAATAAAGAGCCACCCAAGAAAGTGGGAGTTGCTCTAAAATCCACTGCTCAAGAGGAGATTAAAAATGAGAGTGGTAGTGAGGAGGATATTGAGATGGGAATATTTGCCAAAAGATTTAATAAGTTCATGAGGATGAAAGCTAGTAGTAGTAATAGGAGAAACAATAGGAGAGAACAAGAGGAAGTAGGTAGAAAAGACTCTATTGTGTGTTATGAATGTAAAAAACCTGGACACATAAAATTTAACTGCCCTCTTCTTAAAAGGTCAAATGATAGGTTCCATAAAAAGAAGGCAATGGTCGCAACATAGAGCGACAGCGACTGCTCCGATGATGAATCAAATGAGGACATTGCCAACTTATGCTTCATGGCTATTAATGATGATGAAAAGGTAACCTCTAATCTCAATGAATACTCATTTGATGAATTGCAAGATGCATTTGATGATCTTGCATTAGAGTATGAATGTATGAGTATGAAGTATAAAAAGTTAATATCTAAATTAAAAAAGGAAAATGAGATAATGTTAAAAGATAAATTAGAATGTGAAAGAAACTAGAGATTTCAAATCTAGAAATTTGTGACCTTAAGGAGAAAAATAACAATCTACATAACTCCTTTAATAGATTTCACATGGGGCAACAAAAGCTAGATAGCATGCTAGAAACCCAAAGGGCATTTTTTGACAAAAATGGCTTAGGATATAATGCACAAAGTAGGGAGACCCATCTTAAGAGTTTTATTGCTAGGAAGAGCATGAATAAACCTGCAGTTACTTGTTCATATTGTAATAGAAAGGGACATAAGTCACATTATTGCAATATAAAGATGAGGAATCTTAAAGGAAAAAGAGTAAAAAGGATATGGATTCCAAAAGAGGTAATTCATTCCAAGGACTGTAATGCATTAGCAAAATGGATCCCAATGGGATCAAGAATTGCATTTACTAACCTCCAAGGACCCAAGAAAATTTGGGTACCTAAGACTTGAGTTTGATTTTTTGTAGGTAATTGAGCATGGCCACAAAGCTAAAACAAAAGATGCTTGGTACTTAGATAGTGGATGCTCAAGGCACATGACGGGTGATAAAAGCCATTTCAATTCTTTCAAATCAAAAATTAGTGGAGAAGTCACTTTTGGGGACAACTCCAAAGGCCAAGTGGAAGGAAGTGGCTCAATAGGTAATGATCATTTCTCTTTAGAAAAAGTATTACTTGTTAGGGGTCTTAAGCATAACTTGCTAAGCATTAGTCAACTTTGTGACAAAGGTTACAAAGTAATTTTTGATTGCATAAAGTGTAATGTTATAGATCCTAAGTCAAACAAAATTCTTTTTCTAGGTCATAGGCAAGGTAACATATATATTGTCTATCTTAATGAACTCAAAAATGAAAACATATGCTTAATGGTAGACAACAAAAAGGAATCTTGGTTATGTCATAGAAGACTAGGCCATGCTAGCATGAGTGTGCTATCCAAGTTAGCTAGAAAGGATCTAGTAATAGGCTTACCCAAAATACCTTTTGATCATGAAGAAATATGTGAAGCTTGTGTTAAAGAAAAACACAAGAGGACAACTTTTAAGCCTAAGAATAGTGTATCCACCACTAGGCCTCTTCAATTACTGCATTTAGACTTATTTGGACCAACTAGAACCACTAGCCTAGGTGGGAAACACTATGGATTTGTAATAGTTGATGATTACACTAGGTACACTTGGGTGTTCTTTTTGAGAGTAAAAAATGAAGCCTTAGAGAAATTCATAACTTACTCAAAGGTGACCCAAAATGAAAAAGGATATACAATAACTAGCATTAGAAGTGATCATGGCAAAGAATTTGAAAATATAGGATTTGATGAGTATTGCAATGATCAAGGAATTAGCCATAATTTTTCAGCCCCTAGGACACCACAACAAAATGGTGTAGTTGAGAGAAGAAATAGAACTTTGGAAGAAATGGCTAGAACTATGTTATGTGAAAATAACTTACCAAAGTACTTTTGGGCTGAAGCTATAAACACATCATGTTATATAATTAATAGAGCTATGATAAGACCCATGCTAAAGAAAACTCCCTATGAGCTCTACAAAGGTAAGAAGCCTAACATTAGTTACTTCCATCCTTTTGGCTGCAAATGTTTTGTTCTAAATAATGGGAAAGATAATTTGGGAAAATTTGATGCCAAGAGTGATGAGGGAATATTCCTAGGATACTCATTGAATTCAAAGGCTTATAGAATATATAACAAAAGAACATTAATGGTTGAAGAGTCTATTCATGTTATATTTGATGAGTCAAATAATATATCAAAAGATTCAGCCAATGATGAAAATGTTGGAATATTTGATGAAGGCTTAGAAGATGACTTTCTAGAAAAGCTTGACTTGAATAAAGAAGATGAAGAAGAAATAGAGGTTTTAGAAGAGAACCTAGAGCACCAAGAGAGTTAGGATATGTAAAAGATTGTGAAATAGTAGGAGATCCAACTCTTGGAGTTAGAACTAGATCATCCCTAAGGAATATGTGCCAATATATAGCCTTTGTATCTCAAATTGAGCCTAGGAATGTCAATGAAGCCTTAGAAGACAATAATTGGTTCCTAGCAATGCAAGAAGAATTAAATCAATTTGAGAGAAGCAAAGTATGGAAACTAGTTCCTAGGCCTAGTGATCACTCAATAATTGGAACTAAATGGATATTCAAGAACAAAATGGATGAAAATAGTGTGATCACAAGGAATAAGGCTAGGTTAGTTGCTCAAGGCTATAGACAAGAGGAAGGCATAGACTATGATGAAACATATGCACCGGTAGCTAGATTAGAGGCAATAAGAATGTTACTTGCCTTTGCATGTTATAAAAACTTCAAGTTATATCAAATGGATGTAAAGAGTGCATTCTTAAATGGTTTTATTAATGAAGAAGTATATGTTGAGCAACCTCCCGGATTTGAAAATCATGAATTTCCTGAACATGTTTTTAAATTATCAAAGGCACTTTATGGGTTAAAACAAGCTCCTAGAGCTTGGTATGAAAGGTTGTCAAAATTCTTAATAGAAAAGGGATTTTCAAGAGGAAAAGTGGATACCACCTTATTCATTAAGAATAAAAATAAGGATTTATTAGTTGTACAAGTGTATGTAGATGATATTATTTTTGGTTCAACTAATGAGTCTTTATGCCAAGAGTTTGCTAAGATCATGCAAGGAGAATTTGAGATGAGCATGATGGGAGAACTCACATTCTTCTTGGGACTTCAAGTGAAGCAAACAAAGGATGGAACCTTCATCAATCAAGCAAAGTATACCAAGGACTTGCTCAAGCGATTTGGAATGGACAATTGCAAACCTCAAGCCACTCCAATGGGCACCAACATCAAGCTTGATAAAGATGAAAGTGGTAAGTGTGTAGACACTAAACTCTATAGGTCTATGATAGGCTCATTGCTTTATTTAACTGCAAGTAGACCAGATATTTTGTTTAGTGTATACCTTTGTGCTAGATTTCAATCCTCTCCTAAGGAATCACATCTATTGGCAACTAAGCGAATCTTTAGAT
Source organism: Firmiana major (assembly GCA_033439115.1). Lineage (NCBI taxonomy): Eukaryota > Viridiplantae > Streptophyta > Magnoliopsida > Malvales > Malvaceae > Firmiana > Firmiana major. Next base: position 87,565,889 of record CM065896.1, on the reverse strand, counting down.
ACCTCAAAGACACTCCCTCACTAGGACTTTGGTACCCCAAGGACTCCACTTTTGCCCTTCATGCATTTTCAGATGCTGATTTTGGAGGATGCAAAATAGATAGGAAAAGTACTTCAGGTACTTGCCAATTCTTAGGAAATAGGTTAATTTCTTGGTTCTCCAAGAAACAAAACAGTGTGACTCAGTCCACAACTGAAGCTGAATATATAGCAGCTGGTAGTTGTAGTGCTCAAGTGTTGTGGATTAAACAACAAATGAGAGATTATGGTATTGACATGAAGCAAGTCACTATTAAATGTGATAATACCAGTGCCATTAATCTGTCTAAGAATCCTATTCAACACTCCAGAACCAAGCACATAGAAATTAGACATCACTTCCTTAGAGACCATGTACAAAAAGGGGATATAATTTTAGAGTACATTGACACTCTACATCAAATAGCTGATATATTCACCAAACCCCTTGATAGAGATAGGTTCTGTATCCTTAGAGGTGAATTAGGACTCATGGATATGCCTTAGGACTTTCATGTTTTAAAAATCTTGGTTTCAAGTTGATTTTAAAAGAGTTTTTGCAAAGATTTTCTGGCAATGAGGATGAGAGATCGATCTCCTTGCAATATAGATCGATCCCCATAACTCCAACAAGCCTAAATCATCAAGGTTAAGCTAAGCAGATCGATCTTCTAACCATAAGATCGATCTCTTTACGTCTCTGTTTAAAGGAAGATCGATCTGTCAACACGACAGATCGATCTCTTCAAGCTTCTGCATTCTGCAGATCGATCTTTGCATTGGGCAGATCGATCTGCCTAAGCCTCTGTTAAACGACAGATCGATCTGTGTGTAACAGATCGATCTCCTTAAGCCTCTGTTTGCGACCAGATCGATCTGGCCTTACGACAGATCGATCTCTATTGGATTCTGGAAATGACAGATCGATCTGTCGCCTCGACAGATCGATCTCCTGTGCCCTGGAGTATAAATACCCGCGTAAAATTCCCAAAATTCACAAACCCAATTTTCAAAATTCCCAAATTTCCCTCGCATCCTTTCCTTCGATTCCTCCTCAGATCGATCTCCGTACGGACCTCCTTGAGTCTTGGTGTCAAATTTCGGTATAGTAACCAACATTCCTTACTGATTTTCTCAAAATTTTTCTTCAATTTGTGTTCATTTTAATTCTAGGGCAAACCTAGGTACTGTTTCATTGCTTTTCTCATTGTTGAATCTGTTTAGCGCAAATCTAGAGTCTAGAATAATGCCTAGGCTTAAGAAAGTAGGAGTCAAACCTCCTAGAACCACTGTAGAGGCAGGTTCCTCATCACAACCCGTTCCTCCACCTCCTATCGCTTCCTTCAATCGGTGTTTTAAAATACCAGTAAAAAGAAAGCGATATGAGGAATACTTCTCAACCATGCCAATCAAGCATTGGCGTACTATCGATTTTTTCTTCCTCAATCGTATAGATTTTCCTTACGTGTCAAAGTTTGAGGAATTTGGTTGGATGAATTTCTTAAAAATCAACACTCCCGTCCCTCCAAATCTAGTTCGTGCATTCTTTTCCAATGCCGAATTACTTTTTGACCCAAATGACACTTGCAAAATTGTCGGTTTCAAAACATATGTCATGGGTAAACCCATTATAATAGACACTGAAGTTCTAGCCAAAGCGTTTGATATACGCGATGAAGGCTTAACAAATGAGGATGAGGAAGTCTCCTTGGAGTTTGATCTCCCTGGGGACAAGGCGAGTGACCTGCCGATGCATCCTCGGTTACTCCACCTCATAATCTCTTGGAACCTCCGCCCTTTCGGTACTCGTCATTCTACCGTTAGGCGCTTAGATCATTTTTGGCTCCATCACATTCACACCACAAGCCAAAAACCTAACCTCCCTCACTTTATATACGAAGATTGGCTGAAGATTGTGCGTGGACAAGCTACCACGATCGTTTTTCCACAACCGGTAGCTTATCTTCTCCACCGCCTTGGTATCGACTGCAGCGGCGAGACTGGCGAACTCCCCTCTCCCAAGAGCGTGCTTAACATTGGGACCCTCCATCATATGGGGTACTACAAAGACTTCCGGGGAGAGTGGACGAAAAAGAGGGACCAACAACCTGCTGAGGCTATGGAGGAGGACCCCACCAATGAACCAGCGCACCCATCTGCTGCACCAGCTCAGGAACCATCGTCTTCAATGGCTCCGCCCACTGCACCGGCAGCCCCACCGGGAGAAATGGAGATCTTTATGAAGATGCTGAGTGACCTCACTCAAAAAATCGATGACGGATTTGCATATTTAAACCAAAGAGTGGATAAGATTCAAGAGGCTCAAGAGGCGATGTTCGATGAGCTCCAAGTAACACGCACGCATGTTGAGAATCTTTTGGATCGTGATCCTCCCTCACAATAGGCCTTAGGTGCTTTGATTTAGTGTAGTTACAACATTTTAAGCTACTTGATGTTATCTGTGAGGAATTTGCTTGAATGAAATGTTGATTGACTTGTGTTAATGAAATGTCATTGGTTGTGTTAATGAGAAAGTTCATTTTGAAATGATGAGTATTCTATTCTTGTGTTCTTGATATGACAAAAAGGGGGAGAAGAAACATGTGATTGTGTTAAGATACATAAAGGTGTCTAAGAATGATTAAGTTGAGGGGGAGTTAAGCAAGTAACAAAACCAAAAAGCTAAAAGAAAGGGGGAGCTCACAAAAAGGGGGAGATTTTGCAAAAATTCACTAAACATGTTTGTTTTATGTTTTGTCATATCAAAAAGGGGGAGATTGTTGAGTTAATGTATTTTGAAATGACAAAACAAGTTAATTCGATAATATTAAGTTGATATAGAAACATGTTTAGAGGTTATTAGTACCAGAACTTAGAGTTCTGCTGATGAGAGATCGATCTGGCTGATGAGAGATCGATCTCCTGGGTTTTTACTTGATGAGAGATCGATCTCATAATGGAAGAGATCGATCTGGCAAGCCTTAAACCTTTACAAAGTGGTGGCAGTCGAAACCAACAATAATAATTCCTACTCAAAATAAATTTAAACTGTAGTATAGTTGAGTAGGGTCATTTCCCAAGAGATTGGCTAGATTTATCTTTCTGCAAAATATTAAAAAGTAAAATGGGGATTTTGGGAAAATGAAAATAAAAATTAAATTCTAGGCAGGTAAAATCGCTATATAAAAATTGAGAGAAAATCAATATGATGAAAACATCTAACCAAAGGAATAATCTTAGAATGGGTTCATGAAATTGATCATTGATGCAAAAATAAATTCTTTTAATCTTTACTAAATTGGTTATGGTTATTGGTACTACCTAACAACCTATCTCTCCTTACTTCTTCGATAATCAGGATACGATCTCTAATTATTTCTCTTGTCAGTTAAACAACCTTAGATACGATCTTAAGATTTAATTTACCAACAGCATTGAAAACTAGAGAGACTACCAATTCTAACCAACAAACACACATGTAGGTTCATTTAAGCTAGATTATATATCTTCTTAACAGAGAATCGAAATCCTATCTGAAATCAATTATGTTATTTACCACTTATATTAGAATGCCTAAACAATTACGGATTCAGGTTTCTAATTGGTGATTTATTATCCTGACAATTGAACAAAGGGCCCTTTTTGCGCAACCAATCAAAACAATAATTTAAATAAGAACAGAAGACATATAAATAATAAAGATATAAAAGAACAATATAAAACTAATTAGATCTCACAATTCTTAAAGAACCCAAACTTTAATTATCCTTTGGCTAGACTAAAAGTTTAGCAAGCCATAAGTTCAGAGAAAAACACTAAAGAAAAATATAAAATTGTATGAAGAATCAGTATTTAGAATTCAGATCCCCAGCCTCTTCCACTCTTAGCCTATAAATACTAAATATCCTAACCCCAGAATCTGTTTCCAAAGGAAAATTCTCTGATTGAGTTTGATTACAATTAAACTTCTTTCCTTTTTCCACCACTTGCCAAAGACAGTAATTACAAATCTTTTCCTTAATAATTAAAATCTTCCACTTGCCATCTTTAGACTGTTTCAGTCAACTTCAGCTACAAGAGATAGATCTCGACTTGAATTCCAAGATTTCTTCAGATTTTGTGACTTGAGTAGAATTTGCAGCTTTTAATTGATTTTGTCCATTTTCCTTCATCTACAATACAAAATAGAAAATATAAGTCAAATCCAAAAATTAAGCATATAAAAGAATTTAAATCATGGGAAAGTATGACAATTAATATGTATAATATGCAACTTATCAAATTCCCCCACACCTAAACCTTGCTTGTCCTCAAGCATACACTAGTCTAAATTTATAATCTCTTCTCATCATTCCTTCATACTCTTCCTATGCTCATCCAAAGCACATTCATTTTAATAATTAAAACACAAGTTTTTTTTTTAAGGCGAATTCTCATAACACACATGAATAGCACTTTAATGATTCAATTAAATTCATAAAGTACACAGAATCCAACACCCTCGCAATTGGATTTCACTCATCACACTCTTAGTGTTTAAGGCATATATCAATGAACTCTCAAGTCATTGCATAGAAGATTTCTTACCATAAGCTTGCAAATTCATCACATCTCTTCCACCAATGAATAAATTAAGATGCAAAAATCTAAGGGTCTAAAAAGGTTGTATTGGGGCTTAGGTAAGGTATGATAAAAGGATTTTTAGGTTAAAGAAATTGAAAGAATCATACAAAACTTTTCACATAAAATTCAAATCAATGATTTCAAAAGACTGCTTCAATCACATAATTTTCAGAACGAACTTCCAAGCAATAAAAATTACACTTCTCTTTCTCTTTTTCTTTTTCTTTTTTTTTTTCATTTTTTTTTCATTTTTCATTTCTTCATTTTTTTTTTCAACTTCTTTTTTTTTTCGATTTTCTTTTTCAAAAGAGAAGAACTCAATGAAAGCAATAGCTTGAAATACTAAATTTTCAACATATGCAATCTTTTCAAAAATATTTTGAAGTTTCATGTGCATAAGTCTATATGATTCATCAATTCAAGGTTCAAAAAGAGGGAAAATCAACAAAAGGGTTTATTATGGCTTGTAATGTGGTTTAATTCAAAGAAAAATGTCAGGCTCAAAGTGGTTTCTCTAGGGGTTAATAATAATAAGGGTAGGCTAAAAAAGAAAGGTAAATATCAAGAAAAATTGGTTTAACCTAAATGCCCTTATTTGATTAATTGCATCATATTCACCAAAAGGGGTTGATTAAGACATGTATGACAGAGCAAGTTCTAGAATAGTCGACTATGCATGACAATCACACAAACAAGAAAATAGAGCATGATGTAATGAATGCTCATAGGCTCAATTCTCACCAAAAAGGTTTGTCTGTGCTAGATCCTATACACTTTTTCATTTAATGAATTAAAAGTAACTACTCAGTGTTGTAATGAGAATTTAAAATTGTTTTGCACATATGCAAATGACATTTTTTTTTGGAATAAGTATTGGAAAAACTAGAACTCAAAAAAAAATTACAAACATTAACTAATGTACCTTTTGGAACAAAATTTTTTTTTTTTTTTAGATTTGCAAGAATTTTCATGAAAATTAATCAGGAATGAAAGGAAAAGAGAGCAAACAGCAGAGTCACAATTAATTATCCTCCCCCACACCTAGACTATACATTGTCCCCAATGTATCAAAATAATTGCTCAAACACTATAAAAGATCAAGAGAATTAAGAAACTTCCCTGAAAAATATTGAGCACCGTAAAGTATTATGTTGATTTCCACGACTTTGCCAATCCAAGCACGCTCACGAGTTGAAGAAGCTTCTTGATTTCCATCGCTAGTCATTTAAAATTTCTCACCCCTGCGATTAACAATCTATAATAAGTAAAAATAAATACACAAAATCAAATAATATTAATAATAAAAATGATATAATTAAAATTAGTCACTTAAGTAAAACAATCACCACAATAATTTTTTTATTTTTTTTATTTTTTGTTTTTTTTTTGAAAATATAGCAAAAATATAAAAAAAAATCAGAGAATGCTGCCGGTTGGGGACTGGAGATGCGGCTGGTTGTTGGAAATTAGGAGAGGTCACGGGTTGCTGATGGTTGGGCGAGAGGTTGCAGCGCAGAGCCCGATGAATTGTCGATCACCAGTGCTGATGATGTTCGGGATTGGAGGCTCGGGAAGAGAGGAGTTCAGCTGCCGGAACGTTGCTGCTGGTTCTAATTGGGGAAGACCGGTCTTGGTTCTCATCAGAACTGCTGCAGTCTGTATTGGGAGGCTGTTGTTGCTGCCGAATCTGTTGGACTGTTGCTGGACAGTGGGGAGCAAGCGGCTGATGGAGTTCGAACTGGTGCTTCGTCGGAGCTGGGTACTGCCTGATCGGTTGCTGGGTTGCTGCTCGGGAAGAGGAGAGTCACGGGTTGGAGCTGTGAAGATGCTACGGGTTGCTTCTGCTGGTGTGTTTCTCGGTTCTGTACTGCCGTGAGTCTCGGTTCGTGAAGAGGGATGGAACTATGGTGGTGCCGACGGCGTGAAGCTGCAGTTGGTGAGTGCTGGTTGGGGACTGGAGGAAGCTGGGAGGAAGGGAGATGACCGGTAAGAAGGGAGCTCGGGGAGATGAAGAGGGTGCCGAGAATGGGGGGTCTGCAGGAAAAGAAGAAAATAAAAAAAATAAAAATAAAAATATTAATAATAATAATACCAAAAAAAAATAAATAAAAAATATATATATATATATATGTAAATATTTTTTTTTCTGTGGAGATGGCAGAAGAAGTGTATTGATAGGGCGTGGGCACGCCCTATCAATACTTCTCTTCTGCAAAAATTTTTTTTTTTTGGGCAGAAGAGGGCTTTGAATAGGGCGTGGGCACGCCTTACTCAAACACAGCTTCTGTAAAATTTTTTTTTTTTAAAGATAAATATAAATCTTATCCAATATTAATAAAATAACAAAATTAAAAAAAATATTTGCTAAACAAAAATAAAGAGAAATTTTGGGTTGCCTCCCAAACAGCGCCTTTCTTTAAAGTCTTTGGCTAGACATAGTCATGCTCAGTTATACGTTGGACATTCCAACCCAATTCGTTCAATTTCATGCACTTGTAAACCTTCATAAAAAGGCTTTAAGCGATGACCCTTGACCTTAGAGATCTGACCTGTATCCAAACTTTGAATTTCAATTTTACCACGAGGAAACACGTTAGTAACAATATAAGGGCCTAACCATCTAGAACGAAATTTACTAGGAAATATTTTTAATTTAGAATGAGATAGTTTAACTTTCTGACCAACATAAAAATTTTTCTTGGGAACTATATGATCATGAAAAGCCTTTATCTCTTCCTTGTAAATCCTAGAACTCTCACAATCATTATTGATATTAAACTTAATGATTTCATCATCAAATTCCATTGTGAGTGTACCATCATGCACATCAATTTTAGTCCTAGATGTTTTTAAGAAGGGTCTTCCTAGCAAAATCAAAGATCTAGATGAGTCATCATCATCCATATCAAGCACATAAAAATCAGCAGGGAAGATCAATCCATTTACTTGTACCAGAACATCCTCTAGAACACCTTCAGGATAAACGTTAGATCTATCAGCAAGTTGAATAATCACACCAGTCTCTTTTAATGGTCCAACATTCAAAGATTTAAAAATAGACAGAGGCATGACATTAATTGAAGCTCCTAGATCTAACATTGCTCTTTCAATTTTAAGATTACCTACCTTACAAGGGATAGTAAACATACCTGGATCCTTTCATTTAGGAGGTAACTTTTTCTGAAGGACAACTGAAACATTTTCACCCATGCTAACAAATTCATTACCTTTCAATTTCCTCTTGTTGGTGCACAACTCCTTAAGAAACTTTGCATATCGAGGTATTTGTTTAATTGCATCAAGTAAAGGAATATTTACCTCAACCTTACGAAAGATGTCAAAAATTTCCTTTTCCTCCTCATCCTTTTTGGATTTAGATGATTTGAAAGGAAAATGAGGAATTGGTGCCAAAACTTTTTGTTGCATGACATTAGGTTCCTTAAGATGATCGAACTGTGACTGGAATACAGTAACTTCCTTTTCAGCTTCTTCTTCTGGAATGCGCTTTCGGGTTGTCTTGTTAGACTCCCCTACCTCGGTTCCACTCCTCAAGGTCATTGCACTAACATTATGTTTAGGGTTGATAATTGTTTGTGAGGGCAATTTTCCTTGAGATTCTAGTCTGCTCACAGAAGTGGCTAGCTGACTCATTTGATCTTCCAGCTTCTTGATACTTGTCCTTGTTTCCTGTTGAAATTGTTGTGTGTTAATTGCAAGTGATTTAACAATTTCTTCAAGAGACGTACCTGAATTTGAGGATGGCTGATGTTGTTGTTGTTGTGGAGCAGGCTGGCTATATTGAGAATTCTGAAATTGAGGCCTTGCTCCGTAGCTAAAGTTGGGATGATTTCTCCACCCTGGGTTATAAGTGTTTGAATATGGATCGTAATTCCTTTGTGGTGGACCTGGAAATCCTCCAACTGTATTTACGTGCTCATGAGGTTCATCTTGAAGTGTGGGGCACATGTCGGTTGGGTGTCCAGTAGCAGCACAAATTTCACAGGCTTTAACTTGTTGTACGTTTCCCATTCCTTAGCCAATTGTTGGACAACAGACGTTAGACTAGCTATTTGATTTTCAAGAGAATGTGTATTTACCTCATTTACTCTTCTGTGAGGTATGTCTTGTCTGAATCCAAACTGTTGGGAGTTAGCAGCCATGGTGGAAATCAAATCTCTAGCTTCTCTAGGAGTCTTATTCACTATCGCACCTCCACTGGCTACGTCCATCATCCTTCTTTCCATGGGTAATAATCCTTCATAAAAATATTGAATTAAGAGTTGTTCGGAAATCCCATGTTGAGGACAACTTGCACAAAGTTGCTTAAATCTCTCCCAGTATTCGTGAAGAGTCTCAATATCTTTCTGCCTGATTCCACATATCTCTCTTCTAATGCTAGCAGCTCTTGAAGCAGGGAAAAATTTGTCAAGGAACAATCTCACTATTTCAGTCCACGTTGTTATAGAACCAGGAGGTAAATAGAACAACCAATCTTTTGCTCTATCAGCTAGTGAGAATGGAAAAGCTCGCATTTTGATTTGCTCTTCAGTAACTCCTTGTGGTTTCAGGCTTGAACATACCACATGAAATTCTTTTAAGTGTTTGTGAGGATCTTCATTCTCAAGACCATGGAACTTGGGAAGTAGATGGATCAAACCCGATCTTAATTCAAAATCTGCTTGCAGAGTTGGGTTATGAATGCAGAGGGGCTGTTGATTGACAGGTGGTGCAGCCAACTGCCTTAAAGTTTGTTCATCTTCAGCCATTGTTTCTTCAGTACTGCACGAATAGAAGAAAAAAAAAAGAGACAGTAAAATAAATCTAATTAAAAACCAATCCCCGGCAACGGCGCCAAAAATTGGTGGCAGTCGAAACCAACAATAATAATTCCTACTCAAAATAAATTTAAACTGTAGTATAGTTGAGTAGGGTCATTTCCCAAGAGATTGGCTAGATTTATCTTTCTGCAAAATATTAAAAAGTAAAATGGGGATTTTGGGAAAATGAAAATAAAAATTAAATTCTAGGCAGGTAAAATCGCTATATAAAAATTGAGAGAAAATCAATATGATGAAAACATCTAACCAAAGGAATAATCTTAGAATGGGTTCATGGAATTGATCATTGATGCAAAAATAAATTCTTTTAATCTTTACTAAATTGGTTATGGTTATTGGTACGACCTAACAACCTATCTCTCCTTACTTCTTCGATAATCAGGATACGATCTCTAATTATTTCTCTTGTCAGTTAAACAACCTTAGATACGATCTTAAGATTTAATTTACCAACAGCATTGAAAACTAGAGAGACTACCAATTCTAACCAACAAACACACATGTAAGTTCATTTAAGCTAGATTATATATCTTCTTAACAGAGAATCGAAATCCTATCTGAAATCAATTATGTTATTTACCACTTATATTAGAATGCCTAAACAATTACGGATTCAGGTTTCTAATTGGTGATTTATTATCCTGACAATTGAACAAAGGGCCCTTTTTGCGCAACCAATCAAAACAATAATTTAAATAAGAACAGAAGACATATAAATAATAAAGATATAAAAGAACAATATAAAACTAATTAGATCTCACAATTCTTAAAGAACCCAAACTTTAATTATCCTTTGGCTAGACTAAAAGTTTAGCAAGCCATAAGTTCAGAGAAAAACACTAAAGAAAAATATAAAATTGTATGAAGAATCAGTATTTAGAATTCAGATCCCCAGCCTCTTCCACTCTTAGCCTATAAATACTAAATATCCTAACCCCAGAATCTGTTTCCAAAGGAAAGTTCTCTGATTGAGTTTGATTACAATTAAACTTCTTTCCTTTTTCCACCACTTGCCAAAGACAGTAATTACAAATCTTTTCCTTAATAATTAAAATCTTCCACTTGCCATCTTTAGACTGTTTCAGTCAACTTCAGCTACAAGAGATAGATCTCGACTTGAATTTCAAGATTTCTTCAGATTTTGTGACTTGAGTAGAATTTGCAGCTTTTAATTGATTTTGTCCATTTTCCTTCATCTACAATACAAAATAGAAAATATAAGTCAAATCCAAAAATTAAGCATATAAAAGAATTTAAATCATGGGAAAGTATGACAATTAATATGTATAATATGCAACTTATCACAAAGGGACTTAGGTAGAATGAGATCGATCTGCAAGGGTTAAGAGATCGATCTGGCTAAAGCTAGAGTTAAGAGATCGATCTGGTCTAGGAAGAGATCGATCTCCCTTAAGAGCTTAAGACTATAGATCGATCTGAGAGATCGATCTACACTCAAACAGAGAACTTATGAGATCGATCTGGTAAGGAAGAGATCGATCTCCTCAAAGTCAGAGAGCTAAAGAGATCGATCTGTGTTGTTGAGAGATCGATCTCCCCTCTACGAGATTGCATGGCAGATCGATCTGGAGATCGATCTTACTTCAAACAGAGAGTTTAGGAGATCGATCTTCCTATTCGACAGATCGATCTGCCTCATTATTTTCAAACTAACAGATCGATCTTCTAACCTATGAGATCGATCTCCTTGTGTATTTGTGCTTCAATCTTGCAGGATTTATAACTAAGAGATCGATCTGGCCAAGATGAAAGATCGATCTGGCACTCTACTGGAGGTACCCAACGGCTAGTTTCTGCAAATCACAACGGGAAAAATAGCATTTAATGCTCCAACTACCAATCCTTCAGTATTTAACCAAGCATTGAAGACAAAGAGAATTAGAGACACTATTGCTGAACATTCCAAACATTCTCAAGCTTTAATTCATTCATTCTTTGTGTCCCTATTGCTCATCAATTGAAATTTATTGTACAAGCTGAAGTGCAACAAGCTTTGTTAGCACTACCCATTGTAAAGCCTTATTCTGTATTCATCCATACCCAAAAAGAAAAGAGGATTGTTCCTCAGTGAGAGACATTGCAAAAAGGGTGAATACATTTCTGTATTGCTAAGGGTAGAGAGGTTATTCCTTAACCTGTAAAAGGAATATTGTAAGCTCTATTGAAAGAGAGAAAGAAAGCACTTAACAAGAAGGTCAAGGAGAGAGGACGTAGGCAAGAGTTTGGCCGAACCTCTATAAACGATTGTGTTTGTTTCTCTCTTCCCTACTTTGCATTAAATTGTTATATTGCACTATATTGCTCATTATCATTTGTGATTAAATTGTTATTAATTTTTAATTTGCCATAATTGTTAGAAAACCGATTCACCCCCCCCCTCTCGGTAGAGCCAACATATTTGTTAAGTTAAAAAGAAAAAAATGAAGGATAAAAATAATTACAATAAAAATATATACATGTAATTGTTCAAGAATGAAAATATAATTAAATATATATATATATATACATATAAATACAAATATAACATATATAATAAAAATATAAATATATATAAATATAAATAGATATATATATAATATATAAAAAAAAACTAAACGGAAAAGGAAAAAAAATAGGATCGCGCGATAGTCGCGCGATCCTAAAGAAAACCAACCCCCCCTGTTCCTCTTCTCTGCTACCGCCGGCCAAGCCTTTCTTCCCCGTTCGCCTGTCGACCTCCCTTTTCCTCACCGGCGACCGAACCGAGCCCCAAGCTAGCGACGATCGGCCTCCTTTCCTTCCTTCCCCTTGCTATTCGTCGAACCGAGCTCCTTCCACTCTCCTTTTCGCTCGCCGACGACTGAACCAGAGACAGTCGGCAGCCTCGCGTTACCCGGGCTCTGAGCAGCCTTTCCCCCTCTAACCACCGATGACTATTCCCTTCCTTTTCTCTCTCCCCTCGCCTGGAAACAAAAACGAAAACAGAGGGATTTTTCCTCTATTCGCGGACTGCAGCTACAGGGAGACCCGACGCCGACCACCACTGAACCCGAACCCGACAACCTCCCTCGCTTGTCCTTCCCCGGTCGGCCAACCCTATTTCAGACGCTACAGTGTCAAAAAAAACACAAATAAATTTTTCAATTTCTGCTTCCCCATCCTTGTACCAGTTGATCCCTAGGTAAAAACCCAAGCTTTATTTAGTTTAATGTATATATAAATTGTATTATGGAAGCATGATGTTGTATGAATTAATTGAAATTTGATTTGTTGAAGAAATTAGGGACTAGGGATTAAATTGACAGATTTGGGGATTTTGAAAATTAAGCAAGAAATTAGACATTAGAAGTTAAATTATCATGAATTGAAATGAAGATTGAAGATGATAAAATTGTATTCGGTTATTTTGTGGATGATAGATTTGGGCCATTTTGATGATAAAGAGGAAAGTAAAGAAAATAGATTCTTACGGGTAGCTTAAAACAAATCTTGAATCGACAAACCCGAGAATAAATGAGAAGTAGACAAAAATAATAATCGTAAAGATAAAAATAAAAATAATGATAGTAAAGAAACAAATAATAAATAAATAAATAATATATATATTTACTTATATATATATATATACATATATACATGTAAATAATAAACGTGCGTGTTAGTATAAGTACGAGTCGACAATAATATGAACACACAAGCAGGAGCAGGTAGGAAACGTATAAGATGATAGGTGAAAGAGGAGAATTTAATTAAAAACGTAGCTAAAGACTTTGTAGTAGGATTAAATTTTCGAATGTATGACGAAACTGAAAGAAAAGAGGAAAATTGGTAAACTCCATGAGGTTGAGTATATATTTGGATGCGATTTTAGAATGTTAGAATTTAAATTCCCAGTATATTTTCCTAGACGAGTAAAGTTACGATTCTGACGCATTGTGAACAATTCGCATGAATAGGATGCTAAGTAAACGATTTCGATGTAGGTGAATCGTAGAAAGAATTAAACGAGGTACTAGGAGGCGTCACCATTCGAATTCGGGATATCCGATAAATCGAGGTAAGGGGTATTATTTAACTTAGTTCTGATAATGCATTCTTGTTTCACTGATAAATGATTTTATGAAAGAGCATATGATTTGAAATGACTTATCAATGCTTCCATACTTGCGAAATATGATTTCGTTTTACAAAATGTTCGCTAGAACATCTATGTTTATGAAATAAACTTTCAAATTATGAAACTGCATGGAAGTTTTATGATGGCTTCAAAACCTATATTTATGCTTTGAAATGGAACTTTTGACATTTTCAAAAGTATTTAAGGAAAAGAAAAGATGTTTTGAGACTATAGGCTTCATGCATGATTACTTCTTGTGGTGTTCCGGCTCCACCACTTGGGTGCTGGTACGTAGGCCCCTTTAGCACTTGACTCGACCTATGTGGAAGATGTCGTGCTACTGGCGGTTTATGATGATATTTTCCATAGTATCTCGTGCCTGCGCAGCATGCAATTATGTTTCCTACACGGAGAGTGCCCTTGGTGCCCGTGTCCTAGCTAACTGCTAGTGAATGTAAGTAAGATAGATACTACCCATATTTTACGAAAGGGTTGTACGACCCTGATCCAGTCTACAGCCCACTTACCATGGCCATAGGTATGATGACTCTCTACGGAGAATGACACGTATCGCATGACTTAGTTATAGCCTAGTCTCCTCTATTTAATTATGAAAATCGACTATGATGAATGATTATATGTTTTCATGATATATACGATAATCGGTTACGACCGATATGCTTTATGAAATATGCATGAAATATTTACGAAATGATTATGAAATATTCATGAAATGTTTGCGAAATGATTTATGAAATGTTCATGAAAGGTTTATGAAAAGTTGTAAAATTGTTATACATGTTATTGGTTTTAATGACACGCATGCTTTATGACGATTATGCACGAAATGGAAATTTCTATATTCCATTAAGTTTCGTTCTACAAACAACTTCAAATACTTTTATATATCAGAACTGTTTTAATAGTACTATCTTACTGGGCTTTTTCCCAAAAGCTCACCCCTCTACCTTCAGATCATTTGCAGTGAATCTATATACGCTACCTGCCGCGTACACGACGTAAACTGGTGGGAAGAACTACCCTAGGCTACTTTTTGTATACACAAAAGGTATACATTTACATTCATGTACCAGACATAATTGTATGCACATACACACATATTGAAAATATCAGTTGGGATGTAATTTTGTAAGGAAACGATGTGAACAATATTATTTTGGGAGTATATTTTGAGATGACTAGTATTAAATCGAAATAGATGTATTGAGTGGTAAAGATGGATTTGGAAAGTATGCTTGGTAGTTGTGGATATCTAGGATTGTCAAAAACAACTGATTTGCAGATAAGTAGGCCCATATATAAGTCGTTATACTGGCAAAATTTTTATCAGTCATATAAGTTAAAATATGGAAATTAATTATAATTACAAGTAAAGAATTAGGAAAAGTGTTTTGACACTGCACAGGAATACAACCTAAGTGAATTAGGGAATAAGTGGGTAAATTAAATTCAAAAAAAAAATTCCCCGATTTTCAAGGGTCAAGGGTCGTTATAGTTTAAGTGGTATCAGAGCGAAGGTTGTGTAGTACTATCAGTGTCGAAAATAAGGATTAAATTACATCCAAATATATGTGTTTGTCAGGTTGTAGGTAATGTATACCTAACGAGTTTAAGGTTTGATCTTTGGAATTACGCGCAGGTATTAGATCACTGCACGATGAGTGGAAGACGCAGACATCCTCAGAGGCAGTCTCAGCCACCTCCACCTCCTCCACCGGAGCCAGAGAGTCCTAATACTCGTATGGCTCAGCTCGAGCAGCGTTTCGAGCGAGGTTTTGGAGTTGATAGCTGTCATGGTTGCCCAACATCTAGGGGCAAACGTTTCTAATTCTGCTGGTACGGTACCTATTCTTAATCCGGTGCCAACTCCTCCACAAGCACCACCACCTCCTCCTCCACAAGTTCCTCTAGTACCTATGGTGCCTCAGCCTCCTGTACAGGCCCGGAGGGAGGAGAGGGATTTCGGTAGGATGAGAGATTTCCTGAAGATAAAGCCTCAAGCATTCAAGGGAATTAAGAACCCAGTAGAGTTTGAAGAGTGGCTGGTGAGCCTCGGGAAGATCTTCGATTTTTTGGGGTGTTCAGATGTTGAGAAGGTTTCCATTGCCACCTACATGCTACAGGGCCAAGCAGAGTATTGGTGGGGATCCACCAAGGTCCTTCTGACTGCTTAGCATCCGGTGATTAGTTGGGATGCATTCTCCACAGCTTTTAGGAAGCAGTATGTTCCACTAGCTGCCCAGCAGAAGTTGAGGATGGACTTTCTGAATTTGGTACAGGGCAGTATGACTGTGGATGAGTACGAAAGTAAGTTCACCATGCTGATGAGGTATGATCCGGAGACGTTCCAGAATGAAGAACGTCGGACTGAGAGGTTCTTAGCAGGATTAAGGCCAGCTATCAAAGATCATCTTTTGGGATTATGGATTACGAAATTTTAGGATGCCCTAGGTAGAGCACAGATGGTCGAGAGAGGCTTAAATGTCACACAGGCAGAGTATGGCCTTAAGGGAAAGAGTAGGGATAAGAGCAAGTGGACAGAGTTTATGAGACAAGATTTCAGGAGGGGTCAACCTAAGAGGCAGAGGACGGATGAGTTTCAGCCTGGACTTGATAGACCCATCATTCCAGTACCTGCTCCTCAAATTGCTATAGGTCCACAACAGTATAGGCCAGTGTGCAAATAGTGTGGAAAGCTTCATGGGGGTGTGTGCCTTTTGACCACCAGGAGCTGCTTTATGTGTGGGCAAAAGGGACATATAATGAGAGATTGCCCACAGAACCAGGTTCCACAACGCCCAGAGCCACCACGGCAACATGAGAGGCAAGCTCCCCAGAGACGAAACCCACAGAGATGGGCTACTGCAGTAAAGAAGGGTAAGAAGCCTGTCAAGCATGGGAGGGTCTTCACCTTGGATAAAGAGACTGCTGATACCTCCACTGAGACCATTCAAGGTAAGTTTTTAATTTGCAATCATGAGGCACAAGTATTGTTTGATTCAGGTTCCACCCACTCTTTTATATCACCACATTTTGCATGTCAATTGCATGTTAAGCCTGAATCTTTAGACTTTACGTAACACGTTAGTACACCCATGTATAAATCACAAAAGACTGATATGGTGTGTAGAAATTGTGAAATCAAGGTAGGAGATAGGATCATATTAGCAGATCTAATCTTGTTGAGCATGTATGGCTTTGATGTAATTTTGGGTATGGATTGGCTAGCCACCAATCGTGTAAGTTTAGAATGATACTCTAAGATTGTAACCTTCTCCTTACCTAGTAAGTTTAGTGTATGCTTTGCAATGAAGGAATAAACTTTATGATTTTGACAATTGATGAAAAATTTTGATGAATGTGTTAATGTGAAGGTTATGTTGCATCCATCCTCGATACTAATCGAGAATGTCCAAGTATTCAGGACATACTAGTGATATGCGAGTTCTCGGATGTATTTCCTGATGAACTACCGGGACTACCACTGGAGAGAGAGTTAGAATTTACGATAGATTTGGCACCAGAGACTCAACCAATCTCAAAGTCTCCTTACCGGATGGCCCTTGTTGAACTTGAGGAATTGAAGAAGCAGTTGCAAGACTTGCTAGACAAAAAGGGTTCATTAGGTCAAGTGTATCCCCGTGGGGAGCTCTGGTATTATTTGTGCGAAAGAAGGATGGTAGTCTTAGGTTATGTATAGACTACAGGCTGCTAAACAAAGCGACAATTAAGAACAAGTATCCCTTTCCCAGAATAGATGATCTATTTGACCAGCTAAGAGGGGCTACAGTGTTCTCGAAGATTGACCTGAGATCGGGCTATCACCAATTGAGGATTAGGAAGGAAGATGTTCTGAAGACGGCCTTCAGAACGAGATATGGCCACTATGAGTTCCGTGTGATGCCCTTTGGTCTAACTAATGCCCCAGCTACATTCATGAGCTTAATGAATGAGGTGTTCCGGGAGTATCTAGATCGGTTCGTCATTGTTTTCATCGACGATATTCTGATCTACTCAAAGTCCTGAGAGGAGCATGAGCAACATTTGAAAGTAGTGCTCTGAACTCTCAGAGAGAAGCAGTTGTATGAGAAGTTGGATAAGTGTGAGTTTTGGTTGGAGCAGATAGCATTTTTGGGCCATGTTATTTCTAAAGACGGGGTGTCAGTGGATCCGTCTAAGGTTGAGGCAGTACTTACTTGGGAGAGACCGAAAACTGTTATGGAAATTCGGAGTTTTCTGGGACTAGCTGGATACTATAAGAGGTTTGTAGAAGGTTTCTCCAAGATTGTCGCTCCACTGACTAAGCTGATACGCAAGGATGTTCCATTCGAGTGGACTGATCAGTGTAAACAGAGTTTTGAAGAACTCAAGAAGAGGTTGACTACCGCCTCAGTCTTAACCATTCCTAGTGGGTCTGGAGGCTATGCAGTATACAGTGATGCATCATACCAGGATTTTGGGTGTGTACTTATGCAGCATGGAAGAGTGGTTGCATATGGTTCTCAACAGCTTAAGAACCATGAAAGGAATTACCCCACCCATGACTTAGAGTTAGCCGCGGTTGTTTTTGTTTTGAAGATATGGCGGCATTATCTGTATGGAGAGAGATTTCAGATTTTTACTGACCATAAGAGCTTGAAGTATATATTTGATCAGAATAAGCTAAATATGAGACAGAGACGATGGATAGAGCTCCTCAAGGATTATGATTGCGAGATTCTGTATCACCCTGGCAAGGCAAACATAATGGCAGATGCTTTAAGCAGGAAGGGGATGATTTCTTTTATGATGGTTAGAGAATGGGAGGTGCTAGAGCAGTTTGTCGAGCTTAGTGTTAGTGTGGAGACAACAGATGTTGGGTTCATAACTAGTTTGCAGATTGAACCTAGTATACTTGATCAGATCAGAACTAGACAGAGGGGTGATCAGAAGATATTGGATATGGTCAGTCAGGCAGGACAGGACGTACAGTCAGACTTTGTGGTCGGTGAGGATGGATTGATGAGATTTAGGGGCCGTATATGTGTCCCAAACGATGATGCCCTACGGCAAAAGATCTTAAAGGAGTCTCATTGTTCTCGGTACACCATGCACCCGGGAAGCACTAAGATGTACCAGGATTTAGGGAAGGTGTATTGGTGGATTGGTATGAAAAGAGATGTAGCTGAGTTTGTGGCTAAGTGTCTGATTTGCCAACAGATTAAGATCGAACACCAAAGACCAACACGACTACTTAAGTCTCTTCCAGTGTCTACTTGGAAATGGGAGCACATTACTATGGATTTTATTATGGGTTTACCAAGGACTCGAAAGGGGCATAATGCAATCTGGGTGATTGTAGACAGATTGACTAAGAGTGCTCACTTCCTAGCCATCAAAAATACAGACGCCTTGAGTGCTTTAGCAGAGTTGTATGTGAGAGAGATAGCTCGACTGCATAGGGCACCTGTGAGCATTACATCAGATAGAGATTCTCGATTCACTTCTAGATTTTGGGCTTATTTTCAAGAAGCCATGGGATCTCAGCTTAACTTGAACACAGCCTATCATCTTTAGACTGATGGTCAGTCCGAGAGGACCATTCAGACCTTAGAGGATATGCTGAGGGTGTGTGTTTTGGAGTTTAAGGGCTCATGGGATGATCATCTACCTCTCGCAGAGTTTGCTTACAACAACAGCTATCATGCTAGTATCGGCATGACACCTTATGAGGTCTTGTATGGTAAAAGATGTAGGTCTCCTGTGGCTTGGGAAGAAGTGGGTGACAGAAGAATCTTGGCTCCTGAGTTGGTAGAACAGGCAGCAGAGGGTGTTCGGATAATCTGTGATAGACTTAAGACCGCACAAAGTAGACAAAAGAGTTATGCGGATAAGCACAGGCGGCCACTTGAGTTTCAGATTGGGGACTCCATGTTTCTTAAGGTATCTCCGAGCAAGGGTATCATGTGGTTTGGAAAGAAGGGGAAACTGAGTCCTCGCTTCATTGGTCCTTTTGAGATTCTAGAGAGAGTGGGAGACATAGCCTACAGACTTACCCTACCCCCGCAGCTCTCTAGGGTACATAATGTCTTCCACGTCTCGATGTTAAGGAAGTATAATCTGGATCCCTCACATATCATTGAGTATGAGCCTTTGAGCATTCAAGAGGACATGAGCTACATTGAGCGACCTATCCGGATTTTGAACAGAAAGGAAAAGGTATTTCGATCGAAGACGATTCCTCTGGTAAAGGTTCTCTGGCAACACCATTCAATTGAAGAAGCTACATGGGAGCTAGAGAGTCTCATGAGGGAGAAGTACATTCATCTATTCTGAAGGACCAAGATGAATTTGGAGGAACAAATTCTTTAAAGGTGGGGAGAATGTAAACACCGCAAATTTTCTGTATTTAAATTAAACAAAAAATAAATATAAAATAAATGGAAATATGTTATACGAAAATATGTGTATATATATATTTATTTGTTAAGTTAAAAAGAAAAAAATGAAGGATAAAAATAATTACAATAAAAATATATACATGTAATTCTCCAAGAATGAAAATATAATTAAAAATATATATATACATATAAATACAAATATAACATATATAATAAAAATATAAAAATATATATATATATATATAAATATAAATAGATATATATAGATAATATATATATATAAAAAAAAAACTAAACTAAACGGAAAAGGAAAAAAAAATAGGATCGCACGACAGTCGCGCGATCCTAAAGAAAACAACCCCCCCCCCCCGGGTTCCTCTTCTCTACTACCGCCGGCCAAGCTTTTCTTCCCCGTTCGCCTGCCGACCTCCCTTTCCCTCACCGACGACCGAACCGAGCCCCAAGCCAGCGACGATCGACCCTTTCCTTCCTTCCCCTTGCTATTCGCCAAACCGAGCTCCTTCCTCTCTCCTTTTCGCTCGCCGGCGACTGAACCAGAGACAGTCGGCAGCCTCGCGTTGCCCGGGCTCCAAGCAGCCTTTCCCCCTCTGACCACCAGCGACTGTTCCCTTCCTTTTCCATCTCCCCTCGCCTGGAAACAAAAACGAAAAACAGAGGGATTTTTCCTCTGTTCGCGGACTGCAACTACAAGGAGACCCGACGCCGGCCACCAATGAACCTGAACCCGGTAACCTCCCTCGCCTGTCCTTCCCCGGTCGGCCACCCCTATTTCTGACACTACAGTGTCAAAAAAAACACAGATAAATTTCCCAATTTCTGCTTCCCCATCCTTATACCAGTTGATCCCTAGGTAAAAACCTAAGCTTTATTTAGTTTAATGTATATATAAATTGTATTATGGAAGCATGATGTTGTATGAATTAATTGAAATTTGATTTGTTGAAGAAATTAGGGACTAGGGATTAAATTGACAGATTTTGGGATTTTGAAAATTAAGCAAGAAATTAGACATTAGAAGTTAAATTATCATGAATTGAAATGAAGATTGAAGATGATAAAATTGTATTCGGTTATTTTGTGGATGATAGATTTGAGTCATTTTGATGATGAAGAGGAAAGTAGAGAAAATAGATTCTTACAGGTAGCTTAAAATAAATCTTGAATCGACAAACCCGAGAATAAATGAGAAGTAGACAAAAATAATAATTGTAAAGATAAAAATAAAAATAATGATAGTAAAGAAACAAATAATAAATAAATAATATATATATTTACTTATATATATATATACACGTAAATAATAAACGTGCGTGTTAGTATAAGTGCGAGTCGACAATAATATGAACACACAAGCAGGAGCAGGTAGGAAAGGTATCAGATGATAGGTGAAAGAGGAGAATTTAATTAAGAATGTAGCTAAAGACTTTGTAGTAGGATTAAATTTTCGAATGTATGATGGAACTGAAAGAAAAGAGGAAAATTGGTAAACTCCATGAGGTTGAGTATATATTTGGATGCGATTTTAGAATGTTAGAATTTAAATTCCCAGTATATTTTCCTAGACGAGTAAAGTTACGATTCTGACGCATTGTGAACAATTCGCATGAATAGGATGCTAAGTAAACGATTTCGATGTAGGTGAATCGTAGAAAGAATTAAATGAGGTACTAGGAGGCGTCACCATTCAAATTCGGGATATCCGATAAATCGAGGTAAGGGGTATTATTTAACTTAGTTCTGATAATGCATTCTTGTTTCACTGATAAATGATTTTATGAAAAAGCATATGATTTGAAATGATTTATCAATGCTTTCATACTTGCGAAACTGTTTACGAAACATGATTTCGTTTTACAAAATGTTCGCTAGAACATCTATGTTTATGAAATAAACTTTCGAATTATGAAACTGCATGGAAGTTTTATGATGGCTTGAAAACCTATATTTATGCTTTGAAATGGAACTTTTGACATTTTCAAAAGTATTTAAGGAAAAAAAAAAGATGTTTTGAGACTATAGGCTTCATGCATGGTTACTTCTTGTGGTGTTCCGGCTCCACCACTTGGGTGCCGATACGTAGGCTCCTTTAGCACTTGACTCGACCTGTGTGGAAGATGTCGTGCTACTGGCGGTTTATGATGATATTTTCCATAGTATCTCGTGCCCACGCAGCACGCAATTATGTTTCCTACACGGAGAGTGCCCTTGGTGCCCGTGTCCTAGCTAAGTGCTCGTGAATGTAAGTAAGATAGATACCACCCATATTTTACGAAAGGGTTGTACGACCCTGATCCAGTCTACAGCCCACTTACCATGGCCATAGGTATGATGACTCTCTACAGAGAATGACACGTATCGCATGACTTAGTTATAGCCTAGTCTCCTCTATTTAATTATGAAAATCGACTATGATGAATGATTATATGTTTTCATGATATATACGATAATCGGTTACGATCGATATGCTTTATGAAATATGCATGAAATGTTTACGAAATGATTATGAAATATTCATGAAATGTTTGCGAAATGATTTATGAAATGTTCATGAAAGGTTTATGAAAAGTTGTAAAATGGTTATGCATGTTATTGGTTTTAATGACACGCGTGCTTTTATGACGATTATGCACGAAATGGAAATTTCTGTATTGCATTAAATTTCGTTATATGAACAACTTCAAATGCTTTTATATATCAAAACTGTTTTAATAGTACTATCTTACTGGGCTTTTCCCCAAAAACTCACTCCTCTACCTTCAGATCTTTTGCAATGAATCTATAGACGCTACATGTCGCGTACACGACGTAAGCTGGTGGGAAGAGCTACCCTAGGCTACTTTTTGTACACGAAAAAAGTATACATTTACATTCCTGTACCAGACATAATTGTATGCACATACACACATATTGGAAATATCAGTTGGGATGTAATTTTGTAAGGAAACGATGTGAACAATATTATTTTCGGAGTATATTTTAAGATGACTAGTATTAAATTGAAATAGATGTATTGAGTGGTAAAGATGGATTTGGAAAGTATGCTTGGTAGTTGTGGATATCTAGGATTGTCAAAAACAACTGATTTGCAGGTGGGTAGGCCCATATATAAGTCGTTATGCTGCCGAAATTTCTATCGGTCATATAAGTTAAAATATGAAAATTAATTATAATTACGAGTAAAGAATTAGGAAAAGTGTTTTGACACTGCACAGGAATACAACCTAAGTGAATTAGGGAATAAGTGGGTAAATTAAATTCAAAAAAAAAATTTTCCCGATTTTCAAAGGTCAAGGGTCGTTACAGTTTGGGAATGATTTTGTACCAAGAACCCTTCCACGTACCTAATCAAGATCTCTATTAAGACTAAATAGAAACTTGTAGATTTGATCCTTCTCCATAATCTTTTTATATTGTTTGCTATCTTCAGAACACTTCTATTATAACTCCTCGTAGATGCCAAGTTGATGCCAATACCATGTGAGAGTATTGAAATACTCTGTAACTAATAACTCCCCTTGGCGTATGTCGTGAAGTATGCTTTTGATCTCAAAGATTGCACACTTTAGAATAGGTTTCTCTAGTTGTGTCCCATATCTCTTTTTCGATGTAGTACTTGGAGTTTTCTCTAGTCTCATTAGTTATTGAGTTTAGTAGCCATGACATTACCATGCTATTTTTCAGTTTTCAATTTTTAAAACTTGGGTCGTCTTCATTTGGTTGTGTTGCGGCTTCTGTGAGATACTTCTCTTTACCTTTCTCACATATGAAAATCCAAACTAATTGTGCTCATTGAATAGATTCAGCCTGTTAAGTTTATGGCTTGTGATAGGAAGAACAGTCTCTTCATTTGTGCCAGCAATACTGGTGGTAACAGACTCCTATCTGAACACAACTTTAAAGCTTGAACTCTCCTTTCCACTAGCCATGAAGAAGATGTGTTTTTTGGGGTTTTAAACGTGGTTCAGATCGAGCTCTAATACTGTGAAGATTTTGAGAAAAGTATTTTGTTTCTACTTTTTGTTACTGAGTTTGATACATAGATATATATACAGGAAACTATCTTAAAGTTCTAATAGGATATTACAACAAAGGAAAAAAAAAAGATTATCCTAACTCCTAAACTAATGGAAAATTTTAAATATAAAATAGTTAACTAGAGTTAGTTGTCATCTACTCCTGAAAATCAAGAACCAGATTTACACAAGAGCCTTAACTTGATGCTAGGCGTTACAATGAGTATGCCACCCCCGATGGTTGTTTTGTATGCTGTGAGCTCCTTGTTGAACCCCTTCATCTCTTTCCTCATCGCCTCTACCAAGGTTTCAAATTCCTCGTCCTTTTGGATCATCATGTCTAGTGCCTCATTGAAAGCACCTACACCTCTCCCTTAGGGTCCTTCTCCATGGAATCTAACATTTCAAAGTGACCATGGATGTATTATAATAGCTTCCAAAACCTTGTACTTTTGGGTCATCTTGTCTAATGGCTCATTAAAAACACCTTACACCTCTTTGTTGAGCTCTTCCTCCATAAAGTCTAACAGTTAGAAATGACTTTCAATGTCCTCAAACTTATCACACATCTCTCCGACGATTATCTACACCCTAACCAGGCCATCGTCCATGGCCATTACGACGTCTCTTGAACTGGAGTTCTTGATATTCCTTATGTCTCATAAACTTCTTATATCTTTGACTGAGATATCATTATTGTTTCTACTAGCATTGTCAGAAAACTTGCTCTGGTACCAATCCTTTGTCTTGTCGTCATTACCCTGTCTCTGCTGTGCAACGTTCATACTTATCATGTCCAATGGCGTTTTCTCTCGTATCTAATATTGGATTAAAGAACTTGGTTACTTCCCTCTGAATCACATATTGTGACACTGGTCACTACCTCTCCCACGACACCAACAAGCTCCATAGTTTATGTTCTTAACCACTTTGCCCCTTAACTGGGAATCTGTAAGACAATAGGCTTCAATTTTTCCCTTATTATACCAATTTTTTTCCTCTTCAAATAATTGCTCCTAATATTTATTGGCATAAAATCTCATTCCCTTTATCCATAAAAGAAAAGTATTACTAGTTTATTGAAAACACAAGTTTTCAGGAGAATGACATTCAAAAATTTTCAAATATACTTTTCTAGGAGTGGGGTTTGGAATCTATTCTCTCAAGCTAACGTTACAAGAAAAAGCATGTTGGGTGCCGAAATACCTTAGTAATCCCTCATAGCCATGTCAGTTGTTTTAAATTGAGGGTGACTTTCAGTGCCCCAATATTCCTCAGCAACTACCTTTGCTTTAATTTCTTGCATTGCATTGGTGGCTGAGAATATAAGTGGGCATTTGTGAAAAGAAGAGAGAAAAATAAAAGAACGTGCAGTAACTGAAGGGGAGATTTTGGAAGTGGCAAGCACCCTGACCCAGGACCCAAAAAGTTAATCAGGATAAGGGCCCATATCTTTGTGGCCCCATGCCCACAGCCTAATCTCAGACCCTAATCCAAAGGGTTATACTGCCAGTAATAAAGATCCCTTTAACATTTTAGATTATTACGGGAATGGTTCTTCCTCTCTAATTCTCTCGTATACATGATAGAATTTTCTTTATTTAACATTATTAGAATAGCTTCAGCTTGGAGAGAGTTTCCTAATGCAGCAGGCAGTAGGGCACGTTCACCTCACTAAGGGCATAGGCTTGACTGCTACCTCTACCATGAACATGATCAATTGAGTATTTGGGGATTAATGCATTATAGTGCTTGTCCTGGTTAAACGGTTGATTTTGATTTTAAACCAGTTTTAATCAACGAGGCCAATATAATCAATGTGAAGATTGAAAAGCTTGAGGTCCCACTGTCGTACTATTTACTTTTGATTTAATTACGAGGCCGATGTGATCAATGTGCAGATTGAAAATCTGGATGTTGAGTAGTTTGGGTGAAATTAATTGCCAATGTAGTGGATAGAAGGCCCAGCCTCTAATTTAGATGTGACAGAAGTGCGACCCCTGGATCTGTTGAGGATACTACCTTCTCTGTGGCTAATTTCATTTCGTTTTCAACTAGTTGCAGAAAATGTGATTAATCTTGCTCATTACAAAAGAAATGACAGGATTGATTTAAAATGAACAGTTTGTAGATAATTCAAGCCTTTTAAGTCCAATTCAAGCCTAAAAATTAGTTGAAGCAATGATATGTTATAAATTTGACAATGTTGCAGTGAGCAGAACATCAGGTACCACCATGCATTTAGTGGCTCATCAAATATTCAAACCAGCCAACTACCAACTAAAAAAACCATTAAACCAACAGTGGGTGAGCCTGTTTTTTCATTGAAAATGCATGTCTACCGCCTGAAATTCTAAACAGATGAGCATTTCTCGGCATGTAATGGCCTCTCACAATGCTGCGATTACCTTTGGATCATTACAATACCCTTTAGGCATCATTACATTTAATTAATTATGTACTAATAATAGAAAAGAAATTGGACTCCTTTGGATTTTGGAATGCAAGAAAAATAAAAAATTGCCCCATGTCCATCATGATTTGTTTGACATCATCATTGCAGATGCCCCACTAAAACGTACAAATGTTCTCTACATACACTTCCATTTCATAGTGTGTGGTGCCATTCATTTCTACTTTATTTTTCAGTGCAATTACGCCTGTACATAGAAACAAGCATAAAGAAATTCAAATACATTAAATAGAAAACAGAAACGAACAAAAACTGAATTCCCAATATCATTCACCGAGAAAAAGTGAGAGAAAACACAATAAATGCCTGAAAATGATTGAGATGCAGATTTTGATACTATTACAATAAGATGACATTAGGTCACCTTTTTTTTCTCTTCAGTAGGCTGGCTAGCAAAACATTATGCTACTATACTATAGAACAAGGGAAATTGGAAGCACAGAATGAAAGAAGTTCTGATTCTCTCTTTTGACAACACTGGGAGCCCTTTGCCTGTCTACAACCCAGAAAGCAAAGGAAAAGAGAAGAAAAAAGAAAGCAAAAGAACAACTTGAAAAGAATGAGTGTCTGTGTAATTGTATAGAAAATCTTTCTTTCGGTTTCATTCCTCAAATTCAAAGCAAAGAAAAAAAAAAAATTCCCTATGGCCCTGTTCATTCCAACTCAGACCTTCCTTAAATTCGAATCATCTTTCTCAACCTCAGAGACAAGGTTGCCCATTTAAAAAGAAAAGGAAATGAGCAGAAAACAAACACCCATATCTTTTTTGACCATGCCACAGCCCGTTATGGGTAAAACTTGGAAAGTACACGACCACGTATGACTATGAGGTCTATTTTAACACGCTTGTGCTTGAAGTTTCTAGGTTTGTCAGAACTCAAAAAACCGAGGCACTTAGTCAGAATATCTCTGGTTGGGAGTTTTGTTTAGATGTTGAAAAATGGAGAGGCAGTGGAGAAACAAGTATAGAACTGAGGCCTGAGAGGGGGTGTTTTTATCGTTCTTCTGTTTTGTAAGGACATGAAGAGAGATTCATTTCCAGGGACAAAACTTTGGCGTAGCCTAAGCTGTGCTGTGAACCCAGCAAGAAAACACCAATGTATTCAAACACAATCCTTCCTAAAAAAACAAACAACAACAACAGCACAAAAACATTCCACGGATATGGCTTCTTGTGTTTCCCACAAAACTTTCTCAATGATACCTATTTTTGTTGCTTTCCTTTTTGTAGCTTCCTCTCTTGGCCCCGTCCTGTCTTTACCATTGCTCTCAGATTCCGGTCACCGGCAAATGGCAAACCATACTTTTAAGCCTGCTAAGGAGATTCCGAGGCTAAGGAGAATAAATGCTTATCTCAAGAAGATCAATAAGCCTGCTGTCCGTACAATTCAGGCATCTTCTTTTCTCTGTCTTTTCTTCTTTGAAGTTTTCAGCCAGTCTTTTCCAGGAGGCTGTTATCTTGATAATTATATGATCTTGGTTCTTGGTTCTTGGTTTCTTGCCGCAGAGTCCAGATGGTGATGTCATAGATTGTGTTCTATCTCATCTTCAACCTGCTTTTGATCACCCTGAGCTTAGAGGGCAGAAACCATTGGTAAACTTCTGCTTGTTTTACAGTTCAGCTCAGCTTCTCTAGAGATATAGACATAATGCATTATGTTTCAAGAAAATATACTTTTGTGTCGGTGAGAATTTGCAGCATTGCAAGTTTGGAGCATTAAATCCTTATTTGTGAAACCGATTAATTGAACCTCATTATGACAGGTTCCACCGGCGAGACCCAAAGGTCATAACTTTACAGAAGCAATATCTGAAAGCTTCCAGCTATGGACGGACTCGGGTGAATCCTGCCCCGAAGGGACTGTTCCAATCAGAAGAACTACCGAGAAAGACATTTTGAGAGCAAGTTCTGTTAGAAGATATGGAAGAAGACATGTACGGAGAGACTCAACAGGCAGCGGCCATGAGGTTAGTACCTTGATCCTTAAGTCAGGTAAGCAATAGAAACATTAAATTTTATCTAACCTTTAGTTGATACTCATCAATCTCAAGACAGAAAATATGAATAAAACGGGAAATGGGGATTCCGGAAACATCAAGTTCTCAGTGATTTTTTATTTTTATCAAGTAACCAAGGATTGAGATCAGTAGAGCTGAAAATTTGTCTTATCCTGATTCCATTCTTATTCCAGCAACCGCTCCAGCAAAAGGCTAGTTTCACATTAGAAAGGCTAATTTGATTTTCCCCTGTTCGAACAGTAATTAGACAGTTAACCATGAGCTGGTTGGTGGAAAAGAATGAAAGGCAGACAGTGATAAGACATGGACTCTAAAGTTGATTTTCAATTATAGAGCACTACCATCGACTAATTGAATTTTACATCTCATAACAACCTATATTTTAATCATCAATTATATATATATATATATATATATATATATATATATATATATTTTCTCATTGCAGCATGCAGTTGTTTTTGTGAATGGAGATCAATATTACGGAGCAAAGGCAAGCTTAAACGTGTGGGCGCCTCGTGTGACAAATGAATACGAGTTTAGCTTGTCACAGATATGGGTCATCTCTGGTTCTTTTGGCAATGATCTGAATACCATTGAAGCTGGTTGGCAGGCATGTTCCTCAATTTCTAATACATATTCGGAATCTCTGTATTGAGAAGTCCTTATCTTCCATTGATATCCTGAGAGGAAAATCTCAGTCGTACAACTGCTATGACATATTAAGTTCCAAATAGTATCCTGGAAACATCAAATGGCGCATGATGCACAAGTTTTCTGTAAAATCCTTTTTGAATTTGCTTTCAATTGTCAGCATTTTATCTGACACAAACATGAAATGATTTTTGCTGTTGAACTACCATCTCCTTTCATAGATTCTGTATGTTTCTAATGAACAATTGTTCATGTTCCTTCAGGTTAGCCCTGAACTATATGGAGATAATTATCCTAGGTTCTTCACGTACTGGACAGTGAGTATAATACCCAGCAATCTTCTTATCTATCCAAGCTTGAAAATAACATTTTTTTTTTTAAATAATAATAATAAGCAGCTGCTAACTGACTTTAAATTTACAGACTGATGCATACCGAACCACTGGATGCTACAACTTGCTTTGCTCGGGCTTTGTCCAAACCAATAACAAGATTGCTATTGGAGCAGCAATTTCTCCAAGGTCCTCCTATAATGGCAGACAGTTTGATATCGGCTTAATGATTTGGAAGGTGAGTTCTTGCACCATTATACAAAATAATACTACAGGAAGTTAAGAATAGAATAAATTAAAAATCTGCAGAATTTTCAAGAAAGGAAGTTCTATTTGTTATTTGACTAATGCCTTGAGAACACCGTCAATAAATGCACGCACTCAACATGCAGGGCAGGCTTAAATTAATATAATCGATAAAATTGACTTAAGTGTAATGACTAAAGACCCTTCTTAACACTTAATTTTTTTATTTCGTTCCTAACATTAAATTGTAAGATTCTCTTCTTTTCATTGTCTCAACCTGTTTATTGATTGTCGACTTTATTTTCTCTTTCTTATGTAGTATTTTTTTACATACACCTCTATTTTAGTTTGACTCCAACATTCCAACCATTAGGGGTCAGCTTTAAGAGAAAAATCAATAGGTTTTTGCTACTAAAAGTCTAAAATTTCTTTCTTTTCTGGTACTTTGCGTTACATCTCACCATCCATGTGGATAATAAGACATTCCAAGCAGATAAGGAAAAATTTTCAGAAAAAATCAAGGAGCTTGTGACAAATAAAACTTGAAAGGACAGCAACGCCGTCCGACATCCAACTGAAATACTAAGATGTTTTTGTAGGATCCAAAACATGGACATTGGTGGTTACAATTCGGATCAAGACTACTGATTGGATACTGGCCTGCATTTCTGTTCAGTCATTTGAGAAGCCATGCGAACATGATACAATTTGGAGGAGAAATAGTGAACACTAGATCCTCAGGATTCCACACATCAACACAAATGGGCAGTGGTCATTTTGCTGAAGAAGGCTTTGGAAAAGCAGCTTATTTCCGGAACTTGCAAACTGTTGATTGGGATAACAATTTGCTACCCCCAACAAACCTTCGCCTCTTGGCTGATCACTCAAATTGTTATGACATCAGACAAGGAAGAAACAATGTTTGGGGAACCTACTTTTACTATGGAGGCCCTGGAAGGAATGTAAGGTGTCCTTGAGTAAAACAAAACAGAATAGAGGGTTTGACCTTTTTTTTTTTTTCTCTTTTCTTTTACCCCAAACCCCAATTTTTCACTTTGGGTATTTAGGTTTCATCTTTCTATCAATGTATACTTTTCTTCCCCTAATGGGTTGATATTCCCTCCTTGGGGACTATATCTGAAAATTTTGGGGGAAATACAATTTGTTAATAACACTGGGTTGTTATCTGTTCTTTTATCTGCTTCTTAAATCTCGATCCAAGTAAACAACAGCACAAGTTCATTAGGTTTACTCAATTAAGTATGAGAGAACTTAAGAAGTGGCCAAAGAAATAACCCTTAACAATTGACTTAAAAATGCAGTGACAAAAAAGTAGAACCCTGCATTGGTTATTGCTATTTGGAAAACCCACAAAACTTCAAGAATCTTTCTGTGCTTAGGAATCCTCAATCAGAAGATAGTTTTGATAATAAGAAAACATTTTATATGGCTTTGCGTGTGAGAAGCAGCAGGGAAGTATGCTGGAATTGTAAATAATTCTCCACCACACTTAATAAATGAAACTTTTTTACAATATTAAACTACAAATCAAGCTTCTTATATTATACAATCTGTCATCGTCAGAGAAACCGAGGGAGAAGCTCCCCGGCAAAGAAGGAAACACAGTCAATGGGAGCCGGAGTTTGGCATTCCGAGGCGTGCTCCCAATGACGTGGCCACTTTGCAAAGAGGACGGTCAATTGACATCACCAAACTCTGTTAAAATTAGGTTAAAAAGGGTTAAAAAATAAATTACATCATCAATTCTGCATTCATTTTAAATTGAAATTTCTAATAATCTTTTTAACTACTATTAATTTAACTTGTGAGATTGAAATTCTTTTAGCATGTTTTTCTTTTAATTTTTTACTATTACTACTAGAGAAAAACTCATAAACTATGGTTACTTAAAAATATTTGTTATGATTAAAGAAAGCACCCATAATTTAATATTTTTAACTATGTTCTTAAAATTTTACCCATGTTTTTAGATTTCATAAATCATGACTCTAATTAAGTTTGTATAAAAATTGTAATCTAATACTTAAATTTGTAATTAAACAAAAACTACGATTTTATTAGTAACCATAATTAATATTATTATAGAAGATTAGAGGACTTGTATTATTTGTAAATAGATCGTGATTTTTTGTTCCAAACATAGTCTTGGATTTTGATTTGTTTCATCTTCCATGAGATACAGTTTTTTGTTTCAAAGGTAG
The DNA here is from genome assembly GCA_033439115.1 of Firmiana major. Taxonomy (NCBI): domain Eukaryota; kingdom Viridiplantae; phylum Streptophyta; class Magnoliopsida; order Malvales; family Malvaceae; genus Firmiana; species Firmiana major. Next base: position 87,533,913 of record CM065896.1, on the reverse strand, counting down.
TATTATTTTGTGATTCAAGTAAATTGAAAATTATATCAATTTTAACTTTTCAAGTAAAATTATTGTGACATCATTTATGAATAGATATTCTGTTATTTGAATAAATTAAACTATTGTTTTTATTTATTAATAAGCTATAGCTTTCGTTGTTAATCGTAATCTTTTGTATCAAATATTTTGTCATATGAGATCACATGCCTGCGGTATTGAAAATGTCAATTTACAAATGTAACGTTTCATACTAAACATGTTGCAACTCTTAAAGATTAAAAAGACATCAGCATCCATTACTTTTACTCTACGCTTTCTCCTTCTCTTTATCAAGTTCTCCAACTATATTAACTCTATTCTATCTTAATCTCAAATCAAGCTAGCAAAAATATTCTAGAATCCCTTCCACTGATGATATTGTTTATGGTTCTTAAACATGTGGCTTTCATTTGACTTATTGATTTTGTGCATGCTAGCATTAGTTACAAGGTTTTTAATAAGGCCTCAAAATGTAATATCTTTGAGAATGTTTCATTTAATGAACCCAGCTTGCTCCCATGTTGTAAAAGCAAAATAGGTCTTTAAAAAGATGCAAAAATGTCGGGAATGCATATGAATTATATAGGAAGAAATGGTAAATCATTTTAATAGAAGGAAAGTCAAGTCAGGATTATACTACTTAAACTTAGCAATTATTAGAAATAATATCATACAATATGATGATTACAATCGAATCAAGAACAATTTGATATACAATTGATCATATGAAATACGAATAATAAATCCTGAAATTTAAGAGATTGTTTGGGAATGTTTTTGTTTTGTATTTTATGTTTTTGTTTTCAATATTTTTGAAAATAAAAATAAAAATATGTTTGGTGAGTGTGTTTTTGTTTCCAAAAATTAAAAACAAAACACAATGTTTTGAAAATTGTTGGAAACACAAAAATGATGTTTTCAAAATTTTAAAAATGTTTTTGATACTATTACCACGAGGTTACTGTTCATCCATTTGGTTACAGTACCAATTTTAATGGTAAAATTTTCTAAGTCTTGCTTTTGACTTGATTCGAAAACTTGTCAATTTACATTTTAAAACTTTAATCACCTTCTTCAACAAATTTTTTTTAACAAATTTCTACAACAAAACATTATATCGAAAAATGTTTTCAAATTTAATAAAATGAAAATAAAGTGAAAAATAAAGTGAAAATAAATTAAATTATAAAATAGCACATTATTAATCATAAATTAAATTATATAATTTTAATAAAAATACTTAATGTTTAGTACTAATAAATTATGAAATAAAAAAATTATGTTTCAAAATTTTTATTTGATGCCAAACATATTTTTTATTTTTAGTTTTTAAAATTATACAACAAAATTAGCTCACCAAACATATTTTCTGTTTTCAAAATTTTTAAACAAAACAAAATAAAAACAATAATAAAATTTTCAAAAACAAAAAACATAAAACATAAATTTAACAATAATACCAAACGACCCCTAAACATTTACAATTTCAATAAAATCATCTGTTTGATTTACTAGTTAAATATAAAATCAAACAATGAAAATTGCTTGATTTTCACACCCTAAATCCTTTTGAAATTTGCAAAGAAGTTGTGCTTTTCCTTTGACTGCCTTCGGTTTACTTTTTGTTTTTATCAAATGCCAAAACTAATAATCATATTTCCTCCCCCATGGTTATGTGCCTTGAATGTCAATTTAAGTTTTAACTTTTAAAACATAACTTGCCCAAGGAAGCTTTCATGATTAAAACTACCTTGGCGGTTTTTCATTGTTAGATAAGACACCCATTATGATATCTTCATTCATATTCAACATCTCCCACTTACACATAATGGGTGCAATACTTTCATTATCAATTTGAAGATAATGATATCTCTTTTCTCTATAAAATTCATACTAAAAAATAACTCATTGTTATACAACTGTTAAATATACATAGCAACTCAAAATTATAAGTACATTTGCAGTACCTTAGATCCATTCAATCACATTTTAACGTTCCCGTGAACTCTTTTGTATCAAACTTTAAGATATACTTTTACATTCACAACTATGTCTAACTATTTAAATATAACTGATCAACTAGTAAATACAATCAAATGTGACAGAGAAATGGTTTTCCCTTCTAGAATATCTCTAATTCAATTCAATTGCTCTTCAGATATGCCAAATTAGATTGAATCATCCATAATCATTAATAACATTTCAAGATAGCAAGCCCAAAATCATTACATCAACTGCATTTTGCCATAGTTTAAAACAGAAAATTTGCTCATTATAACATCAACATCCATTTTCTTAAATTATGCAAAGGTGGTGAAATGATTTTGTATGAATGACCCCTTCTCATAATGAGAATGTATATAACCCTATTCTTATCCGGTCCGATATGAAATGAACTTATAATCATGGAATCCACTAGATCATCTTATAAGTTCATAATTTTGGCCCATTCCCATTTTGAACGGAACAAATGTACTAATTCTTTGATTCCAATAATTGATTACAATAAATTGGATTGAAATTTGCAATTTTCTTCTGCAATACCTCAACATGACATGAGCATAAAAGGGGTTCAAGAATCTGTTTTCTTTTTATAAGGGCTAAAATCATTTATTTTGGCTTTTTGACCCCATATTGTAAGACCGATCTCAAAAGATATGAAAGATCTCCCTCCAAGCCATACATTACTGGTCTGTCTATCCCCAATAGTTAATTCTCACTGACCAGATCCTATAGGGATCGTCAAATCAATAGCAATAAGTCTTGTTTGAAGAGGCTCATAAACGGAACGTCGCAATATAATACCTAGGGCAGTGAATATTCTAGGAACCAAACATGCTTTGACAGTTTCAACTATTTTATATGCTTATGGGTTCACGTATCATTACTAATGCACAAAGACATTCTGTCTTAAGCTATGCTGAGCATATAAGCAGCAAATTCATGACACTAAACATGATTTTTGCCTTAATATTACAAGTGCAGATGGATTCTAAAGATAAGATCTTCACCAAAGCTCTCTGAGCATTGATCACATGAACAAATCTAGCAAAACAATCAATTCTCTATTGCTAGCCAAATTAAGAAAAAGATACTAAAAATACATTTTCTTTACCTGCAATTAATCAATTAATCACCATTTCCAAAGAAAAAGGAAAAAAAAATCTAAAAAGTACTAAACTCAAGTTTCAAACCAAACAATGATTTCTCAATTAGAAAATATCTTTTAAATTATACCTATAATTTGTCAAGATATCAAGGCTTAATAGTCTCATTACTTGAGAGGTAGTTGAGAACAAAGTTTGTTTTTTCTTGACAATATCAACACTTAAGATGATTAAATGCTCCTAAACCCAAGATGCATGTTAAAGACAAACATCAAACTTTATATTAAAAATGAAGAAGATCGTACTCTTGAAAAAACTTATGGTGACAAAATATGAAATAAGCAAATGGAACTGTTTGTTTTTCCTGATAATATAAATAAATCTTTGTGATTTCAAGCACCCAAGATACAAAATTAGAAACTTTCATGAATTAGTTACACTGTTAATCAAAGTGAGCATTTAAAGAGAATGAGCATGAATCTTTCCATATAGATAGCTATACTTAGCCAGTTTGATCTTAAACAGAATTATAAGAACAGATATCACACCATACATGCATAAAAACACATATTGTAAGATTTAAATGGTAACACAGAAATTAAATAGTTAGAATTACAGTCCAGTGAGAGTATACAGCATAATCAAACCTATAAGTACAAAACTTTACAGCAATCAAGCTTAAAATCTTACCAAACATGATAAATGGACAAATATTATTTATAAGTTTTAAATGTACATCAAACAAGCAATCTGTTTACATCTCCATAAACAAATCATCAGTCGAAAAACAAAATTATTTATAAGCCAATTTAAACATAAGTGAACCCTAATAAACTTGCCTGATATACATACTTTTTCCCGCAGCCAAATAGACCCTCAAAGTAAACCTCAGAAAACCCAACATAACCAATTGAAAAAAGCTGAAAAAGATACTTAAATTTTATAATAAAACAAAGTAGATTCTCCTCTCTAATAAGAAAAAAAAAAAAAAAAGATACTCATTAATCAGCCTCATAACATTTTCACATACATTGGACAACCCCGATTCCAGTTTCTAACCATACCCTTTTATCTGTTTAACATTTTGCTCGAAACCAGTAAAACCTGTAAAGACACATAAAAAACCTTGCAATTTAAAACTTTTGATTTGCAAAAATATACATCTAACAACCAATTTGTTTACATCTTCGTAAACAAATCATGAGTTGAAAAATAAAAATCACAGGCTAGCATAGCATAGGCAACATATATTCCTCAACTCATCATATTGTTTCTCGAGGTTGTCTGGCAATAATAAATAGACACACACATATATCAAAAAAAGAGATACTTTATTCCTAAATGCTGATGGATTTTGAGATGCCATGTTCTCCTTCAATTTCCAAAAGTACCTGAAATAACAAAGAAGTCTAAACCACTGTCAAAAAACGCTAAATCAAAACGAATTTAAAATTACAAGTGTGATTTTCTTTTATTTAAACATTTGACTTAATAAAAATTGGAAAAATGAAAAATAATAAAATAAGAAAAGAAAACCACCAAAAGTAAAAAAACTAAAACCTAAAAATTTGGGAAAATAAGGAAAATCAAAGAAAGATTAGAAGGCACCGAATCTCGAAAGCATAAAAATCATCAATTTTTGAAAAGAGAAAGCGGAGAAAACAGAAGCGACTGGAGCGGTGGACTCATTGATGGGAACCTCTAGGTTTTAGACGCGCTCATTTTTTGAGAGAAAGAACTGATTTCGGAGATAGAAATGTTTGAAAATAATGAGTCTAGACGACGCCAGAGCAATGGCCACCACGAGACCCTAGGAAACTTAAGGCTTTCGGTGGTGGCCGGAGTGGTGGACACCACCATATTAGATCTGGGAAACTCGAGGTTTCTGGCGCGGTGGTTTTGTTAGAAAGAAATTTTGAGTTTTAGAGAGAGAAAATTTTGAAAAGAATTGGTCCAGACGATGCCGGAGTGGTGGCCACCACCAGACAGTGGGAAACTTGAGGCTTCCGGTGAGGTTTCGGTTTTTTAGAGAGAAAAGCTTTGATTTTAGAGAGAGAAAAAACTTGAGAAGAATGAGTAAAAAAATTTATGAGGGGAGCAAAATGACGTCTTCTGCATGGAGCCGAGTGAAAGAAGAGAAAAGGATTTAATTTGACGAATGAACTACGGGTCCCACAACTGAAAAAAGTCAGTAAAAAAATTTGAGAGGAGCTTTAGACATTGTAAAAACAACGAAATTACCGTGTTCAACGTAAAACTCTTTTTTTTTTTTTTTTTTGCAAGGGTAACATAACAAACAAACAACACACAAAATGAAAAAGGACAAAAGAGACAATGAACAACATCTATTTCCATCCAGAAAGCTAATTATGTTAACCACTTTGGGAAAAAATCAAAATTACAGGACAACACAACGTTAGGCAAAAACCAAAGGCAAGGCAAGAAAGTAAAATAAAAGGTCGACAACGCAGCTTCCAAAGTAAATCCATCAAAATTAATAGTATAGATATGCACACATTTTAATTTATATATGCACAAGTATGATTTGCGCGTATTATTTCCCTAGATTTCCTTCCTCAGAGTCATCTTTTGGGACTATATTATGAGACAGAGACGAAATTCTTCTCATTTCCAAGCTCTAGAGCTAGACATCTGAATGATTTGATGGACAACAAAGTTTTTCTTCTTCTTCCTGTTGCTTTAGTGTCTCAAAAAGAGGAGCATTCCTAGTCTCAGGAAGCCATAGACTTAGAATTCCGCTTAGGACGGAAAAAGCCCCAAATATAAGGAAGGACGAAGATGGGCTCACACGACCAAGAGCGACCAACAATGGAGATAAAGAAGCCCCTATCATATAGGCTTGGCGCAATAGTGACACTGCAAAGTTTCTAACGTTGGTGGGAAAAAGCTCAACACAGTAAATATATAAGACATCAAACGTGATAGCAGAAGCCATGAAACCAATTGCTTCAATTGCCAACTGAGGCCAGCTCCGACCAGATCCATCAGCCTTTGCTTTGCCTTCTTTGGCAGAGAAAATTATACAAAGAGCACAGAAAACACCAGCTAAAACTGATGACAGTGAGAAAAGGAGACGTCGGTTTGTGAAGTTCAATAGTACGCCACCAATAAAAGTAGCAGGAATCTCCATAAGGGCATTAAGTACAACTGTCCAATAAAGATTGAAGTTGAGGTTTTCGACATTTAGCTGGATCCCATAATAAACAAATCCGACTCCAATACCAGCTACCATAACCATAATCATCCTCTTAGCAGCCCATCTTATAGTCCATAGATTTTCGTTTTTACTAGCTATTGCATCTCTTTCACCTTCTTTACTGCCTGTTTTCACTTGAGATGGGATTATGAGCTCTAAGTTTTCAGGCAGTTTCTTCCCATTGAGTCTTGCAAACTTCTGGAATGCATCGAGTGCTTCTTTGTTTTTCCCTCGAATAAGGAGCCAGCGGGGTGATTCTGATACGAAAGGGACCAATAAAAAGGTGTAGAGAAGAGGAGGGAGGGATATAATCTTGTAGAAATTCCTCCAATGGGTTCTGGTAGGAAGGGCAATCAGAGGGATAGATAAAAAACCTGTTGCGAAGAAAAGAAAGCCATATTGGCCAACTTGGCCACGCCATTTTCGACCAACAACTTCTGTTGAGAGAACAAGACAACAGATCCCAATTCCAGAACGGGCAAAACCATTTGCAAATCGGAGAAGTGCATAGATCCAAACATTTGGAGAAAGAGAGGTGATGAAAATGGTTGTGGAGGTTAAGATGCATGCCAACAACAATGTTTTCTTTCTACCCAACCATGCGTCAGCAAGGCGACCGTAAAAAGCACATCCTATATACAGCATTGGAGCAAAGAGCATTAGTTTCTCACTCATTGTTGAGCTTTGGTTTGAAATATAAATGCATGCTTCCAGGCATATTAAAAGAAGAAAAAAAAAAGAGAGAATAGATCAAGATAAATATTCAATTTTACTTCTCGCACCTACAAAATTGAAGATTAATAGCAAAGTAATAAGTCCTACAAAATTTAGCACAACTAACAAAAACTTGAATGCAAAGATAGGTTCATGGGAATTGATCATATCGAAAAATAAAAGTACACAAATATATATTTAATGAGCTTAAGATAGAGGCTAAAATAAAGGCTTTAGAAAACGATGCCATAAAAGTGTAGAAAAAATGTTCAAAGAGCTGAAAAAAAAGTATTACATTTGATATTGTCCTCTATGAAAATACTTCTTTAAATTGGTTAATATTTGTGAGAGATTGCATTTACATTTAAGGTTGGTTTGGATCTATTGGATCCCCATTTCGATGTGTTTACGCACCTTTTTGGTGCGATCGTGTGGCATTTGAAAATCCCTTTACCTGAAACGGTCATCCCATTAATGTTTTTTCTTAACTTTTTGATATAATGATTTTCATATCTATTGTACCAAGGTCAAAATTATCTTTCTCATTGAATTTTTTATTTTTTATTTTTTAGTACTTTGTTTTGAATAAAATAACTGTTATTTTAATCTAAAAATGATTACTGTCTCGTTCACTTTACAAATTAACAAATAAGATTAAAATATTCATAAAAACAAATTATTAATACACTTTTATATTAATAGAAACATTATATATTTTGATATAAAGAAATGTATTATTATCTTTTAAGAGGTGATTATAATTCATATGAATAAACAAAAAATAATAATTCCTTTGTTTACTTTTAATTTGTTTAAATATATTATTATTAATTTTTTAAAATCATTTAATACATTATTACTTTTTATCAATTTTTAATTATTTATTAACAGTTAAGTATAAAATAATTTGAGTAAAATTGAATTATTTATTAATTTCACAAGTACCAAATAAAAAATATAAATTTGATAATATACAAATTTTATTTAATTTATTTAATAGTTATTTTCTCTTTTTACTACACTTCATCTCATTACCATTGTTGCATTTGCATTTACACGCATCTCACTACTAATTTTACTTTCACCTTATAGTTCTTAATCTCATTTACATTGTAGCTAATCTCACTTTTATTATTGTTTTCAATTTCATTAGAATTACTTTTATTACCCATCCAAACTAACCTCTTATTTATTAATTAAAACTAATATTGTCTCAAAATTGCTTCAAAAAAATACTATTATTTTATTTTTTTTGTAGATACACAAATTCAATTTAAAAAGAAAATGAACTAAAAAAAGACAATTGTTCCCCATCGGTGATTAATCTCTTATAAACCAGCTGGAACAGATTCATTTTAGAGTACTGAATGAATAAAAGAAGTCATATTAGGGAAAGCATGAAGAAATTAAAAATCTATTAAATAGAGGGAAGAGACAATGAATAAACATTTACCAAATATTGAACCGATGAAGAAGAGGGAAGCAGGAACAGCAGCAAGAAACTTGCGGTGGCATATAAGATCCCACTCGGTAACAATGGAGATCTTATTTCCTCCAATCCACTCCCAGGTACCCGCTGCCAATCCACAAACAGGACCGAGTTGCCCCTTGTTGCCAATACTACTAGTATTGCTCATGCACAAAGACGAAGACATTAAGGCATTAGTAGTATTATAGTAATTAGATTTAGGGTCAAGGGTTTTGCATCTCCAAGCAGCTGGTTGGGCATCAGTAAAGATGGTGATTAAGGTAGCGTGAGAATCAAATATCCATGACATGGACACCAAGAACATATGCATAAGCTGGGAGAACCCAAAAGATCCCACATATCCTTCTATCACCTCATCCACGGTAAGCTCCAACTTGGTTTCTCCTGGATTATTTCCATTTTCATGGACAAGTTCGTGTGCCTTTTCTTCTTTTTCCATGCCCCTCGTGCTTGGCAGATTTTATGTTTTATGGAAGACCGTCGTCCGCTGCAATGTGTTTCTTGCCTGCCTTCGATGCCACCTAATATATAAACATGGAAATTTTTGTTTTGTTCATTTGGTTGTTTGAGCTGGAAACCAAAAACAAGAAACAACAAATGAATGATGAGAAAATGATAAGAGTGGAGGGATCACGTCATTACGTGTCAAGAACTAACATTAATGATAATGGAGAATGTTTCCACTAGAAAAAGATATCTCAATGATTAGGCACCGTTTGTATTTCTCGCACTTTGCAGAGTTCCAGTAGGGCAGAAGAGTAGTGGTGGTGGTGTGTAGAGGTTTACAGGTGGACGCTTGACAAATAATCATTCATAAGTCATTTCACACAGTCAGCACCACTGAACTGCTTCATATCAACACTCCTAAGTCCTCGCCAGTCCCCCCCACCCGCGGTTCTTTTTTATAACATATCCGATTCGATATTTTATTTCAGGATTTTCAGGTGTCTTCCACACTAAAATTCAAAGTCTATATGTATTTTATAAATCAATCTCAAATTTCTTTGTAATTGTAAAAAGTTATCTTTTATTTATTTTTTTACTAGAACACAAGTTCATTCAAACCAAACTAGAGGAAAACTAAACTATCCAAATCCCAAAATTTTCATAGATAAATGATATGATCTATAAATAGAAGTAATATTGTATATCTTTAACTATAAACTTAGTTTTCACTATGTATTAATAATGTAAAAAGATTAAATTATATGTTGTTAATAGAGTTTTTAAATTGAGAAATTATTTAACACAACATCAATTAGGTTTTTCGATTATACATAGTTTTTGAGATATTTTAAAAATAAATATTAATTAAAATATAAAATATGTGATAATTTTTTAATCCAATAATTTGTTCAGTTTGATTTTAAAATATTCAACCTGAAAATGGATAGCTTTCCACTTCTTATGATTTTATGAAATTTTTATTTTATACATTATTTTGCTTCAAAAAAATACTTGGGCTTTTTAGATCCAAACTTAAATATATATAAAATATGATAAATGATTGAGGGAATTTTATTGAAATGTGAGGATATTTTAAGAAACCCATGAAAAATCTGATACTGTTGTGCGACAGAGTTGGTTCTTAAAAAAGAAAAAAAAAAAAAAACTCTTGCGGTGTTGATCCTTCAAAGAATCATACTTGATGTATCTCTGGGAAATTTGAAAACCTGTAAATCAATCAAAATTAGCCTTTCTTTACCCACCGTTTTATATTCCTCAAATGGCCTACGAAAATCATAAAAGCTACAATGATTAATTAAAGCCTATAAACCATTTGTTTTCACAAATACTTTGGCACACGACAATGATTACCTCCAATTCCTTTTTCTTTTTCAATTATTTTGGTGGCGATTGATAACTTGTAAGAAAAGTGATTGTAGGAAAAGTAATTGTAGGAAAAGTGATTACAGAGAATGTGATTGCAAGGAAAGTAACTTTGCAGTATTTTGTATGACAATGTAAAATTCTGTTTAAATTACAGGGAAAGTAACTTCGCAGCGTTTGGTATACAGTTACTTTGTTGGAAAAGTAATGACAAATTCCAAAAATACCCCTGAGTATAAAAATAATTTTTCAATGAAAATTAATTAAAATAAAAGTTGTATTATTAATATTACTCATCATTTGTAATTTTAAATTGTCATGTATTATTATTAATTTTAATTTTATAGAGTATAATATTAATAATTCATATGTTATTAATGTAATTCGAAATTTTAATGTATCAATTGTAAATTTTTAATTATCATGACATCAACATAGTACGTATAACATCCATGAAAGTTATAATACTTCATATAAATCCATGTAAAATATTTTTCATACATGATAATACCATATAAACATTCATAAAAGTCATAATAATTCATACAAGTCCTAATAAGATATTTTCATACATAATTCATAATGTCATGTCATTCAGCAAGTCATAAAATATAATATGTCCTACTAGAATATCCTCATACATAATAATTCATACCTACCCATAATCATCCATCAAAGTCATAATAATCCAACGGAGTCCCACTGCCATATCCCTATGCATAATAATCTAAAATACGTTATAATAATCCAAATTACAATAAATCATAAACATCTAAGTCAATCATCCAGAGCTCAAACTCCTATATCTCAGATGCAGCACGAAGTTGACGAAGATACTTCTTCACATAAAGCATTCTCCTTTCATAAGAACATGAGAAGAAAACGTCAACCTTGGTTGGGCTATGAGGAAGATTTCTGTAATCTCAACTATATCATTTTCTGTCAGTCCTTCTACATCATTCTTCAGCTCTGAAATTAAATCCATCACCCTCATCCTTCTAGCAGCATCATCAGCCATAAATTTGAAGCAATCAGCCAACTTACCAACTTGTTCACTTGCTTTCTCACATATGCTATGAAGGTCATTCATATTCTGGACTAAAGCATCTGCAACTGCCTTCATACCATGATCTCCAGATTTCATTTTCTTGTTTATAGTGCGAGTGACATTGTCAGTATTGCAAACTGAACGTCTTTGAGTACCAACGGATGGATCACTGAATGGTGTGAAGGCATCATTGTCACCAACATCAGCTTCAAGATTCATGTCCTCAAGCCCGGTTTCGGCATTTGCATTTGCAGTTTTAATATTATCAACAGCTTCTCCAGGAGTTTCTGCTGTCAAACCAGTTGCCCTATCTTTGCCAAAAATGAGAGCCAACTTCTCAAAGTGAGGGAAAGACTTGTTCCGTAGTCCCGCTGCTCCGGGATGACCCCGTAATTAAATTCAAAATCATGCACATTCTTTAATTAAACAATATTATATCAGAAATATATATGAAGTAGAATAAGTTATAATGTATAATACCTTTAACCAACCATTCCAAACATCAAGCTCACATGTTATACACTTTTTCTCTTCATCCCACCCAAATCCAGAAGTAGCATTACCTAACATATCTGCAACCTCTCTATATTGTGATTTTAGCGTTCTCATCCTAGAGTTGATGTGAGGGTTACCTTTGATTTGACAATTCGAGATTTTTTCGGCCATCCATTTCTCAAGTTGCGTCAAGTATCCGCCTTGAATATGCCATTGTCTTTACTCTAGCCACCTTGGTTGACAAGCTCAATACAACAATCAATTAAGATGGCATCTTCAGTTGATATCCACTGGTGAGTGGACCTTCTGTTTGCAGCACATTGGGATGAATCACCCTCCATCAACCTGTTATAGAAGCAAACTAGACAAACAAATTGTTGGAAGCAATTAAATAGTTGGAAAAAAATGTACATTAAAATAAGACATTGAAATAATACATTGAAATAAATAACTGTTACAAATGTCTAGTTTAAGTAGTTTGAATACAAAGAAATATCAGAAACAAGTACAACCATTTATGATAAATCGCACAAATTAAACACATTTAGATTGTTCAAATTGAAACAAACAACACAATACGACATAGATTAATTCCGGTTCCTAGAAGCAAGCCATTCATTTCACATCTCTTGTGCTAAGTTGTCTCTCCAATTTGTCCATTCAGGAGAAGACTCGATGAATGCGATGGTGTCAACATCTTGATTGGATTCAACAACTCTCTCTGTTAATTCAGCCTCAAGTGGATCAACTGACATCTCTCTCCTTATATGGTTGTGTAACAAAGCACATATAGAAATTATTCTAACTTTTGTTTTCACTGGATACCACGACCTCTCTCGAAGGATTGCCCATCTCATCTTTAGTAACCCAAAACATCTCTCGATAACATTTCTGGCACTAGAGTGTCTAAAATTAAACAACTCTTCTTTTGATCGAAGGGTGTGATTCTGTCTCCAATTGCTTACATGATACCTTTGACCTCAATATGGAGTTAAAAATCAGTCTCCATTAGTATACCCAGCATCACACAAGTAATAAAAACCTATGGTAAACAAAAAATTTTAAATCTTAGGTCAACCCTTCCGATAAGAAAGAAATATTAATCTGCTTATAATGATTTCATACCTTTAGGCATTTTCAACCCATCCGTTCTAGATATTACATCTCGAAGAACCTTAGAGTCTGCAGCAGAACCTTTCCATCCAGGTAAGATATATATGAACTACATATCTTGTTAACAGACCCCTAAGACATTTGTGGCAATTTCATTCTTTCTTGACCTGTATCTAGGCTTATCAACATCCAATGCGTTAACTTTAATATAAGTCTCATCTAATGCACCTAAACAGTTCTATTGTTTCCAATAGAGAATTGACACAAACATTTCGTTGATTAGTTTCATTCATACATTTCTCTAAATGAATGTAAAAACTATTACAAATTGATGCATTACCTTAAACCATTTCCATCTAAGGTCATTGGAATTCTCATGAACATGCTCTGCCCTCTTTAACAATATCGAATGCAGCCTGAGTACCGCATGTAATACCATAGTAAATTGCCTACTGACAGTCTCGCCACTCCTAACGAATTCTCGCTTAATAACCATATTTTTCGCATGATGAGAAATGATATACAAGAATATAGCAACCATTTCTTCAACATTCATGTTTTTTGTTGGTGCAAGTCTACCAATAGTTTGAAGCATATTACATAGTTTATAGAAGCAATGCATGTCCATTCTAATGTTTTCAACACATGTCAGATCAGAATCAAACACCATCCTTCTAAAATTCAACTGCCTAATGACATGTCTCTCATAACTAGTATCACTCCCCCTTTTACGCTTTCTCATATTCAATAACAAAACACCACAATCTTGAAGAGAAACATTGACCAAGTTAATAATGTTTAAAAGCTTTAGACATAAAGCTATGACAGTGGCCACCATTGCATATTGTTGTTGGGAGAATCCTTCCATTCTGTGATTAACCAAAATTTTCAATAAAAAAGTAATTTAACATAACGAGTTCACATATCATTTAACTAACAACATACATATATATAGTCTAGCACATTGTCATATTAAACCCTAAAATCCATATGAAAATTCAAATTACAAGACTATCAAAACAATTACACTAACCACTACGAAAACAAATCAAAGTTAAAATAACACCAATACAGAATGCAATTACTAAATGACACCAATAAACAGTTGAATGTTGAGGTTGAATAATATGACGCTGTTGATCATTTAACTGTCTATCTTGGTGCTTAATAGCATCGACGCTTGGTATTTCAGTATTAGAATACTCATTCAATCCCCAATAATCTAGAAAAGCTTGTTCAGCTTGGGCTCTATTAGGAAATGATTGATAAGTTGCTCCCCTAAACCCATGGACTTGTCTTTGAGCTTCTGGCCAACTGTTATAGATGCCCGGTCTGTATCCAACATACACTACGTATGTCTTTGCCATATCTAATTACCAAAATTGTAGAAATGATTAAATTTTTTTATGGGTATTTTTTTATGCAAATACAAACAATTAATTTGCTCAATTCTTTCATATATCATGGATATAAGTATATGCATATAAATATGTGTGTATAAATATATATGTACATACACAAGAACCCACAAATTGGCTTCCAAAATGAAGCCAATCCCGAGGGCAGCCATAAGGTAAGGAATGTATATATGTACATATATGGATGCAGTACAGGGGAGGTGACATGGAGGAAGATGTGATGAAGAAATGATGATGAAGGCTCGACATGAAGAAGGATAGAAATGGAAGCTGAATGAGGACAGGAAAAGGAGGTGACTGCAGTAGAGAAATGTGGGGACGGAGATTTGACCATTTCCAAAATTTCTAAATACGACTAAACCCTATGATTTCAAAGAGTTCACATTTATAATCATTAGCTTAGGATGACAAGAAACTCTTTTAAAAATTATATTAGGATGACCAGTGAAATGCTTTCACAATTATAATTTTTTATCAATCTTGTTTTAAAATCAGATGATAAAAAGATCGATCGAGAATGCAGTATAAAGAAAAAAACATTATTGCATCAAACTTTTAATTCAAACAATCGCAGCTCTTGTCATCTAGCTGCAAGAATTTTTAAACAAATAAGTAAACAACATCTCAGGGAAAAGTTTATAAGTTTCTCTTGTATTTTCTGGAGTCTCCCCAGAAAAACTGAGGGAAAAAAGAAAAGAAACATAGGACATCAAATCAAAATGCTTTGCTTCATAAAACAGCTCTCTTTTTGTAACATTAGTCAAATTAATGGAAAACCGAAGCTACAAATCATAGGAAGAATTTTTTTTTTTAAGTTACAAAAGAAAATACAGCTGAAAACATATGCAGAGAGGTTAGAGAGGCATTTAGAGGAAAAATTGGAATTACATTCCACGAGGTTGAAGTAAGAGTGCGAATTTGCTCCATGTAATGAAAGAAAGAATCAAAAGAAGCAAATAAAAGTTAAGGAATCGTAACTAAATTAGCTACATTTGACAGCAGAATTCCTGAATTACCATAGATAATCAGACTGAAATCACCAACTTTATTTGAGAAAAATACAAGAAAATTGAGAGAGAGAGAGAGAGAGCAGAGTTTAGAAGCAGAAGAAACAATGAAGCTAAACAAACTGAAGTTTTCAACTGCAGTTTTAAAGGAATGCTCACCAAACTGACTAAAACAATATCTCCAAGGCAAAATACAAGTGGCTAAATTACAATATACTCATAGTGAGATAACTCACCATGACAGCTTACGAAAGCTGGAACATTCTTTCATTACCAGCTAAGGTTCTTGATGGTGTATTTAGTTTTTGATACAGGACCATTAATAAAGAGTTAGCACTTCCCATTATATTTATTAACCTTTAAAACTCCCCTTAAAGTTACAACATACCATTTACTGATATTGGGAATACCGTCATCAAGGCAAACCATACTTCCTTACCTTCAAGTTATGTGAAGCTAAACTGAAGAGGATACAATCAACTTCATGGAATTTATATGCCAGGCTCTGACCAACCTTATATAAAGTGATTTCTTAACATGAGTTGGAAAACTCATTTCATATTACTTAGAAAAAAAACAATATATAAATGCACTTCTAGACACCTACACAGAAGTGTGGCAACTTCAAGCTTCACCTAGTAAATTCTCCTCTTAATTTACATATAAATTAATCTCTTATCCCAAAACAGGGAACCATTTATAAAATAACATTTTGAAGCTAAGAGAAAATTAATATTGGAAATTCCACTGCAGTTTTCAACTTTCAATTCCTTTCTAGCCGATACCTAGAAACAACAAACTAGCAAAACGGAAAATGCACAGATAAAGACTAACCAACAATTTTAATTTAATATTGAAGATAAAAATAGAAAAAGATAAGCAACGTAATTACCTACAAGTACTCCATATTCTATTGCTCTAGTTAGTCAAAAACAGGATGAATTTCAGTGCATAAAAGAATAATGTAATCGGATTTAAGGTCAGGCATTAGTTACCTTTTAGCAGTATTCAGAAGACTATAAAAACAATGCAAAAAATGACACCTTCCCAATATCATAAAAACTAATCTGTACAAAAACATGCAAAAATGAAACCTTTCCAATATCATAAAAACAAATTTGTGGAAGCAATCTTCTCCCATTAAATTCAACTATGTCATCAACTCTTTAAATTCCTCAAGGTTTTCATCCTGTAAACAGAAACATCTACTCTTCTTCTTTGTCTCATGCAGCAAATAAAGTTCCTAAATCACTAAATCAGCAACACTTAACACTTAAGAATTATGTGGTTTGAAGTTAGACTTCCTCATAAAAAAAAATCATTTTAATCCCTTAACATATATAAATAAAAATCAACTTAATATGCTTTGTGAGTATAAATAAATAAAACAATGGATGTGGTCATGAGACATTTATTAAATAAATCAACTTAATCAGTTTTAAAGCAACTGCAGTTTTAAAGGAATGCTTAAATCCCATAAATGCGTTTGTTAATGCCAAAACCTACTGAACAAGTCCATTAGGATCTACTGCTGTCTATTATTTTTTATTTTCATTTCTCACAGTGTTATCAAAGACTAACAAAAACCATTCTTTCGACTTTTCCACAAGCCTCTATCTCCTTCTACTTTTCCATTCTACCAAACACAATCTAAAATACTA
The DNA here is from genome assembly GCA_033439115.1 of Firmiana major. Taxonomy (NCBI): domain Eukaryota; kingdom Viridiplantae; phylum Streptophyta; class Magnoliopsida; order Malvales; family Malvaceae; genus Firmiana; species Firmiana major. Next base: position 87,516,784 of record CM065896.1, on the reverse strand, counting down.
CTCTGCTTGGAATTTCTAACAGAAATAGCAATCCCTCGATCATGTAAACCATATCATTGCCATCAAAACATCAGTCAAAAATCTAACTAGCCATAAAAAGAATGATAGAAACAAAAAAATACCAGTCGACAGCAAACAGGAAATTGACAGAGGCGAAGAGGAATAATGTATAATACCAGTCGAAGAAAAGAGACAGAGGCGAACGACAGCAAACAACAACATAGAAAGAAGACTAAGAGAAAAACAGAGATGGGGATGGGTAGGAGGCGGCTACAATGGTTTTTTCGCAGAAAAGTGATTTTGCAGATGGTGAGGATGAGAGAGCAGAGAAAGAGTCGGATAGGGTAATTGTGTCAAATTTACTTTGCAGACTTGGTTGCAAAGTGATTGCAGCCAAATTTGGCTGCAATCACTTTGCGGTTTACCTTCTGAATACCAAACAATGTAAACACTTTGCGCCCAATTAAATTGCAGCGCAAAATGTTTACTTTCATGATACTAAACGGGGCCTTTATGTTACATTATTTAAGTATTTTATTTGAAAGAAAAAATAGAAATAGGAAAATCTATAAACGCTTGATGGACTTGGTGTGTACTTTGTGATTGGGAGCTTCCATAAACCCTATGTTGTGGATGCTACAAGTGCTGCTCGCATCTCCGAGTTCACGTTTTAGATAAGTATGGGAGCTTAGGTCTTTCTTGTCAATGATTATTGACATCATTCAAATTCTTCTCCACATTGAAGTTTCAGAATGGAACTGAAATAATAAATACCTTAGTCCAAGAAGAACATTGCTTCAAATAATTTAGGTGATTTTCTTTAACAAAAGCACTTAACAAAGGAAGCAATGATATGATACCAATCATATAACAAACTAAGGAAAAATCCACTAGTTAAGCTCACGAGTGAAGATGAAAAGTCTTTCAAGATAATTCTGAAAAATATGATTGCAAAAAAATTTGAAAAGTTTATGGACTTATAATGATAAAAAACTCTTATATACATTCTTTCACAGTGTATACCTTGCAAAAGAGTGAGAAAACAATTGATGAAAATCATATTAAAAGTTTTTGATCTTAATATAAAGATATTGATTTAAAGGTAAACTAAACCCATTAGAAAAGAAGATTCAGGTTGACTATGAAAGACCCACAATGAATTTATTTAAGTAAGAGGTCTTAACAGTAATTACGTGCTAAATAGTTCCCACAAATAAGTCACATGTATTATATCTTCTAAGTTTTATTAGCAAGAGAAACCTTCTAATCGTTTTCTCTATTACAGATTTCTTTGAAATAAGTTAGCGCAAATATAAAAATTTTGACGTCTTCAAAATTCATTGTTGTGAAACGGGTAACAACAAAAACAAATATAAAATGCAAACTTTTGCAAAGATATGAATTTTTTTTACCCATAAAAATGATTTGCTAAATCCATTTTTGCAAATAACTTAAGTGATTTTCCTTAATAAATAATTGTAGTAAAGATATGTAACCTTAATATTGCATTTGAATAAAAACATCTAGTGGTAATAAAATTTTGAACTGTAGTGTTTGTTATACATTATGTATATGTTAATTTTTTCTAGTTGAAGAAGATTAAAAGAAAAAGAAGAACAAAAATGAGATTTATAGCAATGGTGTGAATTTCTAAAATACATTAGTGATTTTTATTTTAAATGAGATTCGCATGAAATCTTTGAAATAAGATTAATACTTTCAAATCTTTTAAATTTTTTCTTAATTTTTTCAAGTTTGCAAAAAAAAAAAATTGGAAGAAGAAGAAATAAAGGTTTTCTTCAAGATTAAAGTTATATTTTTATTATATTTAAGGATGTTTCCTGTCACAAAATGTTGAAATGTAAAGATTAATTTTGGGAGTGTATTTAAAAATTTTCATATTTTATTATAGTCTAACAGTCTGGCATTGACAAAAAAAAAAAAAAAAGGGTCATTTTGGTAATTGAAGGTAAAATTTCTTGTCTGAACAAGCAAGGCTCCCAGCCTCGTGCAAACTGCAAGATAGGCGTTCGATTTCAGGTGAGACTCTGCAAAAAAGAGAGAGACTCTTCACCAAAAGGTCCAAATTCCAGTTACCCAAGAAAGTCAAAAGCTCTCTTTCGCACCTCAAATCTGAATTGCAGTTTTTTCGCAGAAAAAAAAAAGTCTTAGATTATGGCTTTTCAAGGGAAGAAACTCATCAACAACCCTAACGGTTCGCTTCTTCGTTCTCTTTATATCTCATTATTTGCTTTCTCTATTACTTATAAATAGCCTTATCGTTTCTGAATTTTGTTTGCCGAGAACAAAACAACGAAAAAGATTTAGTTACTTTTCTTCCCTTCTCTATCTCTTTATATCTCTTTTGTTTTAAAGTTAAGGATGGAATTGGCTCGCATTTCCTATTTTTTCGTTTAATTGCGTTCGCATTGTGAAAATGTGGATTTTTTTCTTCTTTTTTATTTTTTTTTGTATTTGTGCTGTGCCCTCTGATCATCGATTAGAAAATGGATAATATATGTATTTTTATTTTAGTTATACTGTTCGTTTCTGTGCTTTCCTTCATTTTCTTGAGCAAATGAAAGCTCATAATTAAGCAAGGCTAATGCTGAAGTAGAAGAAAAAAGAGGCCTCAGACAAGTGATTACTATTTCATTTCTTAAATTTTCTGCATTAACTGCAGTATGTTGAGGGCCAAATCGAGCTTCCTATTCTATTGTTTCTCGATTGCTGTACTTTACTAAGCTCTTTCTACCAATCTAGAAGATACAAAATATGGAAAACAATTGGGTTAGCTATTAATGAAGGGAATTGACAATTTTAGTTTTCTTTCTTATGAAAAACCATATTGATGTTCTTTTGTTATGGTGGCGGCAGATGTGGTGACTGAATTTATTGAGGGTCTTGTGGAAACCTATCCAGGACTCCAGTACTTAGATGGTTTTCCTGAGGTGATTTGGTTTTCCTCTTTTCTTATATTTATTACTGCAATTAGGCTTTAAATACATAAAACAGTTACTTGTTTGTTTGCAGGTGAAGGTTGTTATACGAGCTGATGTTTCTGGTGCATCATATGACAAGGTTGCGGTCATATCAGGTTCGGACCCTGCAAGGCTTCTAACAATTCATATCTGCTTACTTGCGCTGGAAAATTAAATTTAAATTCTATACTTTTTTACTTTTAATATATTCTTAAGGTATGATGATTTAAAGCTGCAGTCTTGTGTTGTGTTTCTATTGATTTTTACAATCAATTAGTTTAACACGCTCTTTGTTGGGCAACTATGGGGACTAAACTTGTAGTTTTCCTTAATGTGTATGGTCAAAAAATTTCCGTCACATCTTAATAAAATATATTAGTAACTATTCTGGTTGTCCAGGTCGCATTATGGATTAGTTGGTATGCATCCTTCAACATAAACATCCAAGCATGCATAATTGTGTCCTTCATATCTTTTCTGTTGAAATTTTAGTTTCTTCCAGGTAGCTGTTTATGTTTTAGATGTATGGGTTTACTTATTCTGAAAAATCAGAATATTGTATTGAGAAGAACTTATCAATGATACAAAACTCCTTAGGATTATATACAACTGTTGTAAGCAGTAAATAGGAAACTAAAACTCTATCTAAATCTAATGTCTATGATTTAGAGATTGTCTAACCATAATTCTAGGGATATTGATATTTACATATTTCCTAAATTTAATATAGTTGACTTTTCCACACTTTCCTTCAAGCCGGTGAATAGATATTTTCTATTCCCAACTTGGACACAATGGTTTGGAATGCTACATTACTTAGTCTTTTGGTAAGTACATCTGCGAGTTGTCAGCTAGTAGTTACATAAGGTGTGCACATTAATCCACTATTTAACTTCTCCTTAATGAAATGCCTATCTATCTCTATGTGTTTTGTTCAATCATGTTGCATGGGATTATGTGCTATGCTGATTGTAGATTTATTGTCGCAATATAGTCTCATTGGTACATTCCATTGGATCTTTAGGTCTTCTAAAATGATCTATACCCAATAGTTCACATATTCCTTGAGCCATTGCCCGAAATTCTGTCTCTTCTCTAGATCTTGCCACCACATTTTGTTTTTTGCTTCTCCTTGCCACAAGGTTTCCTCCAAGAAAGATACAATACCTAGAAGTGGATCTTTTATCAATTACCAACTCCTGCATAGTCTGCATCTCTGTAGGCCTCAAGTACTAGCCCAGTGTTTCTTTTAAACAAGTTCCCCTTTCCTGGAGTTCCTTTAAGATATTTTAATACTCTGTTGGTTGCTTGTAAGTCAACTTCTTTTGGTCTTTGCATGAATTGACTAATCACTCCAATAGCATAAGAGATAACAGGCCTAGTATGAGACAAGTAGATGAGTCTTCCTACTAGGTGTTGATACATTTCTCTATCTACATCAATATCTATCTTTGCCTCTCCGAGTTTATAGTTGGGATCTATTGGTGTGCTTGCTGGTCTACATGCCAGCTTCCCTGTCTCTTTGAGAAGATTCTTAACATACTTCTATTGAGAGATAAAGATACCTTTCCGGGAGTGTGCAAGTTCAATTCCTAGAAAGTACTTCAATTTTCCCAGTTCTTTAATCTCAAACCCCTTGACCAAGCATTGTTTTAGACACTGTTTCTCGTTTTCATCATTTCCCGTCATGATGATGTTATCAACATACACTAAAAGAGCTGTGACTCCCCTTGAATCCGAGTGCTTGATAAACAATGTCTGAACTCCCTGACTTTGTTGATATCCTATTCTTATCATCACTTTGGCAACCCTTCCAAACGATGTTCTTGGAGACTGCTTAAGCCCTTACAGGGCTTTCCTAGGCTTACACACCTTGCTGTTGGCTATGTTGCTTCCAAATCCAGGTGGGATCTCTATAGAGATTTCTTATTCGAGATCTCCATGTAGAAAGACATTTTTTACATCAAGTTGTTGTAGATCCTAGTCATAGTTTGCTGCTAATGATAACAAAATTCGGACAGTGTTCATTTTTGCAATTGGTGTGAATGTCTCCTTGTAATCCACTCCATATGTCTGAGTATATCCCTTAGCTACCAATCTCGCCTTGTACCTCTCTAGTGATCCATCTGTTCTATATTTCACAGTATAAACCCATTTACATCCCACAAGCTTTTTTCCCACTGGCAAGCTTACTAACTCTTAGGTCTTATTCTTCTCTAGAGCCTCCATTTCTGCATGCATAGCTTGTTTCCAATCTTCATTAGATAACGCCTTGGATAGAGTATCAAGAATAGAGATACTATTCAAGCTTACAAGGAAACTCCTATGTGATGGTGAGAACTTTTCAAGTGAAACAACATGAGAGAGTGGATATAATGGTCTTTTAGTGCATTCCCTAGTTCCTTTCCTAATGGCAATAGGAATGTTAAGTTTTGACTCATTTTGTGAAGAAGAGTTAGAAATTGTTACCTCATTCTCAAGATTTGGATCAGATTTTGAAGAGGAGTTACAAATTGTTACCTCATTCTAAGGACTTGGATTAGATTCTTGGGCTTGCACAGGTTCATGAGCTGAGACTTTCCTCATTGAGTACACTTGACCTGTCATCCTATCATCAAGAGCAACACGAGTTCATTGTTTTGTGACTCAGGTGACACTGATTGGGGCACAGGTTGACTTTTTTTGACTTATAACACTGATTGAGGTACGGGTTCACTCTTTTGCGACTTAGCTGACACTGATTGGGTTGACTTTAATGGAGTTGACACTAACTGTTTGGAAGGAAGATCTATGAGAAAGAAATTCTTATCTTCCCTGACTAAACTCTCCCCCTGAAGATAAGGAGTGGTGAAGTAAGGTTCATTCTCATTTAAGATTACATTTGCTATGATATAGATTTTCTTGGATGGTGGATGATAACTCTTATACCCCTTTTTTTGTTAATGAATACCCCACAAACATACACTTAACAGCTCTTGGATCTAGTTTTCCCTTGTTTTGACTGTGAACATGGACAAAGGACACAACCAAATATTCTTGGAGTAAGGTGATTTGTAGTGCTTAGGTTAGGATAAAATTTTAAGAGCATGTCCACAGGACTTTTGAAACCTAGGACTTTGGATGGTAGTCGGTTTATGAGATATGTGGCTGAGAGAACGACTTCCCCCCAATAAGATAGGTACATTGTTTTGAAACATGAAAGCTCAGGTTGTATCAAGTAGGTGACCATTCTTTCTTTCAGCAACCCCATTTTGTTGTGGAGTTCGAACACTAGATGGCTAATGTATTATCCCTTCCTTTAGCAAATATGAGTTCAAAACATGATTGAAATAGTCCTTAGTATTATCTATTCTAAACCTTTTTATTTTAACACCAAATTGAGTTTGTACCATGGTATGAAAATTTGGGAGAACTATACTGACATTAGATTTGTGTTTGAGAAGAAAGATCCAAGAAACTCTAATGCAGTCATTAATAAATGGCATAAACCACCTTGCTCTAGAAACATTAGGAATATTTCAAGGACCCCAAATATCACTATGAACTAAATAGAATGGAATTGAGCTTCTTTTGTTGCTAATGGGAAAAGTTACACGTTTGTGTTCTGCTAACTGACGCACATTACAATGAAAACTTCCAATATCTAGATCTTTAAACAAGGATGGAAATAATGTTTTGAGAGTTTGAAAGGATGGATGTCCAAGTTTATAGTGATGAGCCAAACCTTCTCTTTTTTGGATTGATGGTGTTCAGAAAGGAAGGAGAAAGCTGATTTGCTCTTAACAATATTCGAATTGTTAGGAGTCTCAAGGTAGTACAGTCTATCCCGTTCCTTAGCACATCCAATTGTCTTTCCTGAATCTTGGTCTTGAAATACACAGGAAGTGGGGTAAAACATTACATTGCAACATGAATCTCAAGTAAGTTTTTGTATAGAGAGAAGATTGGTAGACAATTTTGGGACACAAAGCATATCTTTCAGTATGAGTGAAGGACTGAGTTGGACATCTTCGATGCCAGCAATAGTAGTGAGTGAACCATCATCTATGGCAATTTTCTTATTGCTTGGACAGGGTGTTTAAGTTTTAAATTTTTGTGACATATGGGTCATGTGATCAGTTGCTCCTGAATCCACAACCCAAGAATTAGCAAAGGTTCCATCCGAGACATTTAATCTGATGAAAATAGGAAACTCACTTGAACGCATCAATAAGCATGTACCTGAGGGTTTCTCTAGGGATCTCAAAAGAGCTCTTAACTTCTCAATCTCATTTGGATTAAATCTCGTTCTAGTGGCAGCCTCTGTTATCTCTGACATAGTTATGGGACTAAAAACAAATATTAAGGATGAAGAAAAGATTGGGGAGATGAACATAAACAAAGGTTGGTGATGGAGGCTAGATGAGAAAATGGCTATGAAGGCCTTAACAAAAATCGGTGATGAAGGCTTGAGGAAGAAAAAAAAATCAGCAATGAAGGCTGAAAAACAAACTGTAGAAAAACTCAACAATGAAGGTTGAAAAAGAAACTGCAAAAAAGTCAACAATGAAGGCTGAAAAACCTGGTTGATTTCCAAGAAAAACCTGAAGCTTTGATATCATGTGAAAAATCAGAATATTGTATTGAGAAGAACTTATCAATGATACAAAACCCTTTGGGATTATATACAACTGCTGTAAGCAGTAAATAGGAAACTAAAAATCTGCCTAAATCTAATCCCTATAATTTAGGGATTGTCTAACCTTAATTCTAGGGATATAGATATTTACATATTTCCTAAATTTAATACAGTTGACTTTTCCACACTTATGTCCATGGATGTTCTGGTTTTCACATGTTACATCTTGTTTACTTTTCTTACAATTTGTGTTTAAAAAGAAAATAAGTAAAAATAAAAAGGAAAAAAAGTCTATGGAATTTTCTGGCCTCAGGGAATGGTGGTGATGCCATGTCATATTGTCTCTTTTGGGAACCCTTTTTGACAAATAAAATTGTGAAGACAGTATACAGGCATTTTTTATAAGATATAATTTGTGATGCAGGAGGAGGAAGTGGGCATGAACCTGCACATGCTGGATTTGTGGGAGAAGGGATGCTGACAGCTGCCATTTGCGGAGATGTTTTCACTTCTCCTCCAGTTGATTCAATTTTAGCTGTAGCTTTCTATTGCCTACTTTTTTTTTAATTATATAAAGAGATGTATCATCCTGCTAATTATGTTAACATCTTTCCATATGTCACTGAAATTATTTCGTCAGGGCATTCGAGCTGTGACTGGTCCTATGGGATGTCTTCTGATAGTTACGGTACTTTTCTTTCCTACTAAATCTGGTTATAGGTTTATATGATATTGACTTCCATATTGGGGTATGTTGTGCTATGTAGATGTCTCTTAATTTTTTTGATTTTGTTTTAGAAGATACCTCTTTTTAATTCTTCCCAACCCCGAAAAAAGGATTTTGAAAGAGGTAAGTCAAATGAAAAACCATTGTTAGACTTGTTAATTTAAAGGTTAGCTAGCATGTTTAGGTTTGAATCAAGGAGCATATTTGACTAATTTATTTCTTGTTCTAATTTTGGATATAACCTTGATGTGAACAGAACTATACTGGTGATCGTTTGAATTTTGGTTTAGCTGCTGAGCAAGCAAGGTCTGAAGGCTATAAAATAGAAGTACGTTTTCATGCTAAATATCATCTTTTTAAGGAGACATTTTTATTTTTGTGAATGTCCAAAGCATTTCAAGGGACAATAAGATCGAAGTGTGGATACAATTCCTTCCCTTTGCAGACTGTAATTGTTGGAGATGATTGTGCATTGCCTCCACCTCGAGGCATCGCTGGACGAAGAGGTTTGGCAGGAACTATTCTTGTTCTTAAGGTTCTTTCTCTCTCTCTCTCTCTCTCTCTATGTGTGTGTGTGTGTTTGTGTGTGAGACAAAAGGTAAACTTCATGCTTATAAATTGTTATCAAGATTTTTGACTGTGTACACTTTCTTTTCTATTTTCTAAATTTGCTCTCTATGAAGATCTAAACTAAGCGAAGTGGCTTTTTTCTTAAAAAGAAAAAAATTACTTTCCTTGAATTCTTGCAATTGTTCCTTTTCTCTTCGTGGAATGCAGATTGCTGGAGCTGCAGCTGCAGCTGGCCTTTCTCTTGATAATGTTGCTTCAGAGGCAAAACGTGCATCTGAGGTTGTTGGAACTATGGGTGTTGCATTATCTGTTTGCACATTGCCTGGTCAGGTTACATCTGATCGCTTGGGCCCAGGAAAAATGGAACTTGGTCTGGGAATTGTGAGTTGCTTTATACTTATATTTTTGCAGAGCCAAGTGAAATTATTATTATCCTTTTTTAAATTTTATTTTGTTGAGTTGATCACTTTTAGACTCTAGTTCTATACGCTTAGCCTTTGACTGTTGTCTTGTGCTATGCTTCTCTTTGTTTTCTGACTTGATTTCTACTTCGATACTTTTCATGTTAAGCTAACGAGTGTTGTTCTCCCAGCATGGGGAACCTGGTGCTGCTGTGGCAGACCTCCAGCCTGTGGATGTGGTGGTTTCTCATGCTCTTAAGCAAATATTATCACCGGTATGTCCCAATAGTGGAGAACCAGCTTATCCTCTTTAACTCCCTGCCTATTTCTCTACCTCCAAGGAAAAAAGAACTTGTGCTAAATACATCTCATACCACTAAGATATATGATGTCTGGTAATGTGTCTACTATTGCTTTTGTGAATAAAATAGTCTTGAATTGTTTTCTCAAGTGGTTCAGTGTAATACTGTTATATCTTGTTTGGTTGTCATTTTTTGTTATTTTTGCTTCTGCTTCGAAGGTACAAAAACAGTGCACCTAATTTCACTGGAAGCTATTCAAGTTGCATTTTGGATTCTACTTGTATTTTATTCTTTTATTTGGTCTAATTGAGCCTTCCTGATGTAGGACAGATCTAGGATGTCTTTTATAACAAGAGGAGCATACTTCTTTTTTTAATTATTGTCTCATATGAAAAAGTATAATCTTTGTTCTCTTATAGAGGATACAATAACTAGAAAAGGAAACAGTATAACCAAAAAAGGAAAGCTAATAACTATGCATAGTTATACATAAAAATAAAAGAGTTGACTAGGTTATATTTAAACGAAATATAGGTAATTTGGACAGCTAGTGATTCAGTATCATTGATGACCGAATCTTCCTAATTTTCCAATCCCCCTCAAGCTGGTCTGAAAATATCTTCCATGGCCAGCTTACTTATCAGTTTGTCTAATTGCTTTTTATGCAATCCCTTCATGAACACATTAGTGATTTGATCGCTAGTTGGGATGTAGGGCATACAAATCAGCTTGTTATTAAGCTTTTCTTTTATGAAGTGTTTGTCAACTTCCACATGCTTTGTTCTATCATGAAGCACTGGATTGTGGGCAATGGAAATGGCAGCTTTATTGTCACACTACACTTTCATAGGAGCGGAGTCAAGCACCTTTGATTCTTCCGATAACCTTTTTATCCACATGCCCTCACATATTCTATGAGCAACAGATCTAAACTCAATCTCTGCACTACTTCTTGCTACAACGCTGTTTTTTGCTTCACCAAGTAACAAGGTAACCTCCAACAAAAGCTCAATAACCTGAAGTTGATATCCTGTTTGTAATGCAGCTTGTCCAAGCATCTATGTAGACTTCAATTTGTAAAATGACCATGTTTTCTTAACAGCAACTCTATTCTGGGAGTCCCTTTCAAGTACCTTAAGATCCTTTTCACCACTTCAAAATGCTCAAGACTTGGTGAATGCATAAATTGGCTTATAATACTCACAGCAAAGGCGATGTCAGGTCGTGTATGTGACAAGTAAATTAGCCTTCCAACAATATGCTGATATGTTTCCTTATCAACTATTTCATCGGCTTTGGCTGGTTGTAACTTGAGATTGGCTTCAATTTGTGTTCCTACTGCTTTACAACCTAGTAAATCTTTCTCACCAAGTAAATCAGGATGTATTTTCATTGACATGCAAAAAAGCCTTCATTAGATCTGGCAAACTCTATCCCAAGAAAGTACTTTAGCCTTCCCAAGTCCTTGATTTCAAAGTCACCAACTAATTTCTCCAATTCAACCTCATCATTACCAGTCAAGATTTTATCATCTACATAAACAATCAAGATAGCAATTTTTCCTTCACTTGAATGTTTATAGAACATAGCATGATCTGCTGGACTTTGACAGTAACCGTGTCCTCTTACAGCCTTTCCAAAGCATTCAAACCATGCTTTGGGAGATTGTTTGAGACCATATAAGGACTTCTTTAACTTACAGACCGTACCATTGCCAAATTTCCATTCACATCCGGGAGGTAAGTTCATAAAAACCTCCTCCTCCGAGTCTCCATTCAGAAACGAATTTTCAACGTCCAATTGATGTAGAGGCCAGTCGAAATTCACTGAGAGGGATAGTAGGACTCAGATTGAATTTAACTTTGCGACTGGGGCAAAAGTCTCCTGATAATCAATCCCACAAGTATGTGAAGCCCTTTACCACTAGTTTGGCCTTGTATTTTTTTGTGCTCCCATCTGTATTACACTTCATTGTAAACACCCATCTGCCTTCCACAACTTTCTTGTCTCTGGGCAAGGCAACTATCTCCCAAGTACCACTTTTCCTTAGAGCATTCATCTCTTCCAAAACTGTTGATTTCCAATTCTGATTATCTGGAGTTTCCTGTATGTTTCTTGGAATAAGCAGATGAGAGATTTTAGAAGTAAATGCCCTATGGTTATTTGAGAGATTTTTGTAGGACATTTTGCAATGGGATGATTGGTTTGAAAATGATCACCTTTCCTAAGAGCTATAGGGATATCAAGATCTCAAGAGTCATCGGAATGGAATTTGGAATTGACAAACTTGAGTTGGAATCGAGGAGTTACCTGGAACATTCACTAGCTCATCACTCTGAGGTTTGGATTACCCTTGTGCTAGTGCGATGGGTAGGTCCTTGATTGCGAATCAATTATGTTTTTTCCTCACAGTATAAACCTGAAGCTTAGAATTTTTTTGTTGTAGTGTTTCTCCCCTTGATTGCGAATCAATTATGTTTGGCAAAGTTGAACTTGGATTTCTTTGTTTTTCATTATATAAAACCGGATTTGTATTTGTTGAAGTTTGTTCAAGAATTGTGTTGGGTAGGGAAACTACATTCCAAAAATTATCTTCCTTTTTTTCTTTTTCCTCCTGAAGAAAATTTTTGAAAAATGGTTTATTCTCAACAAACGTGACATCCATGCTGGCATGCATTGTTTTTGTTGTAGGGTTGTAACATTTGTACCCTTTTTTTGTTGGTGCATATCCTATAAAAACACATTTTTCTGCTCTACGGACTAGTTAGATCTGAATTTACCAGGTATATGCACAAAAACTGTGCAGCCAAATGCCTTAAGTGGTAGACCAGATTGTATTCTAGACTTTGGAATTTTTTTTTAAAACATTTCAATGGTGTGGTGTATTTTAAAATTCAAATAGGATACTGTCAAAATAGTTTCACCCCATAAGTATTTCGTAACATTTATTGAAAACAGAATAGCACAAGCAACTTAAAGTAATTTTTTTTTTCCTTTCAGCAATTCCATTTTGTTCAAGAGTATCTTGGCAAGTTGATGATGTTGAATACCTTTTTCCTTGAAAAAATTTGCCAAAACTTCATTGAAATATCCTGTACCATTGTCGGAACGAAGTATCCCAATTTTTGTTTGGAATTGATTTTCAATTATGTTGAAAAATCTTTAAATAATTTTGTTACTTCAGATTTTTCACTCATCAAGTACCCAACATAATCATGTATGGTCATCAATAAAGGTTACAAAACATTTTTTTTCCTGTTGAAGTGGTGACTTTGGAGGGTCCCCAAACATCACTATGAATCAAGTAAAATGGTTTTGGATCACAATATGTTTTTGCAACATAAGTAGTACGATGACTTTTGGACTAATCACAACTTTCACATTAAAATGATGAAACATTCACATTTTCGAACAAATTTGGAAATAAGTGTTTATGATATGAAAAACTGGGATGTCTTAGTCTACTATTTGATCCTAAGCAGAGATAAAACTAGCACTAGTCATGCCGTGAGCTTTTTTATTGCTAAAGGTGTTTTCATCAAAGTAGTAGAGACCATTTATCGTCCCAGCATTGCTGGTCGTCTTCCTCGAGCTTTGTTCCTGGAATTCAAAATGAGATTTGTAAAAGACAGCAAAACAGTTAGAATTTTCGGATAGTTTGCTTGCAGATAAGAGGTTACAGATAAGTTTAGGCACATGAAGAACAAATTTAAGGCCTATGTTTTCTGAGATTTTATTGACCCTTTTCCAGCAATTGGTGAGAAACATCCGTCAGCAATTTTGACTTTTTCATTACCAGAACACGGAGAATAAGTAGTAAACAAACGTGAGGAAATAGTGATGATTGGATGCACATGACACTATGATCAAAGCGGCAGAATTTAAAATGCTGGATAAGGCAATAAAATCACTAGCTGTTTGGGCATTTGACACATTAGGAATACTACCAGAAGAGGAATTGGATTTCAGCATTTTTAGAAGATATCTGCTTCTTGGTAAATGGACTAGACTTGGCTTCAGTGGTAGACAGGACTTGTTCTTTGGTTTCCAGTTTGCTGGTTTTCCATGAATATGCTAGCAAGTCTCCCGTACATGACGGGTTTGTTATAATGGTCACACCAGACTCAGGGCATCTCCTGTTGGCATGCTTTTCTCACATTAGGGTCAGCCACAACGAATGCAGAGGTCTTGGTCTGCAAGTTCTCTGCCTTTTCCCGATCACAACATTCCTACAACTCTCTTCCCTCCTAACTTCAGGAAAAGCTACACCAAGAGAAGGAAGGGGCTGCCTACTGATTATCCTCCCTTTGACTTCATCAAGTTCAATGTTAAACCCAACCAAGAACTTAAATATTCTGTGATTCTCAACCATCTTTTTGTTGTGGTTACAATCATTACGAGACTTCTACTCATAGTCATTGAATGAGTCTAGGCCTACTGATTCCTCCCTTTGACTTCATCAAGTTCAATGTTAAACCCAACCAAGAACTTAAATATTCTGTGATTCTCAACCATCTTTTTGTTGTGGTTACAATCATTACGAGACTTTTACTCATAGTCATTGAATGAGTCTAGGCCTTTCCACGATTGTTTCAATGAATTAAAATACATAGTGAAGCTATCTCCTTGTCGAATTTTACCAAGTTTTAGAGTAAGTTCATATGCCTGGGATTGATTTCCCAAATTTGAGTACATTTGGTTGATGTTGTCCCAGAGTTCCTTCGTCGTGGCATAACCTAGATGATTTCTTCTTCCTTTGAATTGACAAGCCATGTCATGACCATGGAATTCTCAGCATCCCATGTAGCGTAGGCTGGGTCCTTCTCATCTAGCGCCATTGTGTCTCCAATCTAGTATCCAATCTTGCCTTGCCCATGTATATACATCCGAACCGATTGAGACCAATGCAGGAAATTATCACCATTCAACTTGTTAGTGGCGATTTGGATAGGACTGGCTTGGGTTTCGATGCTTTTGTGTGGGTTCAAGATGGGGGTGGCTAGAGCTGGATGAAATTTGAGACATGGTAAAAAAAAAGCTTTGGGTGAACAATTAGGATTTTTTAGGGAGGAATGGCGATGGCAGCAGTGGAGTGTCAGCAGCGGTAGCAATGGAAATAATGCTGATCTAGGGTTTTGAAGGAGAAAAAACCTGCTTTCGGTGCCATGTAACAAGAGGAGAAGACTGATTTTTTTTATTTGTCTCATACGAAAAAGTATACATCTTTGTTCTATTAGAGAGGATACAATAACTAGAAAAGGAAACGTTATGAGAAAAGGAAAGCTGATAACTATGGACAACTTTACATAAAAAAATACAAGAGTTGCCAAGGTTATATTTAGAAACAAAATAAAGTTAATTTGGAAAGCTAGTGATTTGGTATCATCGATGACTGAATCTTCTTAATTTTCCACATCTTTAAATTAGGGTTTTTAAGGTAGGTTTTAGCTTAACAACAAGAGAATGAGTAAATAGAGTATTGGGCTAATATGGGGTTTAGTTGGACTCGGATTAGGGTTGAAGGTTAATGGAAAACTTTGGAAATTTGAGGCTGAATATGCTGATGTGACGTGAACAATAAAAATAAAGAAGAAAAGCCTAAAAGTCTCACCTAGAGTTTCTTAGGAATCACACCTATGAGGATTGATTCACACAACCAAAGAGCAAACATTTTTCTAGAAGATTTTGATAATTATTGAATCTACTTTCAAAGAGAGTGCAAGGCTTATTTATAGGGAAGTAGGCAATCCTAACCCTAATAGGATGGGAAATTTTATTAAGAATTCTAATACTCTACTCCCACTAATAAGAATAAGACAATACTTTTCCAACCTACTACAATAAAATAATAAAATACTAAAATTAAAATCCTAAATCATAGAAAATTCGGATGTCCAGTAGATTTTGAAATTACAAAAATACCCCTGATTTTAAAACATCATCATCATTAGAGCCTTTATCCCGATTTTAAAACATAAATAACTAAAACTAAAATAATTCTTATCAGTTCATAACTTAAAGGAAACTTAAAAAACTTATTCAAGCACTCAATAAGGCATCTCATCATTAGACACATGCCGAATTGATGCATGAGACCAGTCTTGGCACGTCTTTTCTACACTTTCAAAGGTGGTTGCCTCTTTCCATCACTTTCGCTTTCAAAATTGACTCAATTACGTTCAATTTTTGGTTATGCTGAAGGCTTTTTGTTCAATTATGCTGATGCGGTAGGATAAATGTGGCTTAGATCAACCTAGAAGACTATTAGAGGACCATTTAAGACAATTTATCCTCGTCCTCATCATCATTAGAGCCTTTATCCCAATACTGGGGTAGGCTATATGAACCAATACACAAATTCACGCTAAGTCGTCAGCATGAATTCTCCTCCTCCACTCATTCCTATCGAATGCAATGTGTTCTTCCAACTCTCGTTCCGTCATATCTTTCCGGATTACTTCCTTCCAAGTCTTTTTTGGTCTTCCCCTAGTCTTGACCTTTTTTACATCATTATAATCTCCATTCTTTTAACTAGAGTGTCCATTAGTATACGTTGTATGTGTCCAAACCAATGTAAACGACTTTTACTCATCTTGTTTTCGATAGGTGCTACTTCAACCTTTTTGCGAATGTCCTCATCTCATTTTATTTTTTTCGTATATCTACACATCCATCGCAGTATTCGCATTTTCGCTACACTCATCTTCTGTGTATGCACTCCTTTAGTTGCCCAACATTCACTATCATAGGTCTAACAACTGTCTTGTAAAGCTTGCTTTTTAATCCTATAGGAATTCCTTTGTCACACAACACACTTGTAATGCTGTTTTCACTTGTTTCAACCAGTTTGTATCTTATAGGTCATATCACCATCAATAACTCCATTCATCTGAACGATCGATCCCAAAAATCTAAACTGATCCTACTTAGGGATAGCCACCCTATCTAGCATCACTGTATTTCTATCTTCCTCTCCGTTTGGATTAAATTTACACTCTTATGTATTTAGTTTTTGCTTTGCTTAATTTGAATCCTCTTGACTCTAACGTCTATCTCCACAGTTCTTATTAACCTCCACTCTACCTTTAACATACAAGACAATATCATTTGCAAACATCATACACCAAGGTACATTATCCTAGATGAATCTTGTCAGCTCGTCCATTACTATAGCGAACAAAACCGAACTTAAGGCCGACCCTTGATGTAGCCCTATTGTGATAGAAAATTTACTTGTTTGCCCTCAACATGTCCTCACATGTGTTCTTCCACCTCCATCCATGTCCTTAATTGTTTCAATATATTTCATGGGACTCCTTTTTTCATTAAAGACTACCATAACACCTCCCTAGGCACTTTATCATATGCTTTCTCCAAGTTTATAAAGACCATCTAAACATCTTTCCCTTATGCTCGAGAACGCTTCACAAGTTATCTGAGAAAGTGCACTGCTTCCATAGTTGACCGGCCAGACATAAAACTAAACTGGTTGTCCGATATCTCTGAAGTCTTCCTTAATCTTCGTTCTATCACTCTTTCCCATAATTTCATCGTGTGACTCATTAGTTTTATGCCTCGATAATTGGAACAACTTTGAATATCTCCCTTGTTCTTATAGAGAGGTATCAATGCACATCTTCTGTATTCTTCAGGTATCTTGTTAGTGCGCCAAATCTTATTAAAAAGATTTGTCAACCACCTAACTTCAACCTCTCAAAGACATTTCCAAAATTCAATAGGAATGTGATCAAGCCCAACAACTTTCCCATTCTTCGTCCTTTTCAGTCTCTTTTACCTCTATATCTTTGATTTTGCACATAAAGCATCAGTTCAAATCCTCAGGAGGCACTGAGATATTGTCTACAGTTTGACTTTGTCCATAGTTCAATAGCTTGTTGAAATAATCACGTTACCTTTCTTTAATGTCATTGTCCTTAACTAGAGTTCTTTGGTGTTCATCCTTTATACATTTCACCACTCCTAAGTCTCGACTCCTCTCTCTTGCTTGCGCCAATCTATATATCTTTTTCTCCCTCGTTTGTGTCAAACTTGTTATAAATCTCTTTCACAACCTTTGCCTTAGCTTCTGCCACAGTCCTTTTTTGCCTCATTCCTAGCTAACTTGTATTTTGTAAAGCTCTTTTTGGAGTTGTTTGTCTTCAAAGCCCTGTATCAATCTCTCTTAGTTTTTATAACTTCCTTAATTGATTCAGTCCACCTTGTTGCATCTTTTCCGGTCGGTGTTTTTTCGTTTGATACTCCTAGTACCTCCTCACCCACCTCTCGAATGTGTTTTGCCATCTTGTTCCACATTGTATTCAGGTTCTCCTCTGTTGTCCAGTTTTCTTTCTAGGTCCAACTATTTCTACATACTTCACAACAATCTTCTCTTAGCTTCTACCATCGAGTCCTTGTAGCTTTTTCTTATTGGTTCTTACGATGTCGATTATGAATTTTTAGATCTAGTACTAGTAGTCTATGTTGCGTGTTAACACTCTCTTGGGATAATTTTGCAGTCTAGCCAACTGCATCTATCTTTACTCTTAGTAAAAAAGAAGTCTACCTGACTTGCGGTCGATCGACTCTTAAAGGTTAAAGGTGATGTTCTCTTTTCTTAAACAGTGTATTCACTAGGGTTAAATCATAACATAAAGCAAAATCTAGGATGACATCTCCACCTTCATTTCTTACACCGAAACTAAAACCCTCATGTACGCTCTCAAAACCCTTTTTACTAACACCTACATGGCCATTAAGGTCGTCACCAATACAAAGGTTCTCTCCTATAGGTATTTCTTGTACTATTTTATCTAAATCCTCCTGAAACTGTCTTTTACTAATATTATCAAGTCCTATCTGTGGTGCATATGCGCTAATAACATTCAAAACGTCCCCTACCGAAACTAGTTTAAGTAAAATAATTTTGTCTCATTGTCTCTTAACTTGTACAAAATCCTTTTGATATTATTTGTCTTTGATGATACTTACACCATTTCGGTCTCTATCCTTCCTTGCATACCAAAGCTTATACTGCCTAGGTGCTATCTCCCTAGCTTTCTCCCCAATCCATTTGGTCTCTTGGAAACACAAGGTGTTCATCCTTTATACCTTTCACCACTCCTAAGTCTCGACTCCTCTCTCTTGCTTGCGCCAATTTATATATATTTTTCTCTCTCCTTTGTGTCCAGCTTGTTATAAATCTCTTTCACAACCTTCGTCTTAGCTTCTGCCGGAGTCCTTTTTTGCCTCATTCCTAGCTAACTTGTATTTTGTAAAGCTCTTTTCGGAGTTGTTTGTCTTCAAATCCTTGTATCAATCTCTGTTAGTTTTTATATCTTCCTTAATTGATTCAGTCCACCTTGTTGCATCTTTTCCAATCGGTCTTTTTTCGTTTGATACTCCTAGTACCTCCTCACCCACCTCTCGAATGTGTTTTGCCATCTTGTTCCACATTGTATTCAGGTTCTCTGTTGTCCAGTCTTCTTTCTAGGTCCAACTATTTCTACATACTTCACAACAATCTTCTCTTAGCTTCTGCCATCGAATCCTTGTAGCTCTTTCTTGTTGGTTCTTACGATGTCGATTATGAATTTTTAGGTCTAGTACTAGTAGTCTATGTTGCGTGTTAACACTCTCTTGGGATAATTTTGCAGTCTAGCCAACTGCATCTATCTTTACTCCTTGTAAAAAAGAAGTCTATCTGACTTGCGTTCGATCGACTCTTAAAGGTTAAAGGTGAGGTTCTCTTTTCCTAAACAGTGTATTCACTAGGGTTAAATCATAACATAAAGCAAAATCTAGGATGACATCTCCACCTTCATTTCTTACATCGAAACTAAAACCCTCATGTACGCTCTCAAAACCCTTTTTACTAACACTTACATGGCCATTAAGGTCGCCACCAATACAAAGGTTCTCTCCTATAGGTATTTCTTGTACTATTTTATCTAAATCCTCCTGAAACTGTCTTTTACTAATATTATCAAGTCCTATCTGTGGTGCATATGCGCTAATAACATTCAAAACGTCCCCTCCCGGAACTAGTTTAAGTAAAATAATTTTGTCTCATTGTCTCTTAACTTGTACAAAATCCTTTTGATATTCTTTGTCTTTGATGATACTTACACCATTTCGGTCTCTATCCTTCCTTGTATACCAAAGCTTATACTGCCTAGGTGCTATCTCCCTAGCTTTCTCCCCAATCCATTTGGTCTCTTGGAAACACAAGGTGTTCATCCTTTATACATTTTACCACTCCTAAGTCTCGACTCCTCTCTCTTGCTTGCGCCAATTTATATATCTTTTTCTCTCTCCTTTGTGTCCAACTTGTTATAAATCTCTTTCACAACCTTCGTCTTAGCTTCTGCCAGAGTCCTTTTTTGCCTCATTCCTAGCTAACTTGTATTTTGTAATGCTCTTTTCGGAGTTGTTTGTCTTCAAATCCCTGTATCAATCTCTGTTAGTTTTTATATCTTCCTTAATTGATTCAGTCCAACTTGTTGCATCTTTTCCAGTCGGTCTTTTTTCGTTTGATACTCCTAGTACCTACTCACCCACCTCTCGAATGTGTTTTGCCATCTTGTTCCACATTGTATTCAGGTTCTCCTCTGTTGTCCAGTCTTCTTTCTAGGTCCAACTATTTCTACATACTTCACAACAATCTTCTCTTAGCTTCTGCCATCGAATCCTTGTAGCTCTTTCTTGTTGGTTCTTACGATGTCGATTATGAATTTTTAGGTCTAGTACTAGTAGTCTATGTTGCGTGTTAACACTCTCTCTTGGGATAATTTTTTTTGCAGTCTAGCCAACTGCATCTATCTCTACTCCTAGTAAAAAAGAAGTCTATCTGACTTGCGTTCGATCAACTCTTAAAGGTTAAAGGTGAGGTTCTCTTTTCCTAAACAGTGTATTCACTAGGTTTAGATCATAAGATAAAGCAAAATCTAGTATAACATCTCCACCTTCATTTCTTACATTGAAACTAAAACCCTCATGTACGCTCTCAAAACCCTCTTTACTAACACTTACATGGCCATTAAGGTCACCACCGATACAAAGGTTCTCTCCTATAGGCACTTCTTGTACTATCTTATCTAAATCCTCTGAAACTGTCTTTTACTAATATTATCAAGTCCTATCTGTGGTGCATATGCCCTAATAACATTCAAAAGTCTCCTCCTGGAACTAGCTTAAGTAAAATAATTTTATCTCCTTGTCTCTTAACTTGTACAAAATCATTTTGATATTCTTTGTCTATGATGATACTTACACCATTTCGGTCTCTATCCTTCCTTGTATACGAAAGCTTATACTGCTTAGGTGCTATCTCCTTAGCTTTCTCCTCAACCCATTTGGTCTCTTGGAAACACAAGATATTAACCCTCCTCCTACACAACTTTACAAATCTCCACTAACTTACCATTAAGTGTACCTATATTCCAAGATCCTAACCTAAGCTTATGATTATGGATTAGCTTCTTTACCCACCCCCATCCATTATGGTGTGGGAACCTTGCCTATTGGGCCCCACATCTAGGCGTCGATGTGGCGTATCGCTTCCGGGCGACCACCTAGCAATCCTTGCACATTTTTCACTACACCCGGACTCCAATGTAACACGTCGCTGAGTAGGGGACATCCCAACGGATTTCATATATTGGTTCATCTCATAAAATTGGACAAGTTTTAAGTGGCTGGTTGTCCGAACCTACCGCCAACCCTCCTTTATTCGGGCTTGAGACCGGCTATGTTCAACACGTGGAGTTAAAAAGAAAAAATTTAGAAAAATTCAGATTTCTCTCTCTAGCCTGTTTCTCTGATTCTCTTCGAAATAGCAGTGATATTAGATTTCTAAAACTATTTGATTTAGGGAGTACTCTAGGCTAAAATGTTGAATCATGTCATCTGCTGGCTTATCTTTGGCCATTTGGCTGTATCCCATTTATTTGAAAAACGCCAAACGTATCTCCTCAAGACTCAAAGCTGTTACTATTATTTGCTTAGTCAAGGTTAGTTTCAGTGAAACATCATCGCTTTGCTTTTCCTATTGTGATTGACCCTGAAAGGGCCTCCCAAACATTGATGAAAAAGTATCACAGAACAATAGATTGCCCTTAAATGTTTGACTGCCATTAAATGTTTGATTTGCCATGAACACAGTCAACTGCCATGTCTTCTCTGCTTTGCTCTTTGTATCAATCTCACTTCTGCTACCGCTTTTTCCCTCTTATGGAATGTATTATTTTTATTTTGCAACTTAATTATTTAGAGAAATTTAATTTTTAATTGTATATTCTTTTCAGGAAACTAACTATGTTCCAATTACACGAGGCAATAGAGTGGTGCTCATGATTAATGGGTATGTATGCATATTAATTTTCTTCTGTTGTTGAGGTTTTCCTCTACTTTCTTTCTCGGGGCCAGGGCGTGTTTTATGGTCAGTACAGTTTTTGGGCTTCGAATCTGAATCCAGTCTGGTGCTGATAGTTCATATTTCTACCTTTGGCTAGGAAATTCACTAGCATTTCATAGCAAATAACTATATTTTTCATGCCCTATGCTGTTTAGACTTGCCATTGTCATAGGTACTTGGTGTTAATATAGATGATGAGACTAAAGGTGGCCAACAAAAGCATAGGTAGGGGGAAAAGATGAGGACTGAGGTGTATGGGCTTAAGCTAGAAATAATAATATATTTACCAACGACAATGTCTTCACAATATACGCATTAAATAAGCCGGATTTTGAGCCAAGTTAGAATTTTGAACTTTTTTTCTTGGCTTGGTTGTTGATGCAAGAAGGTTTGAGCTTTAGCATGGTAGGTGTTGCTTCGGCTTGAAAATTTACTGATATTATATTTATTGTTTTAGTATCAAAACATAAAATGGAAATCAGGTAAAACAATTTCTTATAACTAAATATATGAACTGTTAGCTTAGACGCTCGGTATATGGGTATGACGTGATACATACACGACAATAAATAATATGTTTCTGTATATTTCATATATCATAATACAATTTTAGCATGAATACAAATATTGATATGTTTACTTGCTCTTGGAAATGGGCTTTTTTATTTAATTGAGTTCACTTAGTTTTGGCTATAATGGCCTAAAACCAATGATATATGCTTCATTTCAAATTTTTGGTGGTGGGCTGTTTCCATGGTTTACTGGCTTAAATAAGTATACTTGAGCCAAATTTTACCTCGTAATAACCCATATTTATTATGCCTATAAAGGCATATAGAGCCCAGGTATAAATATCCTCAAAGAGACAAGATCTTCATTTTGTCCTCCACTCTGTTGCTTCGCTTCCTGCCAGTAGTTCTTCCTTCCTTTTTTTTTTAAAAAAAAAAAAACTCAATTTTTGTTCTTCCTATTCCCAACTTCCCTAGATATGCTGCGGTGCTGATCATGGTGGATTGTACTACTAGATTGTACTATTAGCTCAGTTTCATTTGTCCATCAAAGTGGTAGATTGTACTACTAGCTGATCATGGTGGATGATTGATGTTGTGTGGAGTTACATCTGTAATCCTTGGAGATTGTTTGATAAAATGTCCTCCACATGTCTTTCCCATATTCTTGCCATGTCTGGACATGTATCTGGCCATGTTGTAGGTGTGTTTGAGTTGGATATGGACTAGGAGGGGGCTTGCATTTTTTATAGGTTGGAAGGTATTAGGGAAAGTATAGGATAGGATGAAGACTAGCGTAGGTTGCCTGCTCTGGAAGTATGTTCTTTTGTCTATTTGCTAAGGTGCCTAAACATAAAAAGCGTATGGTAATGATTTTGTGAGGCTCCATTTGGGTGATACTTTTGCTATTTGCTCTATTCTTTTGTAGAATAGCTACAAAGCAACATAAATGGTAAAAAAAAAAAAATAATCATAATTGGTTTAAAATGGAAAAAATAAATAAAATGTAACACTAATTATAACAAAATTAGTCTATTTAGAGTCATGCATTTTGTCATCTAAAAGGAATTACATATTTTCTGTATAATCCTTTTAAAATTTCTATTTACTCATATCCAAACATACCTATTGCTTTATTGCTTGATGCTTTTGAAAACAAAAGCAAATAGCAAAAGTTTCAAACAAGTGGAGCCTTAATTTTAGTTTGTTACTTTAAATTCTAAATAACTAAAATTTTTTATGTAGGAAAGCTGTGTTATAGGATTTATTGCAATTATCTGATTTGATTTTTTGAGGAAAAAATGGAAAATTGAGAATAAAGAAAAAAAAAAAAAAGGAAGAGAAGAAATCCTTAAGCTTTGCACCCAGGGTTTCTTAGGAGTTATACCTAAAGGTTGATTGCATCCACAATTACCCAATTACAATAGTAATAATGCTTGAAATACTTCGGTATTGGTTCTCTATCTCAAAAGAAAGAGTACATTGCTATTTTATTTTTCAGCAGAGTACTTCATTTTGATATAGACACTTGGAATTCCTAATCCCCTTAGAACTAGCTCTCTTACTTGAATAAGGACTTCAAGAGATATTAAAGACTGTAATTAGAAAATTAATGAGGTTAACTTAAATAAAAGCCAATTGGAGAAGGAAGACCCAAACTAAGATACTAAATGCAAAATACCATATTTAATTGAAGTCTCTTATACTTGAAAAAGTACAAAGGTTTTTTTTTTTCCTCTCTCTCTCTCTCTCTTTTAAAAAAAGGGAGGAGGGGTGCGCTTTTTTCACTTAAACCCCCGCCTTCCAAAAAAGCAAAAACCTGAGTTTATGAAAATTGCAATTAAGCCCATAAAACACAACAAAGTAACAAAAGAAAATCTAAATTAGTTTAATCCCTCAAATAGTTGCTTTCCATGTTGCATTGGTTTCTGTTATCAATAATTATTTCTATCTCATTAATGCTAAATGAAATCTTATACAGTTGTCCTAATTGGAGTCTTTGCAAATTGTTTTTTTTCCATGTTACTTTAAGTAGCCAAAACCTGCCTTCTGTGAATATAATATATGAGAATGGATGGTACATGAGGTCATGTGATGGTCTCTCTCTCTCTCTCTCTCTCTCTCTCTCTCTCTCTCTATCTATTTTAAATGTTGGGTAATGGCTATTGACACAATTAAAACCTATTAACATGGGTAGTATTCTTGTGAAGTCTTATACTGGTTGTTAAGTATATACTGACTCATCCAAACTAACTTTGCTTCTTCTCTGACGAAACTTATGCTTTTTGGCTGTTAAGTAACTTGCCTTGACAGTGATTGAGACTTTTTCACAATAAAGGTTCTACTGCAACTGTTCCCAATGTTGTTGCTCCAAATCATGGGCTTACTGTGCTTTTTTGATGGTGCCAATTAGTTTTAAGAACTGCTAAGCTTCTAAAATCTCCACTTTTGTTGCCTCAATTTGTTATGATTGCTACTTTGATTTCTTGTGTATTGTAGTTGATGTGTATGTTATATTTTTTGTTATTATCATTTCTTAAAACTTTGCAACCTGCAGCATTGGTGCGACTACAATGATGGAACTGATGATTGCATAGGGAAGCAAGTGGATAGAGAGTTTATGAGCTGGTCTAGGTCTTGTTTAACTTGCTTTGAACTTGTTTATTTGGTTAGCTTGAGCTTGATAATGGAGCTTGTTTAGTAATAAGAAAGCTTCTTAGGTTGCTTAGTTTGTTTGTCTTTCTGTTTGTGAATAAAGCTCTTTCAGAAGTTCAGTTTTATGTTTATATTCTACTAGTTTAATTGCATTGTTTGATTTTTTTTTATTGTAATCTTTTAATTGATTGAATTAGGTTCGAATTATGATTTCGAAAACTTGTTTATTAGTATTATTATTTTAAAAGAGTTTGAGTAAATAAATTAGCTTACTAAAAATGTCTCTGAGTTGAACTCGATTAGGTGCTCAAATTAGGCTCATTTGTTTAAAAAAAAATTGAGTTGAAACTCGAAGAAATTATACTAATATGCTCAATTACCAAATTTTAGGCTTAGTAAAAGCTTGAGCTCAATGAATGCTTAAATTATCTGCCTAATTGAGCATAGTTTTGTTCATGTACCCCTTTGCATTTATGCTCTGTCATAGTTTTTCTCCAAGTCTTTTCAATATTTTATATTGCTGTTGCTGTTATCATTATTTTAAAGATCTTTCGACATACAGATTAGGTGCCAGTCCTATGATGGAGCTGATGATTGCTGCTGGGAAGACTGTCCCTAAATTGCAGCTGGAATTTGGACTTGCTGTTGAAAGAGTGTATACAGGATCATTTATGACCTCTCTCGATATGGCAGGTCTGTTTTTGTTGTTGTCGCTGTTCTTTTTTTTTTTTTTAATATTAGAATTATTTTTCATTATCAGTACAATGTTTCTTTCAGGATTTTCAATCTCTATAATGAAGTCAGATCAAACTCTGTTGCAACATCTGGATGCTACCACTAAGGCTCCACATTGGCCTCTTGGTTCTGCCGGTCTGTGAATGTGTCAGAATATTGATGCTTCTTGTTTATGTTTCGTATTTTCACTTTTCTGTAAGATGCTTAAGGAAGAAATATGGAGTGGAATTAACATCTTATGTTGCATCACATATTGATGATCTAAATTGCACTGTTAATATAATCTCAACCTTTCAGTATAATGGTTTCGACTGTTAACCATCCTATATTTAAATTTTAAAATAAAGTTGCTTTCTTGTAGGTAATCGTCCACCTGCCAAGATTCCTGTTCCATTACCACCATCTCGTTCAACAAAGAGTGAGGAGGTAGGTTCCAGGAATTATTGGTTACTGCAAAAGTGTTATCAGGAATGGATTGGCCATTTTTGACTATGAAGCTCCTAGGAATGGATTACACTGACAAACTGGAATAGCCTATGAAGCTCCTATGGCTGATGTTAGGCCTTTTTGACTTGAAAAAAATAATAGTTTTACAAATTGACTGCAGGTATTTTATTTTCCGAAGATGGAAAACAGAAAGAAAATAGGAAAAAAAAAAGATGCATGTACATAGTTAGTGATGAAATTCAATTCCTTTGGAACTAAATTCTGTGGTTACAGTCATTTTGGAACTTGAACATTGTATTACACATGGGTGGTGGGTGGTGGTTGTTGGTATCAGTTAAATAGAAAATATATATTTTTTTCTGCCTTAAGTTTTTGGGGCACATGACATTATTAGTTATGAAGAAAAGGCAGTTTCTATTTGTGTTTATTGGGTATGTTACAATCACGAAAATGAAAAACAAAAATGAAATGCTTAAAAAGAGGACTAAATGGAAATCAGGAAAGGCTGGTTGGGGGAGAAGGGGTTATGGTTAGAGGAT
Organism: Firmiana major; assembly: GCA_033439115.1. Taxonomy (NCBI): domain Eukaryota; kingdom Viridiplantae; phylum Streptophyta; class Magnoliopsida; order Malvales; family Malvaceae; genus Firmiana; species Firmiana major. The sequence continues at coordinate 87,489,888 of CM065896.1, read as the reverse complement.
AACCTTCATTCAGACTGACAATTCATGTTTGTTTCCGGTAGTCATTAAGTCGGCCACTGCAGCTTAATGAACAAGGCCGCACTCTTGAAGTGGCTATTGAGGCAGCGGCAAATGCTGTAATCGGTATGAGGGACAGTTTGAATGACTGGGATAGCAAAGTAGGTGATGGTGACTGTGGATCAACAGTAAGTTGTACACACAAAAAACTGTCTTAATTTATCATTTAGCTTTTGGTTCATGATTTATTGCATGATATGCATTATTAATTTGCTTTGCAGATGTATAGAGGTGCAACAGCAATCCTTGATGATATGAAAAAATTGTATGCCCTTTCTCCATCATTTTTATGTTTGCTTTTGTTGCTCGAATAGGGGAACCATAGTAGTTGTTGCAATCTTAGTCCAGAATGTTAGGACATATGTGCTTATGCAAGCTGCCTGCCCACCATAGTAATTGGTTTTAAGGTCGCTGGACGTATATAGCTTGATGAAGTGTTGGAAGTTTTGATGAGTCATTATCTTAGACATGTAGGAAGGGATACACTTTAATTTATAATACTTGCCAACTGTACTGAGTATTGTATATTCAAGACTTACTCCAATGTGAGCTGACGTGGCCTGCATGTAGGTCTTTTTCTTGGTTCTACAACTATTTGATTGGACAATAGTGAAGTACACACAAATTGATTTTATATTTCAATTATTATACAATTTGCATTATTGTCATTGCAATGCCAAGAATAATCCCAGAAAATTGTTGGTTGAGATGCTTCAAAAACCTGGATGCCCATGATTATATAGAGGATATTTCTCTTGGTAGATGTATTAATGTATAAAACTGTTGAAGTCAAACAGGTTGCTGGAGTTTTGAGCATTGTTATTGCTTTGTTTTTAGCCATCATAATTAGTTCTTTTGCCTATATTATTTTTACAATAGTTCAATTTACAAGTGTTATGCATTGATTGATGGCTGTCAGCTTTATGTCCTGTAGTTTTAAAATTTTAATGTTAAAGAATGCTTTTCTCCTCAGTGATTATAATTCCAAACAATTTTTTTCATTTTTTTCTTAATGGTCTTAATGAATAATCTTCTTCTTTTCCCAGTTATCCTCTGAATGATGCTGCAGAAACAGTGAATGAAATTGGTTCATCTGTTAGAAGAGCTATGGGAGGAACAAGTGGAGTCTTGTAATTTACTTGTCTGTTCTCTGTGCTTGATATATGCTTAAACAGATAACTAGAAACATAAACTCTTGACATTTCTCTTTGAATAGATACAATATCTTTTGTACGGCAGCATATGCTAGGCTTAAAGCAAACTCAGATTCAACTGTCACAGCAAAGCAATGTAAGATAATGCTTTTCATCTGAATGATTTTCTGATTTAAACACCTTGACTTAATGATTCTTGATTTCAGGGGCTGAAGCACTTGAAGCTGCCATTGCTGCTGTCAGTAAATATGGTGGGGCTAGTGCTGGTTATCGTACATTATTGGATGCTCTTATTCCTGCATTAGCAGTTCTTAAGGAGGTTATACAGAATGACTGCCAATCTTTGCTCTTTTTGTTGATGTGGTCAAAGATTTCATACTAATATTTTGTTTTGCAAGCAGAGATTAACTGCTGGTGATGATTCTTCTACTGCTTTTGCTCTCTCATCTGAAGCAGCACTGGCAGGAGCTGAATCAACTAAAGACATGCAGGCACAGGTTGCTGTATATTTTACCTTTGCTTATATACTATTTAGGATTTTGATTGCACTAGGCCGTTCCTTTTGGATTGGCTGTTCTTGGGTATAAAATTTTATTAAATAACTGTGATGCTACATGCTATATCTCAATAGGCATACTAAAGTAGGAAGCTTTTCAAGCTGAGCTGCAAATAAAACTCTAAAGCATATAGAAACAACTTACTAGAAACAGGATGGGCAGGATGACTATTCTGTTCTAGGTTTTTTTTTTTTTTTTTCCCCTTTCCTTCGTCCTTTTGGAAGAGTTTCTTGTGTGCTTTTGAGCTATACTTTTGCTTTTTTCAGTTCTAAGCATGTTTTATGGGTAGACAGTAGAGTAAGCATTAATATTATTGCTATTAAATTGAAGGTTTAAATACGGATTTAGTCCTTGCACTTTTTCAATGTTTGAATGAGTCCCTAAACTTCAAATTCCTAACTCACAATCCATGATTTCAAATTTGTGAAACCACATAAAATCTATAATGGCCAACAAAAGGACATGACTGAATTGTAACAAAACTTCATATAGGTAAATTTTTTTAATTGATTGAGATTTGTTTTGTTGAAGTTTCCTGCTTTATATTTTGTGTTTTCTAACAAATTTTACTTTCTTTTATTTTTAAAAGATAAGCAAAAAACATGTTTGATAAGTAGTATTGTTGCATGTTGAAAAATTAAAAATAATAAGAAAGAACGAAGTTATTGCAAACATGATAATTCAATATAGAAGCTGAGTTTTAACAATTAGTAATAAATAATATATGATCTAATATAATATATTCAAATAATATTATAACTTTGTGTACATCTTATTCTTACACCATGTTATTATTTCTTATATGAAAAATCTTTAATATCTTTCTTTTAAATAATAATAGAAGTAGCAACTGTAGTAGCAGTAGTTAAATTTAAATAAAAAGGTCAACCCAGTGCATAAGGTTCCCACATTGTGGGGTTTGGGGTCATTGTACACAGCCTTCTCTCTGCATTAACAGAGAGACTGTTTTTGCTTGAACTCGTGACCTCCGTCGCAAAGGAGCATTCTTTATCATTGCACCAAGGATCCCGTCCTTAGTAGTTGAATTTAAATGTTAAATAATAATTTTTATAATGTTTTAATATTAAAATAGGTACGCTTAATGATATGTTAGCTGAGATTTCTGAGGTTATGAAGGAGGGTTAGCATCTTCTATAACCAAGAGATCAAATGTTTTGGGATGAAGGTTAGGGAGATAGTCCTTCGCTGTATAAGCATTGGTATCGGGGAAGAGACTGAAATGGTGTAGGTATCATCGTAGATAAAGAGTATCATGAGGTTGTTGTATAGGTTACAAGACAAGGGGATATAATTATTTTGGTTAGTCTAGCTCTAGGAAAAGAGGTTTTGAATGTCATTAGCACGTATTCATTGCAGATAGAATTGGATAAGACTAGTAAAAACGAGTTTTGGGAAGATTTAGATAAGGTAGTATAAGAAGTGCTTGTATTAGAACCTTTTTCCTAGAGATCAAATGGATTGGGACGAAGGTTAGGGAGATAGTCCTTCGCTGTATAGGCATTGGTATTTGGAAAGAGACCGAAATGGTGTAGGTATCATCATAGATAAAGAGTATCATGAGGTTGTTGTATAGGTTAGAAGACCAAGGGATAGAATTATTTTGGTTAGTCTAGCTCTGGGAAAAGAGGCTTTGAATGTCATTAGCACGTATTCATGGCAAATAGAATTGGATGAGACTAGTAAAAAATAGGTTTGGGAAGATTTAGATAAAGTAGTATAAGTTGTTCTTGTATTAGAACCTTTTTATTGGCATTGACATTAATGGTTATGTAGGTGCTAGTAAAGAGGGTTTTGAGAGTGTACATGAAGGTTTTAGTTACGGTGTAAGAAATGAGGGTGGAGATGCTATCTTAGATTTTACTTTATTATATGACCTAACCTTAGCGAACACACTGTTTAGGAAGAGAGAATCTCATCTTATAACTTTTAAAAGTGGACTAAGCACAAGTTAGATTTCTTTTTTACTAGAAGGAATAGATGCATATGTTTAGACTGCAAGGTTATCTCAGGTGAGAGTATTAGCACACAATGTAGACTTCTAGTCCTAGACATAAGGATTCATTGATGTCATAGGAGGAGTCAATTAAAAGGAATTGCAAGAATTCGATGGTGGAAGCTAAAAGAAGTTTGTCATGTAGTATGTAGATAGTTGGACCCAAAAAGAAGACTTGACAACAAAGGAGAATCCAAATGTATTATGGAACAAGATGGAAAAATGTATTTGAGAGGTGGACAAGGAGATACTAGGAGTATCAAACAGAAGAGTTTCAATTGGAAAGAATACAACATGATACACATCAGTTAAGGAAGTTATAAACACTAAGCAAGAGTGTTATAAGATTTTGATGAAGAATAACACTGAAGAGAGTTTTACAAAATAAAGGTTAGCTAGGAACGAGGTAAATAAAGGCGGTGGCAGCAGTTAAGGAAAATGTTGTGAAAGATTTACGACAAGATGGATACAAAAGATAGAGAGAAAAAGTTATTAGATTGGCACGAATAAGAGAGAGAGAGAAGTCGTGATCTTGGAGTTGTAAAATGTATCAAGGATGAGTATCAAAAAAATCTTATTAAGAACAATGACAATAAAGAAAGATGATGTGATTATTTCGCCAAATTACTCTATGACGAACAAAGTCAAATTTTGGATAATATCTTGGTGCCTCTCAAGAATATGAATCAGTGCTTTATGCGCAGAATTAAAGAGATAGAGGTAGAAGAGGCACTGAAGAGGCTAAAGATTGGGAAAGCTATTGGGCCTGACAACGTTTTAGTTGAAGTTTGGAATTGCTTTGGAGTGGTGGGAGTTTGGTGGTTTACAGATCTTCTTAACAAGATTTGGCATACCAACACGATGCCCGAGGAATGAAGAGTGTCTTGATATCTCTATAAGACAAATATTCAAAATTGCTCTAATTACCGAGGTATAAAACTGATGAGTTAGATGATGAATCTAGAGGAGAGGGTGATAGAATAGAGACTAAAGAAGACTAGAGATATTAAAGAATCAATTTGGCTTTATGCTTGGTTATCAGCTACAGAGCAATACACTTCAACAACTTTGAAGCATTCTTGAGTAATGAGTAAATATCTTCATATGGTATTTATAGACTTGGAGAAAGTACATGATAAAGTGTTTATGTAGGCGCTATGATGGTCCTTAATGAAGAAAAGACTTCCTGTGAAATATATTGAACTAACTAAAGACATGTTTGGAGATGTAAGGACGTGAGGAAATTTGGGGGAAAACAAGTGAATTTCATGTAACAGTGGGACTACATCAAGGGTCAGTATGAAGTCCATTTTTGTTCGCTGCAGTAATGGACAAACTGATAAAATCTATTTCGGCTAATGTGCTTTGGTGTATGATGTTTGCAGATGATATTGTCTTGTGTTGAGACTAGAGAAGAGTTCAACGCAAAGTTGGAATTGTGGAGACAGACGTTATAATCAAGGGGTTTAGACTAAGCAGAGTAAAAAATGAATATATGAAATGTAAATTTAGTTCAAATGAAGAGAAAGATCAAAACATAGTGACATTAGATGGGTTGGTGATACTTAGACGAGATTATTTCCAATATCTAGGGTTGATCATATGGATGGATGGAGAGATTGATGGCGATATAACCCATAGGATCCAAGTTGGCTGGAGCAAGTGGATATGTGCTATAGATGTGCTATGTGATAAAGAAATTCTGATATAATTGAAAAGCAAGTTCTTTAGGAGAATTTTTAAATTGAAATTAACATATGATAGTGAATATTGGGCGACTAAGAGATTACCTATACAAAGTATTAGCATTGCAGAGATGCGAATGTCGTGGTGGATGTGCATATATACAAGAACAGATAGAATGAGAAATGTTGACATCTGGAAGAAGGTTGGAGTAATGCCTATCGAAGATAAGATGAAAGAAAGTCGTTTATGTTGGTTTGGACATATACGGCGTAGACTTATGGATACTTTAGTTAGGAGAGTGGTGGTTATGAATGATGAAAAAATGGTTAAGGCTAAAGGAAGACTAAAAAATACTTGGAAGGATGTCATTTAGAAAGATATGACAACACTAGAGTTGGAAGAAAATATTGCCTTAGATAGGAATGAGTAGAGGAGGAGAATTGATGTTGATTATTTAACGTGAGTACATATATTAATTTATATAGCCTACACTAATCTATTGAGATAAAGACCTTGATGATGTTGATTGAACATTATATGAAGAGAATATGAAAATATCACCTTTATTTTAAATATTTGTGTGATATATTTTTAGGTATGCCATAGTCATTATATATATTTAGATATACGATATATCATTATATTTATAAAATAATGTAATTTTAAAACATATTGATAAAATATCATTTAAAAATAATTTAATACTAAAATTCAAATTATAATTTGCTTTTTTTTTTGCACTATATAAATTGTTGCATTATTATATCATATGAATATAACATGTTTTTATATGGTTTTATTTTTATATTATTTCAATTATTATACATTTCTAACTTAAGTATATGCCAGTTTCGACATTTATTCTTTAACCATACATTTTTTTTTTCAGTTTAATAAGTTGATATTAAATTAAATATTATTATAAACATTTTATTTTTATGGTTTTCAAATTAAAGTTTTAATAGAACGAAAATTTTGATAGGCATTACTTTTGAAACACTGGACACAGCAGAAGAACTTATTTCCATTAGTTTTGGTAACTGTTTTTGTTTTTGTTTTCGGCAATATATAAAACTAGTTTTCTGTTGCTGTTCCTGACAACCTGAAACGTAATCCAAAGAAATTGGGAAACTGAAATTACACCAAAGAACACCTTTATATCACTGAAACAACAGTGAGATGAATGTAACATCTGAACATTGAATGTGTTTGCTCCACTATGGAAGGCATTTGGTAATTCTATTTATGGTTGTGTTTCCAACATAAATATTTTGAAATGCTAGTTATTGATGGATACTGTGCTTTTATGCCTGTTTAATGCCTTAGCAAAATATCTATTTGCTGTTTTAAAGCACCTGTTTGTTGTTTGGGGATCTGACGGTAGCTGGTGCAGGCTGGACGGTCAAGCTATGTCTCTGCCGATATACTTGCAAAAACTCCAGATCCTGGTGCAATGGCCGCAGCCGCGTGGTACAGAGCGGCAGCTTTGGCTGTGAAGGATAAATATCAAGCTTACTGAATTGATGTCTCAAAATTTTATTCTCATATTACGGTTCATGCCTTGTTTTGGCTGCAGATTGAGTGACCAAGCAAAATTTTGTTTATGGTTGGTGCTACTAATTGGCTTTCCGCTTTTGCATTTTTTTGGGTGCATGAAGCTGAGAGAGCGAGTTTTATCCAAACATATCATTGACTATTCAAAGCTTTCGGAAATGTAAATTCATCATCTAAATTGAGTTGCTCAAAATAATATACATGTAGTTTCAATGGGGTCAAATGTTGGTTCTGGATGGGTTTTTGTTGACAAGCGAGACTAAGTATAATCAATTAGCATTGACAAGTTTGGCTCAATTTGAAAATCGATTTAAAATCTTGAGATTCAGATCTTAGTGAAAGCTTGATTAAGTTTTATTTTTCTTGTAAATAAGAAGATTAAATTCTATATTTTGCATAATAATAAATTAGACAATTTAATTTCAAATATTTAATGGATTGAGTTAGAATAATTTATGTTTAGTTTTAATAGTTCGACTTTTTTTTTTTTTATAACTTTTTTATTTTTTAGGAGATAAAGGGGATGAGAGATTAAATCTAATCCTTTTTAAAGTAGTGTAATAGTCTATAGGTTATTAATCTTTGGTTATTGAATGGTTAGTTCGACTTGTTTAAGATTAGATTGTCCATGTTGATGATCTACTCATATTTTTTGAGGTCTACTTGAATATTTGGAAAGCTTGGACAAAAATATTAAATTCAATAATTAGATTTGGATTAATGAATATGGTTTGATTAAATTTTAGGTCGTCCTTGGATTTTGTCATAGGAAATTTAAGCTGAGTTTGCTTAGCCAGAAATTTAGAACTATTCTTAATAAAAAATATATTTTATATATCTCACGAATAAAAATAAGTTTTCAAAGAGAAAATAAATGTACACCTAAAAATAAAAGGAACATGATGGTATCTAAGTTTCTTTTTAGGTCTTGAACAACCCATTGTACCACCATTAAGTGCTCACCTCTATCCAAAGACACATAGGTTAGATGGCTTTACCTATGATTTTCTTCAAAGGTGGATATGGATAAATTAAAGGTGTTCAGAAAAGGGATCAATTATGATTAGAATGTTTGAAAACTTATTGTATAATTTTTTCTAAACAGAAGTCAGTATTAAAGTTGCTTAAAAACCATTTAAGAATGAGATGTTGTCCTTTTGTGAATGATTGATATTTAATTCTCATATCAGCTTTGAAAATCTAAAATCCTTATCAAGACTTAAACTAATTGTTTGTGTGTAAATGAATGCCAGCTTGATTGAATGATGATTGTTTAGAATAGTTGAGTGTTATCATGATGATTTGGATGACCGTTTGCATTTGTGCAAAATGTTGCCTTATTGACTTTACTTGGTTAGTTCAAATAAGACTTAAAACTTGTGTGCAATACGTTATGTGAATTACATCTGTGAATTATGGAGTTTGAATGCTTGCTATGTTGACTATTAAGTTTTTTTGTGCTTTATATGCTAAATGGGTGTTCTTTACTTGAATGGTGAAAAGATCACCATGGGCTCAATAGTGTAAGCTAATTTCTTTATTCTTTTGAGCTTAACACAGTGCGTATTAGGATATTATGGTGGTATGGATATTTCGAAGTAGGATGAATTATATTGACTAATGGAGATTCGTTAAGAAATTCATTGTCTCTTTTAAAATTGATGTTGTTACCAACTCAGGTAACTAAGTGGAAGGTATTTACATGACTTTTATTTAGACGTTGTCGGTTGATGGTTATTATGAATGGGCTCGTCAACTTTAGGAAAATAAGGATGTTAATGGATGCTATTGTGTTCAGATTTAAATGGAGGTTATTTGTTTATTGTTGAAGGCTTGATATTGAGTTTCAAGATCATATTTGACCCAAAATTGGTGGCAAAGGATTTGGCCTTAATGCTGTCATTTTCTACCATTCAGTTTTTGTTGCGTTATGTGTTGTCTTGATTTTGTTTGATTGAGATTAAGCAATAGGTTATTATCTTTCTGGATTGAAATGGAATTCAATATGAAGTTGAGTGGAATATTTATTTAAGGATCTATCATTGATAATTTTTTTGGAAGCCTTTTGGTTATGAATTGGGATGTCCTGTCTTTTATTATGCAAGAAGTCTGTGATAGAGATTATATTTTTCAAGTCAAAAATGATTTTGTTTTTTGGATATTGAATGCCTCTTTTCATCTATGGATTTTTGACTCATATATTTATCAATTAATGGTATAAGATGTTTTTTGGTATTTCTTGAGTGATTGATTAGATTTAATTTTGAGAGTTTTTTAATGCTATTTTTCATTTGTAACTAGAAAGATTTTCAAGTGTATGGAAATTTCAGCATTTATTATTATTTATTTGTTTTTTTTAATTAAGAAACAAATAATTAAATTTATTTCAATCTAGATAAATCTTGTTATTATAGAGTTAGGGTTATATGTTATCTTCATCACTATCAGATCAAAAGTTTCCTTTTTGTGGACTCTTAGTTCTGTCCACTAGTTATACCGCTGTGTATAAGTTTTTTGTACAGATCAAAACAATAAAAAAAATCATATTTTTAGAATTCTATATGGTCTCAGAACTCTCTTTGAAACCCTAAAAATTCTAAAAATATAATCATGGCTGTGAAAAAAGTTAGTTCTACGTTAGAACCTATTCCAACTCTAAGTGTTAACTGAGAGATATCCAACAACAACCCTTTTTGATAGGGTGCATATTAAACATATTAATTGTCATATTTTCTCATGATTTAGATATTTTTATATGCTTAATTTTTGGATTTGACTTATATTTTGTATTATTGGTGCAAACTTTATTTGGTGCAAATCAAGTTTCAAAACCAGAGGATGTCATGGTGTTAGGTGTTAGCACGTTTAAAGCAATGATAGAAAATATAATTCAAATATATGAATTCAAGTCAAGTTTCATTACCTGTAACTATATTTGACTTAACTAGTTTGAGGATGTCAAGTAGAGGATTTTAATTATTGATGAAGTGACGTGACATGACTTGAAAGCAAAAAGCAATTAATGGTCAAAGAAGGACAGAAATTGACTTGTAATTAAACTTAATCAGAGAAATTTCATTTGGAAAAAGATTCTAGAGCTAGGATATTTAGTGTGTGTCTATATATATATATATATATATATATATATATATATATATATATATATATATATATATATATATATATATATATATATATATATAAAAGGCTAAGAAAGGGGGGACGACTACATACATTCAACTATTCTATTTTCTTTCGGCAATTAAAGACTTCTTTTTTTTTTTGGTGTTTTTCTCTTAACTCCATGGCTTGCTAAATTATTTACTCTAGCGAAAGGATAATTAAAGATTTGAATTCTTCAAGAATTATGAGATCTAATTAGTTTTTACTTTGTTCTTTTATATCTTTGCTATTTATATATCTTCTATACTTGTTGAAATTATTATTTTGATTGATTGTGCAAAAATGATCATTTGTTCAATTGTCAAGATAATATATCACCAATTAGAAACTTGAATTCGTAATTGTTTGGGTATTCTAAAATTAGTGGTAAATAACATAATTGATTACAAAGAGGTTTTCAATTCTATATTATGAGGATATATAATCTAGCTTAAATAAACCTACATGTGTGTTTGTTGGTTAGAATTTGTAGTTTCTTTAGTTTTTAATGCTGTTGGTAAATTAAATCATAAAATTGTATCTAAGGTTGTTTACTGACAAGAGAAATAATTAGAGATCGTGTCCTGATTATCGAAGAGGTAAGGAGAGACAGGTTGTTAGGTCATACCAATAACTATAACCAATTTGGTAAAGATTAAAAGAATCCATCTTTACATCAATGATCAATTCGTGAACCCATTCTAAAATTATTCATTTGGTTGGATGCTTCTCATATTGATTTTTCTCTCCAACGCTTCAATATATTGATTTTTTTTTCATTCTTTTCGTTTGTAGAAAACTAAATCTATCGACATATTTTTTTTCTTTACATTCTTTTGCAAAGAAATAAATCTAACCAATCTCTGTGGGAACAATCTTGCTCATTTATACTACAATTTTAATTTATTTTTGAGCAAAAATTTAATATGTTGGTCTCGACAGCCACCACTTTCTCTATCACTGGCCATAAACTGAACGAACACAATTATTTACAGTGGTCCTCGTTTGTAATGATGTTTATCTGCGATAGAGGAAAGGATGATTATCTCACTGGAGTTACAAAGAGGCCAATGGAAGAAGACTAGGAGTTCAGAACTCGGAAGTCAGAGAACAACATGGTCATGTCTTGGCTAATCAATTCCATGACCAATGAGATTGGGGAAAATTTTCTATTATATGAAACTGTTGAGTTAATATATTTTCAAATGACAAAACAAGTAAATTCAATAATATAGAAATGATTTAAAACATGTTTAGAGGTTATCAGTACCAGAAACTAAGTATTTAAGGTTGAGAGATCGATCTCTTGGGTTTTTTAGTATGAGAGATCGATCTCATGAGAATATGAGATCAATCAGCTAAAAGATTGAAAACTCAAAGAAACTGTATAAGATGTTGAGGAAGCAGAGATCGATCTGTAGGGGTTATAAGATCGATCTGTAAATTACAAAATATCTGAGAGATCGATCTGGTCTAGGAAGAGATCGATCTCCTCTAAAACAAAGGCTAAAGGTAGTAGATCGATCTGTAGATCGATCTATGCTCAAATAGAGAGATTATCAGATCGATATCCTGTGGATAAAGATCGATCTCCTCAAAGTTAGAGAGTTAAGGAGATCGATCTCCTTTCTACGAGAATACTTCCTAGATCGATCTGAAGATCGATCTTGCCTCAAACAGAGAGATTGAAAGATTGATCTGCTGGTTCGACAGATCGTTTTCAAATTGAAAGATCGATCTCTACAAATATGAGATCGGTCTCCATGCTTCAAGTTGCTTTGTAATCGCAGAAAATTAAACTAAGAGATCGATCTGGTCATAATAGGAGATCGATCTGGCACTCTACTGGAGGTTCCCAACGGCTCTTTCTGTAAAATCTTCAACGAAAAAAACAGCATTAAATGCTCCTACTACCAATCCTGCTGTATAAAATCAAGCATTGAAGACACTGGAAAAGAAGATAATATTACTGTAAACTCTGTATATTCTCAAGAATTCTTTTCCAACACTTTCTTTGTCTTCAAACATCATTTATTGATATTGTTGTGTATAAGCTATTTTATCCTACCCTCAAAAGAAAGCTTCACTTTGTATTCATCCTTAAATTAAGAGAGAAGAGGAGAGTTCCTCTGTCAGTTAACTTTGTAAATGGTGAATATTTCTCTCTGTAAAAAGGGTAGAGAGGTTATTCTTTAACTTGTAAAAGAGAGTTTGTAACAGCTATTGATAGAGTGAAAGAAAGCTCTTGACAAGGAGGTCAAGAAGAGAGGATGTAGGCAAGAGATTGGTCGAACCTCTATAAACTACTGAGTTTGCTGTCTCCTTCCCTTATCTTCTTTCAATTTATTACATTACATTATATTGATTATTTTTTACTTGCAATTAGATTCAATTAAGTTTAAATTTACCATTATCTTTAGAAAATCGATTCACCCTCTCTCGGTAGAGCCAACAATTAGTATCAGAGCAAAGACTCTTTAATCATAAAGGAATAACTTCCTAAGAGTTAAAAACGATCTAATGACTCACAATAATGTAGCAACCAATCTAGTAGGAGATGGACATTCTACAGTTAGGCCTCCTATGTTCAATGGTGAACATTATGCTTATTGAAAAACTAGGATGATGCTTTTCATTCAAGCAAATGATTATGAGGTATGAAGGATTATAACTAAAGGTCCTCAAATCCCAACTAAGAGAATAGAGGGAAGAGATATCCCTAAAGAAGAAGATGAGTGGGATTCAAATGATGTAAAATGTGCTCAGCTAAATGCAAAGGCCATGCACACCCTATTTTGTGCTTTAGGACCAATAGAATATAATAGAGTCTCCGGTTGCGACAATGCCAAACAAATTTGGGACAAATTGTCAATTACTCATGAAGGCACAACTTAAGTAAAGGAGACTAAGGTAGGAATGCTCACACATGATTATGAGCTATTAGGATGAAAGAAGGAGAGTCAATTAGTGACATGTTCACTAGATTTACTGATGTAATAAATGGGCTGAAGTCCTTAGGAAAAATATATTCAAATATAGAAATGGTTAAGAAAATATTGAATAGCCTACCAAAATCATGGGAAGCTAAAGTAACTGCAATTGAGGAGTCCAAAGATCCACACACACTATCACTAGATGATTTAATAGGATCACTACTCACATATGAAATGAAGTTAAGAAGAAATGAAGAGCCACCCAAGAAAGTGGGAGTAGCTCTGAAATCCACTATTCAAGAAGAGAATAAAAATGAGAGTGGTAGTGAAGAAGATCTTAAAATGGCAATGTTTGCCAAAAGATTTAACAAATTTATGAGAATGAGAGCAAGTGGTAGTGGTAGGAGAAACCACAAGAAAGATCAAGAAGAGTTAGGTAGAAAAAAATACTATTGTATGTTATGAATGTAAAAAACCTGGACATATTAAATTTAACTGCCCTCTTCTTAAAAGATCAAATGATAGGTTTCACAAAAAGAAGGCAATGATGGCAACATGGAGCAACAGTGATAGCTCCGATGATGATTCAAATAAGGATACTACCAATATATGTTTCATGGCAATTGAAGATGAAAAGGTAACTTCAGATCTCAATGAATATTCCTTTGATAAACTGCAAGATGCATTTGATGATCTTGCATTAGAATATGAATGCATGAGTATGAAGTACAAAAAATTAATATCTAAACTAAAGAAAGAAAATGAGTTATTACTAAAGGATAAGATAGAATGTGAAAAAAAATTAGAAAATACAAATCTTGAAATTTGTGACCTAAAAGAAAAAAATAGTAACTTACATAATTCTTTTACTAGATTTTACATGGGTCAACAAAGATTAGATAACATGCTAGAAACTCAAAGGGCCTTCTTTGATAAGAATGGATTAGGATATGATGGAAAAAGTGGAGAGACTCACCTCAAAAGTTTCATAGCTAGAAACAACATGCATAAACCCTCAACTATTTGTTCACATTGTAATAAAAAGGGGCATGCATCATATAGTTGTACTGTGAATATGACCACATTTAGAGGAAAAATCGTGAAAAGAATTTGGGTTCTAAAAGAGGTAGTTAATTCAAAAAACATTAATACTATAGTAAAATGGATCCCAAAGGGATCAAGAATTCTATTCACTAACTCCAAAGGACCCAAGAAAATTTGGGTACCTAAGATAAAAGTTTGAATGTTGATTATAGGTGATTGAGCATTGCCACAAAGCAAAAACAAAGGAAGCTTTGTACTTGGACAGTGGATGCTCAAGACACATGACCGGTGATAGAAGCCACTTCAACTCATTTAAATCAAATGTTGGTGGAGAAGTCACATTTGGGGACAACTCCAAAGGCCAAGTTGAAGGAAGTGGTTCAATAGGTAATGACTACTTTTCATTAGAAACGGTGTTGCTTGTTAGGGGTCTAAAACATAATTTACTAAGTATTAGTCAACTTTGTGACAAAGGTTACAAAGTAAATTTTGACTGCTTGAAATGTCATGTTATAGATCCTAAATCTAATAAAGTTCTTTTTCTAGGTCATAGACAAGGTAACATATACATTGTTTATCTAAATGAATTTAAAAATGAAAACGTATGCCTTATGGTAGACAAAGAAAAAGAACCTTGGTTGTGGCATAGAAGACTAGGTCATGCTTGCATGCATGTGTTATCTAAGCTAACTAGAAAAGACCTTGTTATAGGATTATCTAAGTTGTCCTTTGACTATGACAAAATATGTAAAGCTTGTGTTAAAGGAAAATATAAAAGGATAACATTTAAACCTAAACATAGTGTATCAACCACTAGGCCTCTCCAATTACTTCACCTAGATCTATTTGGACCAACTAGAACAACAAGCCTAGGTGGGAAACATTATGGGTTTTTGATTGTAGATGATTACACTAGGTTCACTTGGGTGTTCTTCTTGAGAGTAAAAAATGAAGCCTTAGAAAAATTCATTGTCTATACAAAAGTGGCCAAAAATGAAAAAGGATACACTATAACTAGCATTAGAAGTGATCATGGTAAGGAGTTTGAAAATATTAGATTTGATGAATATTGTAATGATCAAGGAATTAGTCATAATTTTTCAGCCCCTAGGACACCACATCAAAATGGGGTAGTTGAGAGAAGAAATAGAACATTGGAAGAAATGGCTAGAACCATGTTGTGTGAAAATAACTTACCTAAATATTTTTGGGCTGAAGCTATAAATACATCTTGCTATATCATTAATAGAGCTATGATTAGACCAATTTTAAAGAAAACCCCTTATGAGCTTTACAAGGGAAAGAAGCCTAATATTAGCTATTTTCACCCCTTTGGTTATAAATGCTTTGTCTTAAATAATAGAAAAGATAATTTAGGAAGATTTGATGCCAAGAGTGATGAAGGAATCTTTTTATGCTATTCTTTGAATTCAAAGGCATATAGAGTATATAACAAAAGAACATTGATGGTTGAAGAATCAATACATGTAATATTTGATGAGTCAAATGATATATCTAAAAGTTCAACCAATGATGAGGATATTGAAATATTTGATGAGAACTTGAAAGAAACCTCAAACATAGAGAATGATCTATTAGAAAAACTTGACATTTATAAAGAGGATGAAGAAGAACTAGAAATATTAGAAAGAGAGTCTAGAGCACCAAGAGAATTAAGATATGTAAAAGATTGTGAAATAGTAGGAGATCCAACTCTTGGAGTTAGAACTAGATCATCTCTAAGGAATGTGTGTCAATATATAGCTTTTGTATCTCAAATTGAACCTAGAAATGTCAATGAAGCTTTAGATGATAATAATTGGTTTTTAGCCATGCAAGAAGAACTAAATCAATTCGAAAGAAGCAAAGTATGAAAACTAGTTCCTAGACCTAGTGATCACTCTATAATTGGAACTAAATGGATCTTCAAGACTAAGATGGATGAAAATAGTGTGATCATAAGAAACAAAGCTTGGCTAGTTGCACAATGCTATAGACAAGAAGAAGGAATAGACTATGATGAAACTTATGCATCGGTAGCTAGATTAGAAGCAATAAGAATGCTACTTGCCTTTGCATGCTATAAAAACTTCAAATTATAACAAATGGATGTAAAGAGTGCATTTTTAAATGGCTTCATTAATGAAGAAGTTTATGTTGAGCAACCTCCCGGTTTTAAAAGTCATGAATTTCCTGAACATATATTCAAACTATCTAAGGCACTTTATGGTTTGAAACAAGCTCCTAGAGCATGGTATGAAAGACTGTTAAAATTCTTAATAGAAAAAAGATTTTCAAGAGGAAAAGTAGATACTACTTTGTTTATCAAAAATAAAAATAAAGATTTACTAGTTGTTCAAGTGTATGTAGATGACATTATTTTTGGATCAACTAATGAATCTCTATGCCAAGAGTTTGCTAAGATCATGCAAGGTGAATTTGAAATGAGCATGATGGGAGAGCTCACCTACTTCTTGGGACTTCAAGTGAAGCAAACTAAAGATGGAACCTTCATCAATCAAGCAAAATATACTAAAGATTTGCTCAAACGATTTGGAATGGATAATTGCAAACCTCAAGCAACTCTAATGGGCGCCAACATCAAGCTTGATAAAGATGAAAGTAGTAAGTGTGTAGACACTAAACTATATAGGTCTATGATTAGTTCATTGCTTTATCTTACTGCAAGTAGACCAGATATTCTGTTTAGTGTATGCCTATGTGCTAGATTTCAATCCTCTCCTAAAGAATCACATTTACTAGCCACTAAAAGAATCTTTAGATATCTTAAAGACACTCCCTCTCTAGGACTTTGGTACCCTAAGGACTCCACCTTTGCTCTTCATGCTTTTTCTGATGCAGATTTTGGGGGTTGTAAAATAAATAGAAAGAGCACTTCAAGAACATGCCAATTCTTAGGAAATAGATTAATCTCATGGTTCTCTAAGAAACAAAATAGTGTAGCACAATCCACAACAGAAGCTGAATATATAGCAGCTGGTAGTTGTAGTGCTCAAGTGTTGTGGATTAAACAACAAATAAAAGACTATGGTATTGACATGAAGTAAGTCTCAATCAAATGTGATAATACCAGTGCCATTAATCTCTCTAAGAATCCAATTCAACACTCTAGAACTAAGCATATTGAGATTAGGCATCATTTTCTTAGAGATCATGTACAAAAATGAGGTATAATTCTAGAGTATATTGATACTTTAAATCAAATAGCTGATATCTTCACCAAACCTCTTGATAGAGATAGGTTTTGTGTTCTTAGAGGTGAATTAGGACTCATGAATGTTCCTTGAGATTTATCCCTTTTAAACCTTGATTTCAAAGTGATTTTCAACTGATTTTTCAATGTTTTTTCTAGGCAAAAAGTATGAGAGATCGATCTTTAATCACTATAGATCGATCTTAATACTCCAAATTGGCCTAAAGCAGAAAGGTTCAGCTAAGCAGATCGATCTTCTTCACCATAAGGTCGATCTCCTTAAGCTTCTGTATTTCATAGATCGATCTATGCATTTGGTAGAATGATCTCCTTAAGCCTCTGTAAAATAGCAGATCGATCTATGCATTTGGCAGATCGATCTCCTTGAGCTTCTGTATTTTGAAGATCGATCATTTGAAACAGTAAATCGATCTCTTCAAGTTTCTGAAAATATCAGATCGATCTGGTACCTTGACAGATCGATCTCCTTAGCCTTAACTATAAAAACTGCTTCAAAATACTCAAATTTTAAAAATCCAAATCTTCAAATCCCTAACCCTCTGTTATGCCTCAACCTTCGATTCTCACTCCCAGATCGATCTCGATAAAGTTTTTGCCAAATCTTTTCATCAATCAGTGTTCTAGTAACCTACATTGTTGAATTTTCTTCAAACATTTCTTTGTTTTTTTTGCTAAAATCTTCATTAGGGTAATTCTAGCACTGTTTCATTTCTTAGGTTTTTAGAGAACTCTTCAAACTAGTGCTTAGGTGTATTTAGAACAATCCTTGAGTGTGTCTAGGTCATCTCATAGTATACAATTATGCCTCGTCTTAAGAGAGCGGCCAACAGAGAGTCTAGACCTTCTTCGTCACAACCACCCACTGCCTTTTCTGTCACTACCTTTAACAAGTGTTTTCAAACACCTACAAAAAGGAAACGATATGAAGAGTATTTCTCCACTATGATAATTAAACATTGACGAACAATTGACTTCTCTTTTTTTAAATCGTATTGACTTTCCTTATCTATCAAAAATGAAAGAATTTGGTTGGCTTCCATTTCTTAAAATTAATACCCCGGCACCTCCAAACATCATCAGGGCCTTCTTTTCTAACGTTGAACTCATCTACGACCCTGATGATACCTACAAGATACTAGGGTTCAAAACATTTTTCATGTCTAAATCAATCCCTATAAACACATCTATAGTAGCCCGAGTGTTTGACATAAAAGATAAGGGGTTGATCGATGAAGAGGAGGAAGTTCCTCTAGAATTTGACCTCCTCGGGGATAAGGCGAGTGACCTACCGATACACCCGAGGTTACTCCACCTTATCATCTCGTGGAATCTTAGACCCTTCAGTACTCGCCACTCCACGGTCAGGAGATTAGATCGTTTTTGGCTCTACCACCTTCACTCTTCACAGAATCAAAAACCAAATTTAGTCCACTTCATTTATGAAGACTGGCTGAAAATCATACGTGACCAAGCCTCCAGGATAGTTTTTCCACTTGCTTCAACGACTATGGGGTCGATTGTTCCTGTGAAACCGATGAAGTGCCTTCTCCAAAAAGCGTATTAAACATTGGCACACTTCACCACATGGGGTACTACAAGGACTTTCAAGGGCAATGGAGGAAGAAGCGAGAACATCAGTCTGAGGCAGCTACGGAAGAAGACCCATCAGTAGAGCCTACTGCCCCACCAGCTGAACCTACTGAGGTTCCTTCTTCGTCGACTGCTTAGCCCACTGCACCTACATCATCATTCGATGGGCTGAAATCGATTGTGGAGATGATTATAGAGCTTAACTGAAAGATGGATGAAGGATTTGCAAACCTTCATGCCACACAGCAGGTTATGTTCGATGAGCTGCAGGTTACTCGCACTCGAGTTGAGGAACTTATGGAGCGATTTCCTCTCAGCCTTAGGACATGATTGTTAGGAATATTTTAGATATTTATTCATGTTACTGTTTGTTGTTTGAAACATCATTTGCTTGAATGCTTATTTTGTGAGATGACATGATGGTTCATTCTGAAATGTGTTATGCTGAGTTATCATTTTGAAATGACATATCTTTTGGAAGTTAACTGACTTTATGCCTTTATTGCCATTGATATGACAAAAAGGGGGAGAAGAATTCTAAGAAAACATATTAATGTTTTAAAGGAAAGCTTAAATTAATGGGGAGTTTTTGAAAGCAAAACAAATTTTGTGCATAATGCAAATGGGGTAACTAAACATGTTTATTGAATAAGTTTTGTCATATCAAAAAGGGGGAGATTGTTGAGTTAATATATTTTGAAATGACAAAACAAGTAAATTCAATAATATAGAAATGATTTAAAACATGTTTAGAGGTTATCAGTACCAGAAACTAAGTATTTAAGGTTGAAAAATAGATCTGGTGAGATGAGAGATCGATCTCCTGGGTTTTCTAGTATGAGAGATCGATCTCATGAGAATATGAGATTGATCCACTAAAAGATTGAAAACTCAAAGAAACTGTATAAGATGTTGAGGAAGCAGAGATCGATCTGTAGGGGTTATAAGATCGATCTGTAAATTACAGAATGTTTGAGAGATCGATCTGGTCTAGGAAGATATTGATCTCCTCTAAAACAAAGGCTAAAGGTAGTAGATCGATCTGTAGATCGATCTATGCTCAAACAGAGAGATTATGAGATCGATCTCCTGTGGATAGAGATCGATCTCCTCAAAGTCAGAGAGTTAAGGAGATCGATCTAGGGTGTTTAGAGATCGATCTCCTTTCTACGAGAATACTTGCTAGATCAATCTGGAGATCGATCTTACCTCAAACAGAGAGATTGAAAGATCGATCTACTGGTTCGACAGATCGATTTTCACTAACATTTTCAAATTGAAAGATCAATCTCTACAAATATGAGATCGATCTCCATGCTTCAAGTTGCTTTGTAATCGCAGGAAATTAAACTAAGAGATCGATCTGGTCATAATGGGAGATTGATCTGGCACTCTATTGGAGGTTCCCAATGGCTCTTTCTGTAAAATATTCAATGGGAAAAACAACATTAAATGCTCCAACTACCAATTCTGCTGTATAAAATCAAGCATTGAAGACACTGGAAAAGAAGACACTATTGCTGTAAACTCTGTATATTCTCAAGAATTCTTTTCCAACATTCTCTTTGTCTTCAAACATCATTTATTGATATTGTTGTGTAGAAGCTATTTTATCCTAGCCTCAAAAGAAAGCTTCACTTTGTATTCATCCTTAAATTAAGAGAGAAGAGGAGAGTTCCTCTGTGAGTTAACTTTGTAAAGGGTGAATATTTCTCTGTGTAAAAAGGGTAGAGAGGTTATTCCTTAACCTGTAAAAGGGACTTTGTAACAACTATTGATAGAGTAAAAAAAGCTCTTGACAAGGAGGTCAAGAAGAGAGGACGTGGGCAAGAGATTAGTCGAACCTCTATAAACTACTGAGTTTGTTATTTCCTTCCCTTATCTTCTTTCAATTTATTGCAGTACATTATATTGATTATTCTTTACTTGCAATTAGATTCAATTAAGTTTAAATTTACCATTATCTTTAGAAAATCGATTCACCCTCCCTCTTAGTAGAGCCAACAGAAACAACTGAAGAGATATAGGAAGCAACAAAAGAAGCCTACTCTCATGTTGAGAATACTTTTAAATTGTTTGAAATTGAAAGCATTCTCTATGATCAAGTCCAAGAAGATTAGATTGTGATACAATATTTCAACTGCCTCAATCGACAGTGGCAACAATTAGATAAATTTGAGAAGCATAAATGGGATTGTTCAGGAGATGGGAGTAAGTATAAAGAGATTTTTGAAAAAAGAGATTGTACAAGTTCTTAATTAGGTTAAATAAAACCTTAAATGATGTTCAGGGAAGAGTTCTCTCCACCAAGTCCTTTCCAAGTCTCCGGGAGGCATTTGCAAAGGTGTGAAGAGAAGAAAGTCATAAGAAGGTGATGATTAGCTCACAAAATTCAAACAGATGTTTTGAAAATTTTGCTCTCTGTATTAGAGGTCAGCCGCGAAATAACAAGAAAAAAAGGTTGTCTTTGGTGTGATCACTATTAGAAACTAGGCCACACATGAGAAACACGTTGGTATATCCATTGTAAGCCTGCTGATTGGAAGCCTGCTCGAGAAAGGGAGGGTTGTGGGAATGTCGCTACTTTGAAAGAGTTGCAACATCATTTGAGGTAATTAGCTCTCTACCCTTTAGCAAAGAATAACTCGAACTCCTTCAAAAGATGTTTGGGCAGCACCAATCCTCAAATATAGCCCCTGTTGTTGCTACTGGTTTAATGGCACATAAAAGTAATCACATGAATGCATTCTTAGTTAAGAGTAATCAGACTAACTAATGGATTATAAACTCAGGAGCCTTAAACCACATGGCGGGAGATTCAAAGATTCTCACTAACTTAAAATTGTGTAATGGGGAGTGGACAGTAAGAAGCATATAGGTCTAAATCCCGGGTGGTAACAACTAGTTTAGTGATGGTGTCAGAAAACCTTACACTTAAATCAGTTTTATTATCCCAAATTTAGATTGCAACTTGTTATCTATCAGTAAGTTGTCAAAGGAATATAACTATGTTGCTAAATTCTCCAACAATCTATGTGAATTTTAGGACTTGGATTTGGGGAAGAGGATTGGCGGTGCTGAGGAATGCTTGGGTTTGTACCTTCTTAAGAGTGGCAACACTTCACCTGGATAAGTTCACAAGGTAGACATCTTAAAGTTTGATAGTTACACTCAGAAATGTTCATTCAATACTTTGCTTTCCAATAATTGCTAAGTTATGCTTTGGCACTATAGATTAGGACATCCCAATTTTGTGTACCTTGAAAATTGTTTCCAATACTATTTATAAATAAAAGTACAAATTAATTTCAATGTGAAGTGTCAATTCTCCAAACATTTTTGAAATTCATTTCAAAATCAATCTTACATAACGTTTCGCCCATTTTCTATGATTCATAGTGATGTTTGGGGTCTTTCCCGGATAAAACATGTCACAGGTTCGAGATGGTTTGTCTATTTTATAGATGACCTCACTAGTTGGGTCTTCCTTATCAAAGAAAATTCTGAAAGTTGGTCAAATATTCAAAAAATTCCATTGCATGATTCAAACTCAGTTTTAAAGAAAAATTCGAATTCAGAGAACAAATAAAGAAAAAAGTATTTTTACTCAATTCTTGGTGACTATCTCATAAATCACGGCATCATACATCAAAACTCTTGTGTTGACACACCATAACAAAACAAGCTTACAGAAAGAAAGAACCGACACCTCCTTGAGGTTGCTTGGTCACTCATGTTTTCATTACATGTTCAAAAATAATTTTTTTGAGGAGGGGGGGATGTAACTCTCACTGCCACCTATCTCTTAAATCGTATGCCATCCAGAGTTCTAAAATTCCAAACACATTTTAGATGCTCCAAAAATCCTTTCCTCAGTCTCTAGTCTTCTCAACAATTCTAGTGAAAATCTTTAGATGTTCAGTGTTTATCCATATTCATCCATATAACCAAGTAAAACTTGATCTAAGGGTTGAAAATGTATTTTTTTTTAGGTTATGCTCTACATCAAAAGGTCTACAAGTGCTTCTCACCAATCACTAAAAATATACTAGTATTCCAGGGATGTCACATTTTTTGAAAATCAACCTTACTTTCCTAAATCCGATATTTAGGGGGAGAGGGGTTACAAATAGGTCTATCATCTTTGGGATATAGAAACCTCCACATCCAATGATCTCTGTATCTCACCTTCGATTCCCATTCCCACTGTGAGACCCCATGTATGTATGACCTAATTATATGTAAACAAAAGTATAGGACAAATGATTTTTGGAACATGTAAATGTGAATGTATTGTAATGGATAAATGAGTGTCACGATACAAGTAAAGGATAAATAAGGGCTGAAGTGGCCACAATCTAGATGAATAGAACTTAAAGCATCCGGATTGGAGATAAAAATTTAAAACATGAAATGATAACGCATGGATTGCGAATTCTGAGTATCCTTTTTGATTTTAAGCAATACACACAAGTTCCATAACATGAAAATCATAAGGAATGAACCTTTCCATGCTCAAAGTGTGAATAGATTGCAAAATGACTAGTGAAGTAATCAAAACATAAATTTTCCCTTGAAGAACTGAAAAATTTACAGCAGGAAGCCTATAGATGAAGGCCAGATCGATCTTTTATTCAAGGCAAATCGATCCTTTCTGCAAGCAGAACAGTTTCAAGTGGATCTGCCAATGCCAGATCGATTCCCCCATTGAGCAAATCAATCTCCCCAATGAGCAGATCGATCTGCATTTTCCTTTGCCTAGTAGAGATCGATCCCTTCCTAAGTGCAGATCGATCCTTCCCCATGAGAAGATCAATATGTTGTTGCCTCTGCCAAGCAAAGATCGATCTCTCCCCAATGAGCAGATCGATCTCTCCCATTGCAAACTTGAAAATTTGATGGCTAAAACTAAGGAAAGATCGATCTATTTACCCTAACAGATCAACCTCATCACACCTGCTCTATAAAAACCTGATGGCCAAAACTCATTCTTCAGTATACCAAACCTTTCCCTCCATTTATACCCAAAAAATAAACTTCTCTCTCTAAAATACACCCCATTCCATAAAGATTTGGAAAAAGTTTATCAGAGCAAAGTTATTCATTTTGAGGAGAAGAACAACATAGCTTGGAGCCAACATTTCATTTATTGGACTGAAGGAGCTAAGAAGTCTTCTAAATTTGGACAAAAGGAAAGTCAAGCTAGGTGAGTTTCATATACACCAACTCTAAGTATGTATATCTAGATGTTTTTGTGAGTAGATTGGTGTATGAATTATTGATAGAAACTACCTAGAATGTCATGAATCAAGCATAACCTCGAATGAGTTTAGTGTGAAAAAATATGATATGGTTGAGTTGATGATAATTGAAATATACTAAGGTGTTAGTGAGGTGATATGCATGATTTTGAGATGATTGGATGAAGCCACATTGTGAGATTAGTCAAGTGATAAAAATGTGCATAAATGAATGGGAAATGATGGGTAAAACATTTATGCCAAGTGTTTAATAAGCTACTAGGTGAGTTGCTAGCTAAATTGACTAGAAATGGTATAATGATGACCAAATGAAATAATAGGCCAAAATTTATGATATAGGCTCGATGAGATATACTGACCAGTTGAAGTCAGAACATGAGTTATCGGTATTAACTCATATAAATGATGAATGGTTGCAGCTCCCGAGGATATATCCGGAGTAAGTTGAGCCCAATCGTGAAAAACGAGAAAAAAAGTGTTGCTTCTAAGAGAATTGAGGTAAGAGAATTGTGTTAGCCTTAGTGATATCTGTACGCCTTTTTGGGCGCATGGGTGATTTCTTAATGTATCTAAGGGTCTGAAAATAATATGGATGTTTGAAGGGCAAAGAAATAGGGGAATTTTGAGAAAAGTTCATGAAAAACAAGAATCATGATGTTTTGAATCTTCTTACTGTTTTTAGCGTGTGAATTGGTAGGTTAGCTAGTATTTTAAGTGATTTGCATGAAAATAGCTCGACTTGGGTTTTTATAACTATGCTTTGCAAAAGAGTGAGCCACCTACATGAGTTTTGTGAAAACAAAAACGTACTAGAGCGTTGCTCGCACGAGATTTGATGTGTTTATACATGCATTAGTGCTGGAGCGATGCTCGCACTAGAGTTTTACATGCATGAGTACTGAAGCCTAGCTCGCACTAGTTTTTGCATGGATTTTATGACATTATGCTGGAGCCTAGCTTGTACAGATTTTATACTGGTTTTGACATTATGCTGGAGCATTGCTCACAGTAGATGTCCACTATACTTATTGCCGTGCTTGAGACTACTCACACGTGGAGACTAGATGTCCACTATACTTGTTGTCGTGCTTGAGACTACTCGCACGTGATTTTATGACATGTTGGGAGCCGTGCTAGGAGCTTCGGGTAGGCTGTGTGCCACGCTAATTAAATAGGCTCGCACGTGAGTATTGAGATGTGGCAGGATATGTTGTGATGATATGGGTCCACGGAGTATGTTGTACCATACAAGTAGCATGGAGTACGCTGTACCGTGTGTGATATTATATATATGTCGTCTTCAGATGATGAATATTCTGCTATGGACTGACGGGTTAGACGTGACCCATCTCCCGTGCGGAAGCAGATAGATGTGATACCTCACACACTAGGATCCGTGTAGTCTGAGATCACAGAGGATATGACCATAGTCCTAGTTATTACCCTTATTATATTAATTGCCAATCTCACATGTCTTGTTTTACAATAATCCATGATTGAAATGTGTTTTATGGGTCAGGACAGTCCATGAGAGGGGCTGAGTCCTGACAAATGGTGAATTTTGTGATGAATTGTGTTGAGTTTTGAAATGCTTATAAGTGCACTTTGCATGATGATTTACCATGCTTTGATTTCGATTTACGCATGATGATTTTTCATGCTATGTTTTAAGAACTGTGCACTGATTTGAATAGTATGAATTGCTTTACATGTCATAAACACAAGCATGAACTGATGATTTGGAGTATGACAAGTAAATGTGTGATTTAAGCATGACATTACGATCACGTAGATAATACAGTTATCTACCTACTCATATGATTGTCTTACTGAGCGCTTGGTTTGCTTACTCCCCTTTTTTTCTCCCTCTACAGAGCATTTTCAGTAGATATAGAGCGACTGAAGATTGGATTTTTGGTGTCCACTGCATCCCATCACATGAGGTATACACATTTGTATAGTTTTTGTATCTAGACATATCCAAGCACAGTAATATCTTTAAATGTAATTTTTGGGGATGTAAAGGATTGTAAATACATGTAAACAACAACTTTGATTTAGAAATACAAGTGTTTACGTTTAAATGAATTGTAAATTGAAATGAATTGATTGGATGAGATTTACACCGATACATAACCCAATTGTTGGTAGTGTAGCTGTTCACGATCAGGTAAGATAAAGGTAAAGAACAAACAATAAGAAATGGATCAAATAATAAACGAAAAATGAAAAATTTGTAGTGGATTTTCAGGTTATTGATGGTCGTGACAATTTATTTGGTGTCAGAGCGGAGTTGGTCTGATGTGTGTCGGTGTCAAAAATTAGAAAAATTACATCCCCATGTTTCTATGCTTGTTTAGATACAATTGTGTATATCGAGATGGGTTTGACTAAGAAATGATTGTAAATGTAGGAATCCTGGTATAATGCCTAATTCCAGTAGCGGTAGAGGGGCAAGAGCACGAGCTAGAGGCTGTAGGGGTAGGCTTGGGGGCTGCGCTAAGTCGATACCACATGAGGTTCACGAGGAAGTAGAGGTGGAGGCTGGTGTTGAGCATGCTCCATAGGGACCGACAGAGAGACCGGAGAGTACTGAGGCACGCTTCACAATAATAGAGCGAAGCTTATAGGTAATTTTGGAGTTCATTACCCAGTTATTGCCTGGAGCTGGGGACGGGCAGGGGCTAGTTGCACAGAGTGATGTTGAACGGGCAGTTGCTCCTGAGATGCCTGCACAGCCAGCCTAAGAACCTCAGACTATAGATACTCCCATACCCCCACCAGTACAGGAAACACCTTCTACTGTTGCTCCACCATAGGGTAGAAGAGATTGAGGTTATGGATGTGACTTGTATAGGTTACGACAATTTCAAAAATTTAACCCGCCATCTTTTAGTGGAGTTAAGGACCCAATAGCTGTGGACGACTAGGTGAATGAGATAGAGAAATTGTATGGGTTTTTCGAGTGCACTACTACCGAGATGGTAACGTTTGCCGCATTTATGCTGAAAGGATCGACAGAGCATTGGTGGAAGTCCACCAGACCCGTTTTGAGAGCATGGCATGCAAAGATCAGCTAGGATGCATTTTTGGAGGTCTTTCAGAGGTAATATGTTTCGAATACTGCGCAGCAAAGACTGCAAATGGAATTCTTAGATTTGACCCAGGGGAGTAGATCAGTGGATGAGTATGAGACTAATTTATCTCCTTGGGCAGGTATGATCCTGATACGATGGACAGTGAGGTCAGGAAGGTCTGAAAGTTTGTGGATAGACTGAGACCATCCATCAGGTCTCGATTGGTCCCTTTTGACATACTGACCTACGAGGAGGCAGTGCATAAGGCACAATTGTGTAAACAAGACATCGAGCGGGTTTCTCAGAGTTTGGAAAGGTTGGTAGAGTGAGGGATAGAGATAGAAAGAGATCGACAGGGGATAAAGGCTTCAGCTATAGAGGAAGAAAGAGACTTTCTGGGAAGAGGTCGAAGATTGAAGAGATCCAGGAGAGGATAGTTAAGCCTCCCGTGTATCCGACTGTAGCTCTAGCAAAGGGTATAGTGATTGGAGGGCCACAGCCTACGACAAAATAGTGCAGTAAGTGAGGTAAGTACCATGGTACTCAGTTGTGTTATGGATCTCTTGTAGTATGTTTTCGACTTGGGAAGCTAGGGCATGTGATTGAAATTGCCCAAAGATGACTGAGAATGCCCTACAGAAGGGTAAGGAGCCGAAGAGAGCTCCAGTTGATACTCATGCTCCGAGATGGAGAGCGACAGCTGAAGAGAATGGGAAGCAGGTAGTTGGCAGAGGGCGAGTACACGCCTTAGACTAGGATACTGCAGATCAGTTGTCAGATGTGGTGAAAAGTACCATATTGATATTTGATCTTGAAGCTTATGTTTTAATAGATCCTGGTGCCACACATTCATTTGTATCACCTGCATTTGCATGTAAATTATTTAAGTATGTAAAGCTTACCCCATTAAGTAGGAGGATGCTGATAAGCACTCCTATGAACAATAGTCAGCTAATGGAGTATGTATTTAGAGATTGTAAGTTGAGAGTAGGAGAAAAGAAAATGTCAGTCGACCTTATTTTAATGTATATGAAAGACTTTGATGTAATCCTAAGAATGGATTGGTTGGCTGCAAACCGTGCTATAGTAAATTATTTTTCTAAGAAGGCAACATTTCTAAAGGTAGATAGCATCATCGTAAGTTTTCCACGAGAAATGCAATGTAAAATCCCCTTGAAAAGAAATAAAAGCAGTTGCGGTTGTAAGTGAATAGATAAATATTCTGTACTGATTTAATGGTTGATATTTTGAAAGGTTATTTTACGTATGTGGTTGAGGCGGATAAGGCATGCCCGAAATTGCGAGACATCTCAGTGGTCAGGGAATTCCCAGATGTCTTTTCGGATGATTTACTAGGGTTAACGCCAGATAGAGATGTGAAGTTTTGTATCGATTTGGCACTTGGAACAGAGCCGATATCTAAGCCACCGTACAGAATGGTTCCGATTGAGTTGGAGGAACTGAAGAAGCAGTTACAAGAGTTGTTGGATAAGGGATTCATCAGACCGAGTGTATCACCTTGGGTACCACCGGTACTGTTTGTAAAGAAGAAGGATGGGAGCCTCCGATTGTGTATTGACTACATGTTGTTGAATAAGGCGACCATTAAGAATAAGTACTCCCTTCCTCTCATCGATGACTTGTTGGATCAGCTTCGGGGAGCACAAGTCTTTTCTAAGATAGATCTGAGATCTGCATACCATCAATTGAGAATTTGGGATGGAGATGTACCCAAGATAACTTTCTGCACCCGGTATGGTCATTTCGAGTTTATGATTATGCCATTCGGGTTGACGAATGCTCCCGCAGCTTTTATGTCGTTGATGAATGAGGTGTTTCACCAGTGTTTAGATAGATTTGTTATTGTGTTCATCGATGATATTCTAGTGTATTCAGAATCTAGAGAGGAGCATGAACAGCACCTAAGGATAGTGCTATAGACCATCCGAGAGAAGAAGTTATACGCTAAACTTAGTAAGTGTAACTTTAGCTAGAGCAGATTTCTTTTCTGGGTCATATTGTATCGAAGAATGGTGTGTCAGTGGACCTATCCAAGATTGAAGCAGTGGTTCAGTGGTAAAGATCCTAGACAGTTACGGAGATCAGGAGTTTCCTGAGTTTAGATGGATATTATCTTCGCACTACAAGAAAACATACTTTCAGCGACGGAATTTTACCGACAGAATAATTCCGTTGGTAAAAAAATAAATTAGCGACGGATTAGCGACGAAATTTCGTCGCTATACGTTTCAAATATATAATTTACCTTTTTCGACGGAATTTGCTACGAAATTCCGTCGCTGAAGACAGTCGAATTTCTCAAAATTTAAGTTTTTTATTATTTCGTTGCTAAAATGAATCAGCGATGGAATTTTCGTCACTGAACTGTCTGTCTCTGATGTATTTCAGTGACGGAATTTCGTCGCCGAATAATACTTTTTTTTTACATATTTTTTTAATTATTTTTCCGTCGCTGTAACAGTTCAGCGACAGATTTTCGTCGGTAATTAATTTCGTCGCTGATGTGTTTCAGCGACGGAATTTCGTCGCCTATAGAAGCCATTTTTTTAATTTTTTAAATATTTTTTTCCGTCGCTGAAACATATCAGCGACGAATTTTCGTCGCTGAAACATATCAGCGACGGATTTTCGTCGCCGATTCTAGCCATTTTTTTTAATTTTTTTAATAATCTCTTTCCGTCGCTGATACGTTTCACGACGGATTTCCGTCGCTGATGTAATCGACGAAGTTTCGTCGCTGATGTGTTTCAGCGACGAAATTTCGTCGTCGATTCTAGTCAATTTTTTTCAATTTTTTAATATTTTTTTTCGTCGCTGAAACTTATCAGCGACGAATTTTTGTCGGTGATGCAACCGGTAGAGTTCCGTCGCTGAAGTGTTTCAGCGACGAAATTCTGTCGCTAAAGTCTTTTTTAATTTAAGTTCACAAATTTCTCCCCCTTCCCCACCCGATCTCTTCATCCGATTTCTCCTATGTTTCAAACATTCTCGCCTGTCCAACCCCGATCTCCGCCCTCTGTGCCGTTTGTCTTCACCGGCGGCAACAACCCGGCTCCACCGACCGTCTGGATCTCCCTCTCTTCCTCACCGCCGACGATCTCCCCCCTCCCTGGCGTGAATCGAATCAGGTTCCCCCATTGTCTTCTGCACTTTGCCTCTGTTCCACCGACGACCATATCCCGTTCCAGATTGGCCGAGGTCCACTCCGGTTCCCCCATTTCTGTTTCCTTTCATCATCTGGGTCTCCACTCCCGTTCCTCCAAATTTATCACCAAATTGCGACTTCAATCCAGCAGGTATATACATTGTTGTGTGGATATCTTCTTCGAAATTATATATATACGACATGGGTTTGTTCTTCAGAAAATAAATTGTCAAGAGTAAAATGGAAACATAGTTTGCCCCATGTTTATGGAATTGAAAGCTTTACAAACTCTCTTCTCAAGCACCATTTTTTCTGTTTAGAGCAAACATAGTTAACTCTTGCTAATTGGAGAGTCTTGTGCCTTAAGCTTCATAGTCGACCTAGTAATCTGAAATGTTTATGGTGTGTTACTGTTGATAACTCTTTCTCTTAATTTCTGTCTTGTGGATCATGCTTTTGCAGTATCTTCCTCGTTACATAGAATCAAAGCAGCCCATCTATGACAGATTTGCAGTCCTGTTCTCAGTTGCAGTTACTTGGTTCTTTGTTCAACTTCTAACCGCAACTACTGTGTACAAACACAAACCTGAGAACACTCAGATTAGCTGTCGCACCGATTGTGCTGGCCTCATTAGCAGAGCTCCTTGGTGAAACTATGAGAAGTGGTACAAATTTTAACCTGTCGAAGATTAAATATGCTTCTTTGTTCATTTTTTTCCCGATAACTGCATGATATATATCCCTTATCTCTTTCAATGGGGAAGCCCGACGTTTAATGCTAGAGAAGCCTTTGCCATGATGGCTCCTGCTTTTGTGTCTCTCTTTGAGGTTTGATGCTTGACAAAATTTCCAAGTCTCACTTGGATTTTAGGCAATATGGAATCAATACAATTAAACCATAAAAGGGGAATTCTCCGATGTTATGTCATTTAATAACGAATATTACTTCATTTAAATTTGGTGTCTCAGTCAGGCTTCAATCTCACTGTCTCAACAAATTTGGTGACTGCTTTTCGTGTGGTTTCGATATGTTTGTAAATAAGTGACTTTGTTGTAAGTTTGATAAGTAGGATACTCTACACTTAGATTATTGGGGAAAATGCCTTAATCTTTGAAAAAGAAAAAAAACTTATGAATTCGGGATTAGATATTTAGTTAATTTGTGAATTAATTAGAGTATTATGATGGACATTTAGTGAACCTGTCTCATCTCCATTGGTGTGGTACGTGTTTTCCTTATTTAATTTTTCAGATCATGTTCTGTAGAAAATTCACTTGCTAATTTGAGATAATTCGTGAATAATTCTTCTTGAATCGATATTCACTATACATATTCTAAGTTTTTGAATCAATGAAATTTATATTTAAGTTGTTTGTTGTATTTGAAAGTTGAAATCTTGTTATTGTTATTCTTATGTGAATTATAGTTATTTTATTAAATTTGATAAATTTTATTACACCTATATATGCAAATTAAATTTAGTTATAGTTTATTTGAAGTTGTTGTTTATTTAATTCAATTTGTTGTTTAAATTTGGAATATTTAATTGAATTTAAATTTGGATTATTTGAAGATTTTGAGTATTTGATCAATAAAATAAAACTCTATGTATGCCTTAACAAAATGATGTTTTTTCTCTCCTTCATAGGAAGAGAGGTAACGTGCGTGCATGAAAGCAAGCAAAAAACAAAGGATTTGAAGCCATATTGAACTAGAAGCCAAGAGCAAATAAGTTCATTCTGAAGGTAAAATTATTATGATATCAATTTTTTTATTAATTATAACTAATAAATTTGTTATATAAATGCTATTATTATTATTGTTGTTGGTGATTATTTGGTTTGGCGTAGGCTAAATATGAACAAGCTGGTGACATAATTTTTGGGTTCAGATTTCTGTCAAATGATTAAAACAATGTGATAAGAGTCAAATTTAGTAAAATTTTGTTAATTGATTTATAATTATTTTAGCTAAAATAATTAATATAACTTTAATGATTTATTGTTCATACAAAAATTGATTTATTCTATTGTAGTTGCTGATGTGATTGGAAAGCATGATTGTTAGTTGTGGATGACTAAGGTTGTTGAGATGATTTAATATGCATGATTTGTATTGATGATTTGGACTGCTATATAGTATTATTTGTAGGTTAGGTAGAGACAAATTACAGTCGTTATGCTGCCGAATTTTCTAAGGAAACTTAGGACTTTAAATAAAATACTCCACACATTCAGTTCCAATATTTAAACCTAAATATATGTATGTTAGCTAATTTGATTTATTTTGTTATTGTAGATGTTAAATTTTCTTATATGCATGTTACAAATTAAATTGATTTTACTTAATTGGAAAAAATTATTTGGTGATAGAGTGTAATTGTTATTCTATTTTTTCAGATACTGTATTCTGTGTGAAAAATGGATAAGGATAGATCTTGGATGTATTGTCGATTAGATGTAGATGGATTCATTAGAGATGAATTTTTGAATGGAGTTGAAGAGTTAATTAGTTTTGCATTTTGTCATCCTGAGGTAGTTAGTGGAAATAGAATTAAATGTCCTTGTAGCAAATGTATGAATAAACAATTCTTGGAAGTCAATAAGGTGCGGAAACACCTTTATTACAAAGGTTTTGTTGTTGGGTATACTACTTGGAATCAACATGGAGAAATTGAAGAAGGACAGTCATCGCAAAATATAAATGAAACAGTTGATCCACTATCTGGGGTGAGACCTGAGGGACAAAATCCATATGTTAGAATGGTTACGGATGCTCTTCAAATGGATGATGACGTAATTGGTAATTCTGTTAACAATTCAAGAAGTGATGAGCAACATCCAGATTCATCTGCTACATACTTCTATTCTCTATTGAATGATGCAGAAGAACAACTATGGCCTGGTTGTTCAATGCACACAACATTATCGACTGTTTCACAACTTTTGAACTGGAAGTCAGAGTTTAATATAAGTGAAGCATGCTTCAATCGTTTATTGGGGATTATGAAGCATATGTTACCAGAAGATGATAATTTGCCACAAACTAACTGTGAAATGAATAAGAAGCTAGAAAAATTGGGTCTTAGTTATGTTAAAATAGACGCATGCAAGAATAATTATTTGTTGTTTGATAAAGAATATGTAGAGGATGAGTATTGTCAATTATGTGGTCAACCTCGATATAAACCTATCTCAACAGTTGGTGGATGAGGAAAAAAGATACCTTATAAGGTTTTACATTATTTGCCATTAATTCCGAGGTTGCAAAGGCTTTTTATGTCGTCAGTAACTGCTAAGTTTATGACATGGCATGTTGAAAGTCAAAATACTAACGGAGTGCTCAATCATCCTGTTGATGGGGAGGCATGGCAAAAATTCAATAGTATCCACTAATCGTTTGCTGCTGATCCTCGAAATGTAAGACGTGGTTTGTGTGCTGATGGATTTTGTCCTTATGGCCCGGCATCGAGATCATACTCTTGTTGGCCAGTAATGCTTGCTGTTTACAATTTACCTCCATGGATGTGCATGAAGCAACCATATTTGTTTCTCAATATGAGAATTCCGGGAAGAAAAAGTCCATCACATAACATTGATGTTTTCTTGAGACCTTTAATTGATGAGTTAAAGGTGTTGTGGGAACATGGTGTTGAGACTTATGATGCTCACAGAAAAC
The DNA here is from genome assembly GCA_033439115.1 of Firmiana major. Taxonomy (NCBI): domain Eukaryota; kingdom Viridiplantae; phylum Streptophyta; class Magnoliopsida; order Malvales; family Malvaceae; genus Firmiana; species Firmiana major. The sequence continues at coordinate 87,455,719 of CM065896.1, read as the reverse complement.
AGCATTTTATGTTAAGGACCGCATTGTTATGGACGATTAATGACTTCCCTGCTTATGGAATGTTGTCTGGGTGGAGCACCCATGGTCGATTATCTTGTCCTTATTGCATGGAACGTACAAAGGCCTTTAGGTTGCAGTATGGACGAAAGCCTTGCTTTTTCGATTGTCATCGTCAATTTTTGCCTCCTAATCATCCTTTCAGGAGGCAACGTGACAAATTTAGTAAAAGGGTAGATCATGATCCTCCAGTGCAGAGATTGTCAGGTGAAGAAGTATTGCAATAATTAGATGCCATCGACGATTTACCATACGGTACAAAATGTCATCCACAAAAAACTCCAGGGTTTGGGGTATCTCATAATTGGCTGAAGAAGAGTATATTCTGGGAATTGCCTTATTGGCATACCAATCTTATTCGACACAATTTGGATGTCATGCATATTGAGAAAAATGTTTTTGACAATTTGTTTAACACCGTGATGGATGTTAAAGGGAAAACTAAAGATAATACAAATGCAAGAATGGATATGGCCTTTATTTGCAAAAGCAAAGAATTAGAATTGGTGAACAGTAATGAAAAAACATTAAATCCTAAAGCTTCATTCACTCTAAGCAAGGAGGAGCAAAAAAGATTATGTGCTTGGGTTAAAGAGTTAAGGCTTCCTGATGGGTTTGCATCAAATATAGCTCGGTGTGTTAATGTCGATGAATGCAAGTTCTACGGAATGAAATCTCATGACTGTCACATTTTTATGCAGTGCTTACTTCCCATAGCTATTCGTGATTTTGTCCCAAATCCAATTTGGGATGCAATCACAGAGCTATCTCATTTTTTCAGAGATGTATGCTCACCGGAAATACGTGTAGATCACATGCAAGTTTTGCAAAGGAACATTGTACAAACCATTTGCAAATTAAAGAAGATCTTTCCTCCTTCATTTTTTGATTGTATGGAGCATCTTCCAATCCACTTGCCTTATGAGGCTATGGTGGGCGGTCCAGTGCAATATCGATGGATGTATCCTTTTGAGAGGTAATCACTTATAGTTAATTATTATTCAATGTTATACTAATATTTATCATCCCAAATATTCTATTTGAAAAAGTTAATAAAATTTTATTGCTTACAATATTCACTTCAGGTTTTTGCATAACTTAAAAAAGAAAATGAAAAATCCAGCTCATCCAGAAGGGTTGATATGTATGGCATACATAAGGGAGAAGATTGAAAACTTTTATGCCTTGTATTTTGAACCTGAAGTTCAAACAAGATTGACCTGTCCACCACGTAATGATGATGGAGGAGATGTCGATCCGATGGGACGTTTATCCATTTTTAGACGTCCAGGTCGACCAATTGGGCCGACAAAAAATAATGCTCGATACTTGGAGGAAGATGACTACAATGCTGCGTGTATATACGTGTTAATGAATTGTGAGGAAATAATCCCCTATATTGAGTAAGTTATCTAAATCTAACTCATCATTTAATGTTAAATAATATGGCTGATATAGTTATCTTATTTAGGTTCAAATGATATTGTAGGTCATTTGATGATATGATTAAAAGAGATCATCCAAATATCAGCGATGCACAATTAGAGAAAGCACATCATGATCATTTTTCAAAATGGCTTAAACAATTTGTAAGTACTATAAAAATAGAACAATCAGTAGTTTGAACTTAATTTTTAAAATTTTAATGCTAGGTTTTGCGGGGTTTCAGGTATTTGAACATGCCACTCAAACAGATCCACGTATTATTGAGATTTCTCATGGTCCTGGACGTATGATAAGGAGTTATCAAGGTTATTTTGTAAATGGTTTCAAGTTTCATACGTTGGATTATGGTCGATCTCAAAAAATAATGAACAGTGGTGTTTGTGTCAAAGGCAGCTGCTACAATGATACTGATCGTGATTTTTATGGCATACTGACAGATATAATCGAATTAGAGTACTTTGGAATTGAGAATAAAGTTGTGTTATTTAAGTGTCATTGGTTTGATACAGAATGAGGTCTTCATGTTGATCCCCGTCACTGTCTTATTGATATCAAGCATAAATCTATACTTGCCAGTAACGAACCTTTTATATTAGCTAAACAGAGCCAACAAGTGTACTTTAGTCCATATCCTTCTACAAAAAAAGATCGTCGTCATTGGTGGGCCGTATTCAAAACAAAGGCACGAAGTAAATTTAATCTTCGACGAAATGACAGTGGACAGATTCTAGATTTGAACGAAGGAGTTTACCAAGAAGTGGAAGTTTCGAACCCTAGAATAGTTGCATATTCAGATGAATTGGACAACCCGACTGTTCATAGTAGTGGCGAATATGAAGAAGTCAATCAATTTGCAGAAGAAGAAGAAGAAGAGGAGGTGAAGTATGGAATGATAAAACAGTTCGTAATGATAGAGAAGATGACAGTGATTACAATAATGAATAGTAAGAATTAAACATTTGATTGTAAAATAAATATTATTGGACTTCATTTACTTATTTCTAAAGATAATTTTTGTATCTGTATTGCAGATGAGAAGATTGAAAAAGTTAGCAAAACGATCACATAGGTCCAAGTCTCCTCTACCTGGATTAGAGTTTGACTATAATCTTGACTTTGACATTCAGCCTCAATCTCAGCAACCTACTCCGTCTGATGCTCAGGCTCGTGATCGACCTTTAGCACACCATCCAAATCAGCCTCGTTCTCGGCCTCTCGCCCAACCAAATCCATCTTCGAGTCGACCTGATCCAGCTCCTGATAATGATGATGACGACGATGATGATGCCATTCCAGCTCCTCCATCAGTGGTAGAAGAACCATTACCCGGGCGAAAAATATCTACTGAGGAGGCTACACAAACTGCGGGTGGTAGTGGGAGTGAGAGTGGGAGTGGTGGTAGTGGTCGAAAAAGAACAAGAGGCCCAAATCAGAGCTTTGAAACACCGCAAAACCCAGAGCATAGGTTATTCCTGACGCCACTTGGTAACATGTATATTGTTTCTACTTTTGTTTTATTTTCATACAACTATGATATTAAATATGGTATAATATTTGGGGATATCTTCTTTTTTGATTGGCAGTTCTTTGGAAGACTCGAAGGGTGTGAGGACTATATCCAATTTAATTAAACAACATTACTTGGAACCATGGCCAACATGGAAAACGGTTCCAAATGAAGTGAAAGCACAGATGTGGAATAAATTTCAAGTACATTACTTTGAAGTAAATAACTTGATAATTTGTCATAAGCGTATCGAAATGATAATTATCATTTGTTTTTGTTTGCAGGAGAAGTTTAGGTGGTCTGCTGACCAAACCAGTAATGTCTATACAATTTGGGAGCACTTATGCAAGTCACGTTTTAGAGACTTGCTGCAGTTGGAGAGAAGACAAGCAATGCAATATTTTAATACGGATAAAATATCTGACTGTAAAGGGTACAACAAACTGAAGTGGATTTCAATCCAAATATGGGATCAATTAATTGAGAATGAATGGGGGACTGAAAGGTGGGAGGCGAAGTCAAAAAAAGGAAAACAGAATCGGTTGACGGAAAAAGAAGGAACGATAACAAAGCATACAAGTGGTTCTGTTTCTTTTTCGGTACATGAATATAGGATGGTAAGTCCAAATAATAATTTTATTTATTTTACTGTTGACTTTTATTTAAATGTAATTTTTATTCATTATTCGAATTTCATATCTTTTTATGATAAATTGCATATCTTGTATTGTAGACGAAACGTCTAGGTCGAGCACTGACATATAAAGAATTGTTTGATCGGACGCATAGACGTTTAGGTGGAGATGATGATTATGTGGATAACAAGTCCAAATCTGTCAGTGTACGTAATGCATTCTATTGGCTTCTAATATGGTTTTCTCGTTATTAAAGTTTACTGTTTATTATCCTTCTTCTAATTACATTGTAGGAAAAATACGCTACTTCATTGACTCATAAATACGGCGAGGATATAAGTAACCATCCTCCTTTTGATCGAGCTGCATGGTGAGAGGTAATTGGAGGGATGGAGAGTACGCATACACATACGTACGGATTTGGGACTAGGCCACATCGCCTTGATTTACAAATGGGCACAAACATTGCATTTGCCTCTGGTTCCACCCAATTTGCTTGCGCATCTCATTCAGCTTATAGTCCTTTTCCTTATCCGACTCATGGTGTGATGGGTACTCCTGACACAAATTCAGAGGTGCAGCAAGTGAAAGAGGACGTCAGAGTCATTTCAAACAAGATTGATAATCTGAAAGGAAAGTTGTTTGATTTTATGGATCAGATGATGAACTTGATGGCAAGGAATGCCAATAACACAGGAGCACCTGGACCTGGACAGTCTGGATCTAGAGGTCACCCTAATCAGTGACAGTACAAATTTTATTTTATTTTATTTTATTTTGTTTTCTTATGATTTCAGGATGATATTTGTGATGATAATTTGATCGGACTGTATATGATGATGATTTTCAATTAATAGTTGATGTTAGTTTTGACATATAGTTGTGAGATATATTTTATGTTTGTTTTTATCGATTTTTACAGGTCTGTTACATAACATTTTAGGTACACGAATTTAAGCAGAAAAAATATTAACAATATATAGTAAAATTAGCGACGAAAATCCGTCGCTGAAGCCTATTAGCGACGGAAAATTTAATATATTAACAAAATAAACATAAAAATTAGCGACGGACTTCCGTCGCTGAAACATTTTTGCGACGGAATTCTATCGTTGAAACATGTCAGCGACGGAACTCCGTCGCTAATATGTTTCAGAGACAGAGCTTTAGTTAAATCAAATAATAAAATTAGCGACGAAATTTCGTCGTTGAAAAATTTCAGTGATGGACGTCATTCGCGACGAAAATCCGTCTCTAATATTTTTCAGCGACGGATATTATTAGTGACAGAAATCCGTCGCTGATTCTATTTAGCAATGAAAAAAACAACGTCAGAATTTTGTCAGAACAAGTTTTCAACAACGAAAATTATCTGCGACGAAATTACCGACGAAAATTTTCCTCAGCGACGAAAAACTTTCAGCGACTTCATATTTAGCGACGGAATATTTCGTCGCTAATTCCGTCGCGTTAGCCCATTTTCTTGTAGTGTCGGTTTGTGGAGGGATTCTCGAGATTAGCTGCTTCATTGACATGTCTCACGAGAAAGAATGTTGAATTTATGTGGGACGATAAATGTGAGAAGAGTTTTCAGGATTTGAAGAAGAGATTAACGACAGCTCTGATTCTCACCATTCCTACCAGCTCAGGAAGTTGATCTTGATAGAAGCATCAGAAGGCTGCAGGGCTATTATAACCTCTACCTATATTGACTTAGAAATGATAGCATGTCACTATGGACTTCATGATGGGTTTACCCAGGACCCATAGGAATCATGATGCGATTTGGGTGATAGTGGACAGATTGATGAAGTCGACACACTTTCTAGCTATGAGAGCCACCGATAGTCTGAGTACACTGGCGGAACTATATGTGCGTGAGATAATGAGGTTTCATGGTGTTCTAGTGAGCGTTGTTTCTGATAGGATGCCCGCTTCACTTCCCACTTTTGGGAACATTTTTAGGAAGTGATGAGGACCCAACTGAGTTTTAGCACAGCATTCCATCCTCAGACAGATGGTCAGTTAGAGAGGACTATACACACCTTGGAGGAAATGTTGAGAGTGTGTGCATTGAATTTTGGAGGCTCGTGAGATGACCATTTGCCACTCGTAGAGTTCACCTATAGTAACAGTTATCATTCGAGTATCGAGATGACACCGTATGAGGCTTTGTATGGCCGTAGATGTCGTTCCCCTATTGGATGGGAAGAGGTGGGTGACCGACTGATATTTACTCTCTATTTAGTGAGACAAGCCTCTGAGAATGTTCAATTGATTTGTGAAAGGTTACAGACAGTTCAGAGCAAACAAAAAAGTTATGTTGACAGGAGACGGAGACCATTGGAATTCACAGTGGGTGAATCGATGTTTTTGCGAGTCTCTCATTCCAAGGGTATAACGAGGTTCAAAAAGAAAGGAAATTTAAGTCCTCGTTACGTTGACCCTTTAAGATTCTGGATAGGGTGGGAGATAAGGCCTATAGGCTGGCATTGCCACCTTAGCTAGTAGGGGTTCACAACGTCTTCCACATCTCGATGTTACGGAAGTACCACTTGGACCCGACACATGTAATTAGAAATGAGCCACTGGAGCTCAGCGAGAAAATATCGTATGTTGAGAAGCCGGTTCAGATATTGGATAGGAAGGAGAAGGTGTTAAGTTCGAAGATGATTCCCTTAGTGAAAGTCCTTCGACAGTACCACACTACAGAAGAAACTACATGGGAGTTGGAGAGTTTGATGTGGGGGAAGTACCCCGAGTTGTTCACAGACTGATATTGGTTCCAATTTGGAGGACCAAATTTTTTAAGTGGGGGAGATTGTGAGACCCTATGTATGAATAACCTAATTATATGTAAACAAAAGTATAAGACAAATGATTTTTAGATCATGTAAATGTGAATGTATTGCAATGGATAAATGAGTGTCACGATACAAGTAACGAACAAATAAGGGCTGAAGTGACCACAAACTAGATGAATAGAACTTAAAGCATCTGGATTGGAGATAAGGATTTAAAACACGAAATAATAATGCATGGATTGCGAATTCTGAGTATCCTTTCTGATTTTAAGCAATACACACAAGTTTTATAACATGAAAATCATAAAGAATGAACCTTTCCATGCTCAAAGTCTGAATAGATTGCAAAATAACTAGTGAAGCAACCAAAACACAAATTTTCCCTTGAAAATTGAAAAATTTACAGCAAGAAGCCTGCAGATGAAGGTCAAATCGATCTTCTATTTAAGGCAGATCGATCCCCCCATTGAGCATATCGATCTCCCCAATGAGTAGATTGATTTGCATTTGCCTATGCCTAACAGAGATCGATCCCTTCCTAAGTGCAAATCGATCTCCATTTAATTCTGTCAAGAGCATATCGATCCCTCTCCATGAGAAGATCGATCTGTTATTGCCTCTGCCAAGCAAAGATCGATCTCTCCCCAATTAGCAGATCGATCTTTCCCATTGCAAACCTAAAAATTCGATGGCTAAAACCAATTAAAGATCGATCTCTTCATCCTAGCAAATCGATCTCATCACCCCTGCTCTATAAAAACCTGAGGGCCAAAACTCATTCTTCAGCAAACTAAACCTTTCCCTCAATTTTTACCCAACAAGGAAACTTTCCCTCTCTAAAATACAGCCCCTTCCATAAAGATTTGGGAAAAAGTTATTAGAGCAAAGTTGTTCATTTTGAGGAGAAGAACAACATAACTTGGAGCCAACATTTCATTTGTTGGATTGAAGGATTCAAGGAGTCTTCCAAATTTGGACAAGAGGAAAGTCAAGCTATGTGAGTTTCCTATACACCAACTCTAAGTATGTATATCTAGATGTTGTTGTGAGTAGATTGGTATATGAATTGTTGATAGAAACTACCTAGAATGTCATGAATCAAGCATAACCTAGAATGGGTTTAGTCTGATAAAATATGATATGGTTGAGTTTATGATAAATGGATTATACTAAGGTGTTAGCGAGGTGATATGCATGATTTTGCGATGATTGGATGAAGCCACATTGTGAGATTAGTCAAGTGATAAAAATGTACATAAATGAATGAGAAACGATGGGTACAATATTTATGCCAAGTGTTTAATAAACTACTAGGTGAGTTGCTAGCTAAATTGACTAGAAATGGCATAATGATGGCCAAATGAAATAATATGCCAAAATTTATGATACAGGCTTGATGAGATACACTGAGTAGTTGAAGTCAAAGCATCAGTTATCGGTATTAACTTATATAAATGATGAATGGTTGTAGCTCTCGAGGATATATCCGGAGCAAGTTGAGCCCAATCGCAAAAAACAAGAAAAGAAGGAAGAGTTGCTTCCAAAAGAATTGAGGTAAGAGAATTGTGTTCGCCCTAGTGATATCTGTATGCCTGTTTGGGCGAATGGGTGATTTCTTAATGAATCTAAGTGTCTTAGAATGAAATGAATGTTTGAAAGGCAAAAAAATCAGGGAATTTGGAGAAAAGTTCGTGAAAAACAAGAATCATGCTGTTTTGAATCTTCTTACTGCTTTTAGCGTGTGAATTGGTAGGTTAAGTAGTATTTTAAATGATTTTCATGAAAATAGCTCGACTTGGGTTTTTATAACCATGCTTTGCAAAAGAATGAGCCACCTACATGAGTTTTGGGGAAATAAAAACGTGCTAGAGCGATGCTCGCACGAGATTTGATGTGTTTATACGTGCATTAGTGCTGGAGCGAAGCTCGCACTAGACTTTTACATGCATGAGTGCTGGAGCCTAGCTCGCACTAGTTTTCGCATGGATTTTATGACATTGTGCTGGAGCCTAGCTCGTACAGATTTTATTCTGGTTTTGACATTGTTCTGGAGTGTTGCTCGCACTAGATGTCCACTATACTTGTTGTCGTGCTTGAGACTACTCGCACGTGATTTTGTGACATGTTGGGAGCCGTGCTAAGAGCTTTGGGTAGGCTGTGTGTCACGCCAATTAAATAGGCTCGCACGTGCGTATGGAGATGTGGCAGGATATGTTGTGATGATATGGGTCCACGGAGTATGTTGTACCGTGCAAGTAGTATGGAGTACGCTGTACCGTGTGTGATATTATATATATACCATCTTCGGACGATGAATATTCTGCTGTTGACCGACGGGTTGGATGTGACCCACCTCCCGTGCGAAAGCAGATAGAGGTGATACCCCGCATACCAGGATCCGTGTAGCTTGGGATCATAGAAGATATGATCATAGTCCTTGTTATTGCCCTTATTATATTAATTACCAATCTCACATGTCTTGTTTTATGATAATCCATGTTTGAAATGTGTTTTGTGGGTTAGGACAGTCCATGAGAGGGGCTGAGTGTAAGACCCGAATTTAATTAAAAATACGAAATGAATGAGTATTCGTGAAGGGAAGTCGGGTTAAATTAATCCCGAACACGTGTAAGGGCAAAATGGTCAAAAGACCGAAAGTCGAAATAAATTCGATAAGAAAATTTAATTAAAAATAATGGATTGAGAAATCTTGGTCAATAAAGGTGAAATAAATTTATTTTGGGTTAAACTGATCAAGATATTAATTTATTAGAATTAATCGGGATTAATTGGAATTCTTAGTACGGAAAAATAATCCCGAAAATAATCAAAAAATATACCGAAAGTCACCCGGGACAACATCCCGAAAATACAGAGAAATTATACCCGAAAAAGAGGTAAAAATATAATAAATAAATTAAATAAAATAAAATTAATTAAATTAGAATAAAATTATAATTTTAAGTGATATTTTGGGTATTTTAATATATTTTAATGAATAGTATAAAAATAAATAAATAAAAAATAAATAATAATAAAAATAATAAAACAAAAAAAAAGGAAACTGGAAAGAAACAAAAACGGGAAAATGGAAACGGCAAAACGAAGCAGCCGACCGATCAGCCTGACGGCCACCGGTGAGCGACGGGACCAAACGGGGACCAGAGAAGAGAGAAGGCGGGCCGACGAATCCATTGGCACTGACGACGCGCGCTGACGACCGCTGAATCCGGCGAAATGGTGGACGAAAAATCGAGAAAGAAATCGAGTCGGTCCCGGCGATCCACGGCGACTGGACGTGAACGGAGGCCACCGGCGTGACCGTGAGGAGAAGGCGGTCCTTTTGAGACCGGTAGCTGCCGGCGAAACGGCCGGAATCGCCGACGATGACCAAAACTGAAAATGGGTTTCGACGGCAGAAAAGAGAACGGCCGGACCGGCGACCTTCCGGTGACCTCAACCGAAACCGAGGGTGGATTCGTGATGCGGACAACCTCACAGAGTGACTGGTGGAGAGAACTGGCGGAGAACCGGCCGGCAAGGTGGTGAATCGGTGGTGAACCGGCCGAACCGGAGAGAACCGACGGTCTGAACCGGTCCGAACCAGACTGAACCGGTTCAGCCAAAAAGAGAGGAAAAAAGGAGAAAAAGGGAAAAAGAAAAAGAGGAAAAAATTGAAGAAAATTTCTGTGGTGCAATCGAGCTTCGGGTAAGTCAGTAGTAGTCGAAATTGACCCAATTTAAATTTCGGAGTATTTAATTTAATTAATTTTCGACTGGAAACTTACCCAGAAAATTGTAAAATTATGTAGCTCGACGATTAGCATCCACCGAGAGCTCGAGATAGCCTCGAATTTCGTACTAGCATGAAATCTCTGGTAAGTGACCCTTATTTACGATAATTGCCTCGTTATGCGTGATATTGAGTTAATTTCCGCATAAATTGAATTAAATTATGGAAATTTAGATAAATTGTCTTAAATATTAAATTTAGCTATTTGAGAGTTAGAACGAGGCCCAATAAATTGTTGGAGGGCCCAATGAGCCCAATAGGCCTCGATAAAGTAAAAATTAAGTGGAAAACGGGCTTAAGGCCGATTAAGGCCCATTAAGGTGCAATCGGGCCCAATAGGGGTAAATGGGCCCAATGATTTAAATTAAGCCCAAAAAATAGGAAATACAATTAAATTGTATAATATCTGACCTGAGAAATATTAATACGCAGTTCCAGGTATTTGATTGGGAGCATATCGGACTGTGCGACGAGACAACAGAGGAAAAGAAAAGGTCAGACTCGACAGGAAAATAAGGTAAGGGAATTCTGCGGACTGCTAGAGGTAAACTTTACGAAGTTTTAAATTCATTTGTAGTCATTTAAAAATTACCTGAAGGGTCTAGAGGTCAACTAATAATTTTAGGGCCCCGGATGGGCAAATTACCAAAATACCCTTGTTAAGGGTAAAATTTACAAAGTTAGGAAAAATTGGGAGGAGCAAGAACAAAAGGTTTCTGCTCATTCTGGAGGTGTTTTGATGCATGCATGAGTAGGCTGGCTCACCTTGAAAGAAAATGCACAGCATTGCATACTTTCAACGTAATATTGTTTTGAAAACTGTTTTGAGGAAACAGAGCCGCCTACGTGTTTTTATTGACATGTGACGTGCTAGAGCTCAGCTCGCACGATGTTGTCGATTTGTGTGATGCACGCATTAGTGCTAGAGCGAGAGCTCGCACTAGAGTTTTACATGCATAGGTGTTGGAGTCCAACTCGCACCAGATTCATATATATATATATATGATTTTCGTGACAGGGTGCTAGAGTCTAACTCGCACCATATTTTTATATGATTTTGAGACAGGGTGTTAGAGCTTCGCTCGCACCAGATTTTTATACGATTTGCATACAGAGTGCTAGAGCTTAGCTCGCACTAGATTTACTTGATTTGATGAGAGTGCTGAGCATTGCTCGCACTGATTTTATGAGAACATGCGATGAGCCGTGCTTGGAGTATCGGGTAGACTATGTGTCACCGATTAAATAGGCTCGCACGTGCGCCTTGAGACATGGCATCAGGGGAAAAGGCCCTTAAGCAAGGATGACCCCGAATGAAACAAAACCTCTGTGGGAAGCAGGCCATTTGGGCTGGAGTACCTAGAGTGATATGGGTCCACGGAGTACGATGTACCGTGCAGGTAGCATGGAGTACGATGTACCGTGTTGTATCTTTGGATACGGCATCTTCGGATGCAGCATCTTCGGATGCCTGAGATCGGATAAGACTGACGGGATGGATTGACCCACCTCCTGGGCGATTCTCGATCATGGTGAGAACCCGCACACTAGGATCCGTGTAGCTGAGGAACTCCCGAGGACACATATGGCCATAGTCCTGGTTATTGCCGTTATACAGATATTGCCTCGTCTCGCATGTCGACGATTTCGATGATCTAAACTGGGTTTTTAATTAAATGTGCATGATGGTTATTTCCATGCTTTTAAACCCATATGTGATGTAAATAAATTTTCATGATTTTGTGTGAGTCAGGATCACCCGAAGGAGGGGTCGAGTCTTGACTTTACTGTGAAATTTTAATTGAGAAAGAAATGATTTGAAATAATTGCATGTTGAATTTTCTGTGCAAACTCGATTTACATAACATCATAACTTTCATATCATCTGTTTTAAAATGTGTGGAGAAAGGGTGGTTTATGCATGGCACCACGTTCATGTAGGTAGTATGGTTACCTACTTGTTCGTAGGATTGCCTTACTGAGCTTGATGTGCTCACCCCTTTCATTTTCTCCCACAGATAATCTCCAGTTGAAGTTGAGGCGACTCAGTACTGCATTCCGGATATCCGCTGCTGCCCATCAACATAAGGTATATACACTTGTACATATTGTATCTACATAAGCATAGCACAGTAACATGTTTGTAAGTAACTTTAGGGGATGTATAAATAATGTAAACAATTATAAATGACTGGAGAAGAAATAAGTTAGATGGTAATTGAATGGTGGGACTGGCATTGACGCACAGCCCAATTTGTTAGTGGAGTGTGGTCACGATTCGAGGACAGGTAAGAATTTAAGTAAGAAAATAATGAAACGCGAAAAATTAACTCTGATTTTTGGGTAGTTTGGGTCGTGACACTGAGTCCTGACAAATGGTGAATTTTTTGATGAATTGTGTTGAGTTTTGAAATGCTTATAAGTGCACTTTGCATGATGATTTATCATGCTTTGATTTCGATTTACGTATGATGATTTTCCATTCTATGTTGTAAGAACTGTGCACTGATTTGAATAGCATGAATTGCTTTACATGTCATGAACACAAGCATGAACTGATGTTTTGGAGTATGACAAGTAATTGTGTGATTTAAACATGGCATCACGATCACGTAGATAATACAGTTATCTACCTGCTCGCATGATTGCCTTACTGAGCGCGTGGTTTGCTCACCCCCTTATTTCCCCCCTCTACAGAGCACTTTCAGTAGGTAGAGAGCGACTGAAGATTGGATTTTTGGTGTTCGCTACATCCCATCACACGAGATATACACATTTGTATAGTTTTTGTATCTAGACATGTCTAAGCACAGTAATGTCTTTAAATGTAATTTTTAGGGATGTAAAGGATTGTAAACACATGTAAACAACAATTCTGATTTAGAAATACAAGTATTTACGTTTAAATGAATTGTAAATTCAAATGAATTGATTGAATGAGATTTACATCGATAAACAACCCAACTGTTGGTGGTGTAACTGTTCACCATCAGGTAAGATAAAGGTAAAGAACAAACAATAAAAAATGGATCAAATAATAAACGAAAAATGAAAAATTTGTAGTGGATTTTCGGAGGATTGAGGGTCGTGACACCCACTATTTGGACATCCATTGAACTTGAACTTGAACTTGGATCGAGTTAGCCATAGTTATACTCTGAGTCTGAACGGAGTCCTCCTTTAACCCAAAACATTCTGAGTGTGTTCCCACCAATTTTCAATGAACTTCATGTCTACTCAAGAAGATAATGCACTCAAAAGGGGGCACAACATCGAGGACCCGAACCTGACAAAGAGCCCAATCTAGATTCAAATTTTGAAGGTCACATTAATTCTTATACTTGTCATAGTATATTATCTAATGATGATTTATTGCCAATTGCCTTGAGGAAGGGTGCTTAGTTATATACGCAACATCCTATCCAAAGTTATGTTTCTTACAGAAGGCTTTCACCTAGACTTCAAGCACTTGTTTCTAATCTAAATGAGATTCAAGTTCCCTATACAATTACAAAAGCTCTCCAAAATCCCAAATGGAATGAGGCTGTTATGTATATAGGGCTAATTTGGAAGGGCGATGAGATTGGCTCTAGTGAGATAAAAATAATGAAAAGACCATTAAGGATATAGTTTTTTTATTAAAATAATAAAAAAAATATTAATAAAGATATAATTGTAATTTGGCACCTTTAAAATGTTTTGTCGTTTTCCTCAAGTTCGCGTTACGCTGGCGCAAATTGAGTTACTAAGCTGCACCAAATTCGAGCTCTTGAGAAAAACATATGATAACTCATAGATCTCCCAATAGGGAAGAATGTAGTTGGTTGCAAATGGATTTTCATAATGAAATATAAGGAATATAGAAGTATTGATAGATTCAAAGCCAGATTAGGTGCAAAGGGGTTCACTTAATCTTATGGTACAGACTACCAAGATACATTTGCTCCTGTTGCAAAACTCAACACCATCAGGATTCTTTTATTTCTGGTAGCAAACATAGATTGGCCTCTCTACCAGCTGGATGTTAAGAATGCATTTCTCAAAGGGGACCTTGAGGAAGAATTTTACATGGTGATGTCACTGGGTTTGGAAACTAAAACTACAAACAATAAGTTATGTAAGTTAAAACGATCCTTTTATGGTCTTAAACAATCCCCGAGGACTTGGTTTGAAAGATTTACTAAAGTGGTGAAGAGGTATGGCTATTATTAATGTCAAGCAGATCACACCTTATTTCTAAAACAATATCCTGAAGGAAAACTTGCTATATTAATTGTTTATGTAGATGACATTGTTGTAACTGGTGATTAGATGGAGGAGGCGAATGGACTCAAGAAAATGTTGTCTTAGAAATTTGAAATCCAAGACCTAGGAAATCTCAAATACTCCTTAAGGATGGAAGTGGCTTGGTTAAGTCAATGGATCTAAATTTCCCAAAGGAAGTATATACTAGATCTACTAAAGGTATTCGACATGGTGGGTTGCAAACCAGCAGACACTCAAATGGAATTTACTTCTAAACTTGGAAAAGTGAAGATTTGGCATCAGTTGATAAATGGCAATATCAAAGATTAATGAGAAGACTCATTTAACTATCCTACACAAGACTAGACATTCGATTCGCCATAAGTGTAGTCAGTCAACATATGAATGACCCAAGAGAAGATCACATGAAGGTAGTGTTTAGGATCTTAAGATATTTGAAGCTAACTCTAGGCAAAGGCCTATTCTTCAAAAGGGGATTAGGACGAACTATTGAAGTATTCAATGATGCAGATTGGGTTAGGTTTATAAATTATCAAAGATCCACTTCAAGTATTGCACTTTTGTCTAGGAAAATCTGGTTACTTGGAGGAGCAAAAGGCAGTTTGTATCTCAAAGAGTAGTGCGGAAGCTGAGTTTAGAGCTTTAGCTCATAAAATTTATGAAGGAATCTAGATTAGTGGAATTCTCAAGGAACTTTATTTAAATGGGAAGAACCTATGAGAATTTATTGTGACAATCAGTCTGCTATCTGCATTGCAAAAAATCTGGTGTACCGTGATCGAACCAAGCATGTGGAGATAGATCATTATTTTATGAAAGAAAAGATCGAGGAATGCATAATTCAAGTTGTAGACTTCTTGATAGAGGCTTTACCAAGAAAAAGCTTCGATGATTTATGTTCCAAGCTTGCCATGAACAACATCTTCATCCCAGCTTGAGGAGGAGTGTGGAACTTTCAACATTTATTATTATTTATTTGTTATTTTGTAAATAGGAAACAAATAATCAGATTTATTCCAATCTAGATAATTCCTGCTACTATAGAGTTTGGGTAGAATATTATCCTTATCACTATCAGTTAGGAAGTTTTCTTTTTGTGTACTCTTAGTTAGTTTTGTCCACTATTTATATTGCTGTGTATAGTTTTCCTGTATAGATTAGAGAAATAAAAAATATTCCTATTTTCAGAATTCTACAGAGTGATTTTAATTTTGTGGTTGCTGATATTCTTTAACAAACTTGGGTGGAATATTTGTGAGAAGAAGGATATTTTTTTGTTTCTAGAAAACTTGCTTGATGTGATCATTTTGACTACTGCTTGGTGGTGTTTAAATTTCTTGGGTGGTTTCTTGAATAGGGATAGTTATATCGGATTGGGTTGCAAGATTGGTTTCAATGTGGTCTGATTTTTATTTCAATTCGGGTTATAAGGTTGGTTTCAAGGTGGTCTGTTTAAGTTTTGGATATATCTTTTTTTTATGAGGTTTTTCATGTTTGTATCATCTTACGCTAGCTTTGTTGTTGACCATCAGATTATTAATGAAATCTTATTGACTTAGCAAAAAAAAAAAATAGTGAGTATCATGTTTGTATGCATTATGTCTATAATGTCTGTACTCATAAGCTTGCTCTTAACATCTACATTCTATAAACTTATCTACATTGATTGTTTTATGTGTTCGTGTTTGTTTTGCTTACATGTCTATATCAAAGTTGGACCATATCATGCCGGTATGTGTCCTACATAATGTTGTCCATCTTACTCTCATAAGTTTACATGCATACCCTGCATTGTTACTCTTATCATGTACAATATCAGACTAATATGGCATTCAGTAATATTTGAGTCTAATACACTTTATTAAACAATGATTCTGTGATTACTTTTACTTATCCTCTTGCTTTTTTTTTTATACCTTGTCATCAAATCTGACTTTGGAATATTGCATTTAATATGACAAAAAAAGGGAGAAGTACAGTAAGTAATTAGGACTAAAATGAAAGCATTTATTATGGGGAGTAAAAGAAAATCTTAAACGAAACTCATGCAAAATCACATATATACTGAAATTAATGAGAGATACGATTTTACAAAAGTATTAAAAGATTTACCTCATTTAGAGGGAATACGGGAGAACATAAAATTAATTCGCCTTTAGTCATATCAAAAGAGGGGGGTTGTTAACTTTGAAATACATTTTGATATGGCTTTAGAAAGCTTAAGTGGAATATAATTTTAATTTATAAGCATGATGGAATCAATTGTTTTATTATCATATAATCATGCTTAACTTAAGAAAAGAGTCAAATATGTATGGATTAGAAATAGAAATTATATATGCATAGTTAAACTTTAGATAATCCTGCTTCCTTAGTCAATTACATGTGTTTTATATGGAAGTATTGATATGATATGAATTTGGATATTGGCAGAACTTAACAAAGTATTGATATATCGTATCTCTGAAACAGAAGCTCATGCTCTATATAGATACCAGCACAGTTAAAGATAGTATCAGTATAGTTGATTTCCTTAATATTCCATTTAAGAGTATCAACACGTTGAAGGAAATATCGATACATTCAACTCTAGAAAGTTCCAAAAGTCAAATTTATGTGTCTACCAGTGGGAAAATCGTTCCGACAGCCATAGTCTTGAAGTTGACTATAAAAGCAGGAAGCTTAAAGCAAATTGGATAGAGAGCCAAAGTTCAAAATCTGAAGTCATAGTAATCTTTAAGAGCTTCAAGTCAGAAAATGTCAAGCCTCAAAGGACACAATAATAACTTGTACGTGTGCGCAATACGAGAATGTGGACTAATTTTTTATTTTTCCTTTTACTATGTTTAAGAAGTGAGTCAGTGTTTTCTAGTTTATATCGATACCCCATGGCGCCCATTACGGGTTTAAGGTAGTTGTACCTAAGGTCCCAGCCCCTTAACATTCATTTTAAAGTTTAAAACAATTTTCAGCAAAGTTTTCGTGTAAACGCATATTTCCCTCTTCTAGCACCACAATAGACAGATAGCCAAGAAATATTCATGGTTCGAGATAATTCAAAATCAAATAGGTAGTTTTAACCTTCACCCTCAGATCTATCTTGGGTGATATTTTTAGAATTTTCGGAGATCGTTTAGGTCTTTAGAAAATTCACTTACAAACAATACGATTAAATTACTTTGTTTTGACACATTTTCCAAAAAGTCACTATTTACATCCCACAAAATCAAAATCCGAATTTATAATACATAGTACACGTTACATATCTTATTATTATATAATATTATCTTGAAATAACACCATTTGGGGTACATGAATAGTATACCAAGCTATGAACTGCGTAGTAGCTTCGAAGCTTGAACTTGTGAAGTCGATACTAGCTTGAGCTACGAAACTATCTCGGCTAAGCTGTGAGGAGAGAGGGGGCGAGCTTTGGGGAAAGCCCAGTAAGCCACTACACAATAGCAGAGATAATAAATATAGGTGAACTATTCAACTAATGCATGCAACACTATATCTCGTTTCATTTCATATCGATATCTCGCTTTCTCATTTTATGATCTCCTATAACAATTTCTATTTCTCGTACTTCTATGCTAGGACTCCGGTAATGCTGTCAGGGGCTTTTGAGCCATGGAATTGAAGGATAATTAGAAGTACCTAATTTTTTTGGGCACCTGACATCACACTAATTGGTCCTATAAAACATATCACTTTTATAATCAAATCTCGTATTATGAATGCAAGTGCAATAAACCCATGTTATGCATGTAAAATGATACAATTATGGTTATAAATCCCATAGTGCACTTTCATCAAAACATATTTCGTAGCATATTAAAATGTTATATTAATACATAATGCTTAGTAAAAGTTTCGTAAACACATAAAACAATGTTATACAATTTCTTGTAAGTCTTGAAATAAACATATATTTCTCGTTAAAACTCATCATATATTTCAACTCAATTTCTTGTAAGGCTAACTCCTCAGTAAATTACTAATATGAGCTAAGCTTATTGTAGCTATCAGTAAGTGATTCTTGTGTACCCCAAAAACTAGGTGTTACCTGTGGCCATAGGTCCTTGTCTCTCTAATCCTAGGGATCAGCTAGAACTAGAATCCATCCACGGTAATTAGTCGGACAAGCCTCATTGTAGTTATATAAGATATAAATTATTGTGTAATTGTTGTTTCCAAAATGCTCAATTAATCTCATAACAATACGTAGTGCCTTAAAACTGAGAAAACAATATTAGTGTTTTGAAATCAGTGTAAACCTGGATATTAAGCAAGCTCATGCAGTATCAAAAACTTATATGCATATCAAATGAGGTTACAAAACATATTATTTGTGAGATTTCAAAAGTTTTTATACATGCAGTATAAATCTTGTGTAAGCTTAAAATCTCAATATGCATATAAAAGTATAAAGATACAATATGCTTTATGCAGACTTAAAGGCCTACACCTTATTTCTTGTATACTTTCTTTCTATTAAAATTTCAGCTGCATCACAGGACTATATGCTTTGTACCCCACCTGTAATGAAAGCAAAGTTTGTTTAATCAATAGTAATGCCCCTCAATTTCATGTCGTACTACTTAGTACATATACTTTCTCGTTAATCATTACGCAATACACAACTCAAATCATATTCCTCTTTACTTCATTATTTCATCACATATAGACTAGTATAAATACATTAGCTTTTTAAATCACAAGTATGGAATGTTACACAACTAGACAATATCACTTACATAAGTAATAATTTCATGTTAATTAATTTCATTTGTCTCATATGACTTGTACTGACGCTGTAGATGATACTCGGCATATTGAGATAGGAAACTTACCAAAAGCAAAGTTCGAGAACAACTTGCTCAAGCTTATGGATCTCATACACCACACGACAATAGATTGTTTTCACTACAAATACATACACAATCAACAATTCGTTATCCACTACTTTACACTATCATAGTGCCATTTAACTCTAAATATAGTCTATTATAACTCATTTTATCACTTGGCCATTATGGCTAACAAGTGAAAAAAGTGATAATTCAATTGAATTCAATCGTTCTAATTACACTATCTACATTGTTACTTGACCATTAATCAAATAACACTGAGTTTTTACCTTGAGTGTAAAATTACCATTTTACCCCTTTAATTACCCAATACATAACTTTTCATGTATAATCTTTATGATCAATTTTCTTCCACTAACTCCCTTTATTTATGCTTAATTACATTAATTAAGCACCAATTTGAAAAAGCCCTATGAAATTCACATACTTCCTTTACAAAACTCGAAGAGTAAAATGTTGATCATCACTATACATGTTTCATTTCTTCAATTTTACTTCACATATCATCTTTACATATCACCTAGATTAACATATGTTGAAACCATGAAAAGAAAACTACCTTAGCTTGTAGCTCCCTCTTTGGCCAAATTTCCTCTTCACCTTTAGAGGTTGTTTTTCTTCAATCTAGCAATACGCAATTACTCCATATTACTCCCCTACCAACATATAAAGAACTTGTTAAAAGATAAAAGATGAAATCCCTTTGAACTTGATGATTGCCAAATTTAGAGAGAGAAACTCTGCAAATTTATATCATGAAAAATAAAAGGATTCAACTTACCATTTCACACCATCTTGCAGAGGAGAGGAAGAGGAACAACTTTGAAAGGGATGAGAAGCTCAAAAACGACTATAAGATGATGAAAAATGGGCGGCGAAAGCTTGGTTCACATGAAAATAGTGTTTTCGCTTTATTCTTTTTTTTTTTAATGAATTTTGGTAAGAGTTTTGGGGAACTAATGGTGTTGTCGAGTCCACACCCCCCCCGCCCCCCTTTTTTTTTTTTCTATATATTAGAAAATGCTCTTCCATGTGTATATCACCTATTTTGATCTTTTTAAGTTCTATTCTTATAATTTTCTATACAAGACCTGACATAAATAGTTTAAGGGTCTGACATATTAGTTCATACGCCTTCTAAATGAATTGCAAAATAAAAAAAATTACAAGAACAAAAAGAAGAGGTTAAATTTTATCCAAAATCTGTGAGTAAAATTGATCATGCCTCTAGAAAACTGAGACAAGAACCATTTATCTGCAGTTTTTATTAATGTTTTCTTTACGAATATAGCAAGGGAAACAATTATTTCACACATATAACTTTCATTCCTATTATGTTATATAATCATTTTAATAAAAAAATCAATTATTAATTATCAAAATCATTAATTAATATCTATTGACTAAAGTAACTGTTTCATATATTTTTTTATAAAAGTTAGCATGTAATTTATTTTACTTCATTTTTATTAGTTTTCTTTTGTAATTAACACAATGAGAGAAGGGAGCATCCGGATAAACGATCGCCGGTTCTTGTGAAGCAATATAGAATTTAGATATAGGAACAACATCTCGATACAGATCGAGAAAGTTATAATCCATTGGGTTAGTCTTTCGGCCTTGAATTTTGGGAAATATTTATGCACACAAATTATATAACTTTAAGAAACTTTGGAAAAACAAAAAAGATGAGCATATATAAAGAATAATGGCTTTCTTTCTAAGAATAATTAGAATAACCAAACATGAACAGAGGAAAAAAGAAAGGAGAGGATTAAAAAAGATTACAAAAACAAAGAGAAAACTATCAGATCCCGGATTTCTCTATTGAGTTGTAAGGGAAGATGCATTGCAGGTAGACACGGATGAAGTGGAGCAAGAATTCTTATGATTATGCATCCACACCTTGAAGACTTGCCTACTCACCCCAATTGCTCTACAAAATTTCTCAACCTCATCTTCCTCGTCTCTCTTTTGCAGCTTCCATCCCAGCTTTTCAGCAAATCCCATCATCTTCTGCTTCTGCTCCGCCGTGAATTTAGTCCGAAACCGCTTCTTCCCTCTTACATCCGCCGCCTCGGTTGACTCCACCACGATTGGCCGCCTCCCTCCACTGCCGCCACCATCTCCATAATCAAACCGTTCTACAGTGTTTTGATCAGGATCCCCACGACTCATGCTGCTGCTGCAATAGCTGACTTTGCGGTGGAAATTGCGGTGGCAACCGCATGCAGCACATTGTAGGGTTGAAGGAGAGGCCTTGTTAAGCGTGAACTCCCCACAGCCGTCGGTGGCGTAGCTGCCAAGGCTGGCTGCATGGTTTCTCAAGCACTCCCTATAAAGATCATTTGGGTACTCTCTCTCCATTTCTCTCTCGCTTTCTCTCCCTCTTCGTTGTAATTGCTGCTTCTATTGACACTGTATGTATATGTATTGGAAATGGGATGGGAGGTTTGAATTACCATGAAGGCCTAGCGGCAGGCTATCTACATGGTCTTGTCTGCTCCTACAGTAAATTTTGTAATTTTTACACGTTATTCACATGATAAACATACGATGTAATCGCATTTGAGTTGTAAAATAAAAATAAAAATAGAAAAGAAAGAGTTTGAAATTACCAAATTCTCCTAAGCATCCACGTTGAGCTACTACTAACACGCTCCTTCCACTACTTAAAAAGCCGTTCCCTACATTCAACATTTTCACATACAAATTAATCTAACCTCAACCTAGTTCAACACAGGTTAATTATGAAGTACTTTCGATCAATATTTATGGATCCAATTGATGAATTAAGTTTAGGGCATACATTCTTCTTGTTGATGTGTTTTTTGTTGGAAGAGGTAGCTTCTCATCAAGATTGGCTATTGGTGTAGTAAAATTTAATTACATAAATCTCTACATATGATCTCATATTCAATTATTAAGAAAATTAGAATATAAAAACATATCTGAATCAATTGGAATTAATTGATTCAGAGTTAGTAGTCTTTCACGTCTAAACCTTACTTTATGAGAGAGAACCCTAACTTATTCATTAATAAGATATGAGAATGAAAAAAATTATTATTTAGACTGGGAACCATAGCCTATTTATAATTGTAGTATACTTTATCTTATTTTTAGAATAAAATATTGGGTTTCTACACATTACAAAACCCATATTTTTTTAGATCCTCTAAAGTCTAATAACTTTATTTGATCACTTTTAAATGGACTAAACAAATTAGATAGCATGTAATGTATAATCAATTGATATATGTAGGCCAACATAAATAATTTCTCAATAATCTTCCACTTGGTTCACATAAGTCACTTGATAATTGTACATTTTAAGAATAACTTTAAGAGCTCAATATTTGTTATCTTTACAAAGTAACATCTCTAAACAATCTGGTCCATTAATCATATCAACATAGGATCAAAGCGATCTTTGTTACATATATTTCATAACTAGACCCATCAATAGTCACGTATATTAATATAATCAACGACATAGATCAAGTACGGATCTGTAATATGAAAATTGCATGTAACGTGATCCCTTAACATGCTTATTTCAACTAGTCCTACTTTACAATTCAAAGAATAACATACTTTCAAAATTTTATGTATACTGCAACTAAAAGAATGTCACTTTATTTCAGAGTTTTCAGTAATAAAAATCCTTAAGTCTGATCAGAAAAATATCTTAATAACATATGAACATCAAGAAACAAACTCCCACTATACAAACATATCATCAGGACGAACCACACCCATACGAGCTACATGCTCATGAAACATCTTAGGTGGTACTCCCTTCTAACCAGATCCGCAATCATGGAGCTTGTATTTATATGTTTAATAATAATCTGAAGACTCTGAACTCTCTCCTTAACAACAAGAAATTTAATGTCAATATGCTTTGACTTCGACGAGCTTCTGTTGTTCTTAGAATATAACTCAGTGGCTTTATTATCACAATTAATCTTCAATGATCTCTCAATACCATCGATAATGTACAGCCTTGTGATAAAATTTCGCAACCATATTGTTTGGTTCGATGCCTCATAACAAGCTATAAATTTTGCCTCCTTGGTGAAAAAAGTTATGAGTGACTGCTTTACGCTCTTCCATGAGACAGCTCCTCCATCTAACATGAAAATATAGCCAGAAGTAGATTTTCTGCTATCAAGGCAACCAACAAAGTCTGAGTCTGAATACCCAACGATCTCTAAATGATCAGACCTCTGATATGTGAGCATATAATCTTTAGTTATCTGTAGATACCGCATAACTCTCTTTACTGCTTTCCAATGATCCATACCAAGGTTACTTAAATATCTGCCAAGCATTCTAACTATATAAGCAATATTCGAACATGTACAAACTTGAGCATTCATAAGACTCCCTACTGCTGAGGCATAAGGAATCTTCTTCATCTCTTTCTTTTCAATCTCATTTCTTAGGCATTGAAGCAAACTAAATTTATCACCTTTAGCAATAGGTGTATCTCTTGATGTACAATTCTTCATGTCAAATCTGTTAAGCACCTTATCGATATATGCCTTTTGTGATAAACCAAGTATACCATGAGAATGATCTTGATGGATCTGTATGCCCAACACAAAAGATGCATCCCTAAGATCTTTCATTTTAAAATTACTTGATAGAAATATCTTGGTTTCATGCAACAAGCCTATATCGCTGCTTGCTAGCAAAATATCATCAACATATAGCACTAGAAGAATAAACATGCTCTCACTGATCTTGTGATAAATATATTGATCATTAGTGTTCTCCTTAAAGCCGAATGAGGTAATCACTTGATCAAATTTTTGGTACCATTGACGGGATGCGTCCTTTAAACCATAAATGGATTTCTTTAATTTGTATACCAGATGTTTTGAATTATCCGACACAAATTTTTTTTGTTGCACCATATAAATTGTTTCTTCAATGTCTCCATCGAGAAACGTTGTCTTTACGTCCATCTGATATAACTCTAAATTATAATGAGCTACAAGTGTCATAATGATTCTAAAAGAGTCTTTCGATAAAACTAGAGAGAAAGTCTCTTTCTAATCAATGTCTTCCTTTTGAATGAAACTTTTAGTGACTATACGTGTTTTATATCTTTCGATATTGCCTTTTGAATCTAGTTTGGTTTTAAAAATCCATTTACAACCATTCAGTTTCACTCCTTCAGGCTATTCAACAAGATCTTAAACACCATTATCCTCCATTGATTTTATCTCATCTTCCATGGCCTTTATCCATTGTTGGGAGTGAATACTTTGTCTGGCTTCACTGAAAGATGTTGGATCATCTTCCACTCATATATCAAACTCATGTTCTTGGAGATAAACGATATAATCATCCGGAATCGCTAATCTCCTCTCCCTAGAAGATCTCCTTAATGGCACTTCTAATTGAGGTTGTTGTTGCTCCTCCAATTG
The DNA here is from genome assembly GCA_033439115.1 of Firmiana major. Classification (NCBI taxonomy): domain Eukaryota; kingdom Viridiplantae; phylum Streptophyta; class Magnoliopsida; order Malvales; family Malvaceae; genus Firmiana; species Firmiana major. The sequence goes on along the minus strand of CM065896.1, from coordinate 87,430,896 downwards.
AATAGGAGCTGCCTCTTCAATATAAGAAGGAGGTAACCCAAGAGCATCTTGATAATCTGAATTTGCATCTTGAACAACGTCAGACATAATTGCTTGATCATTTTCTATTGCAACTGTAGGAATAGTGACATGTTCTTCTTCAAAGACAAGATTCCTGAGTTTGACACTCTTATTATATTCAACATTCTCAATGAACTTAGTATTTCTCGTCTCGTAAAAGGATTTACTCGAGAGATCATAAAACTTGAAACCCCTCGATCTTTCTGAGTATTCAACAAAGTAGCAGCTTACTATTCTTAAGTCCAATTTCCTTTCATTATGCTTGTATGGCCTAGCTTCAGCTGGATAACCCCAAAGATGCAAGTGCCTAATACTAAGCTTCTTTCCTGTCAATAACTCATATGGGGTTTTAGCTACTGCTTTGCTTGGAACTTGATTAAGAATATACACTGCAGTTTTTAAGGCTTTTCCCCAAAGTGATTATGGTAAAGAAGAATGATTTATCATACTTCTCACCATATCCTTTAGGATCTGATTTCGTCTCTCAGCTACACCATTTTGACTTGGAGTCCCTAGCATGGTGTATTTGAGGAACGATGCCACATTCTACTAAAAACCTTGCAAAGGGTCTTGGACGTTGTTCACCTGATTCGTCATATCTATCATAGTACTCACCACCACGGTCAGATTTAACGACTTTAATTTTCCTACCAAGTTGATTTTCAATTTCAGCTTTATGGTTCTTGAAAACATCCAACGATTGAGACTTCTCATAAATTAAATACAGGTACCTATAACGAGAATAGTCGCCTATGAAAGTAATAAAATATTGTTGATCATTCCAAGAAGCCGTAGGGAATGGACCACATATATCAATATGAATTAATTTCAAGATGTTTGAACTTCTTTTGACACCTATTTTCTTGACATTTGTTTGTTTTCTCTTAATACACTCAATATAGATTTTGAAATCTAAAAAATCAAGAGAATCAAGAATCCCTTCTGACACAAATCTTCGTATTCTTTGTTCAAAAATATGTCCTAAACATTTGTGTCATAACATAGAAGAATTCTCATTAATTAATTTACACTTTATACACAATTATTTACATGTAAGCATTCATTAACATATGAGGCATATAGGTCCAATTTATATAAATTATCAACTAAAGAACTGGTACCAATAAGATTTGGATATTGAAAAAGACTAAACTTTTCATTTTCAAATGAACAAGAATAACCCAATTTGTCTAAATTAGAAACAGAAATCATGTTCCGTATAAATGACAGTACATAAAAAGTCTCATCCAAATCTAAATAACAACCAGATTCTAACTTTACCTAAATAAATCAATAGCCTTAGTTGCATCTGTATCTATCCACCAAGTGTGATTTGGTACTAAAGCTAAATTAACTTCAGAACAAACAAAGTTGAGCAGTTTACCTTTTTTGGCAAGCCATTTTGCATACTTGGAACAATCCTTCTTCACATGTATAACTTTACGGCAAAAGAAACAAGTGATCACCTTATCCTTTTTCTGCTGCCTCTTAGGTTGTGAAGTTTCAGTGTTTGCAGTACCTTTTCCTATATTGTTCCTTTTCTTTTTCTTATTGGCAGCATTACCATTGGAAGAAAATGTTAAGTGAGCACTTTCTATCTTATCTTGTTTCAACCTCTCTTTCTCTTGTACTCACTGAGCAATGAGCTTGTTAAGAGTCTATGTCTCCTTTTGAGTGTTATAACTTATCTTAAATAGACTGAATTGTGCAAGAAGAGATATCAAGACTAGGTGCACACGTATATATTCAAACAACTCTAATTTTAGTGCCTTCAATCTTATAACAAGATTAGACATTTTCATATTGTAAAAGAGACTGACCGAAGCATGATGTGGTAGAAAAGAAAGGAGAAGAAACTGAGTTTATATATATATATATGCATGAGATAGAGAGGACGAAACGAAACTGAGCGAAAGGGGCAGAAGGCAGTGACGATCAAGGGATGCTGCAGGCGCCAGGAAAACCATGAAACGAAAACTAGAATGAGCAAGGAAAAGGGGGGAAGGAAGCTGAGATAGGGGAGAAAGCTGAGAGTTACAGAAACAAATGTGAACAGGGGATGAGCCTCGGGTAAGAGTTGGAAGCTGGGTAGAAGGCGGTAACAAAAATAGGTTAAGGAGTCAGACGAGGACACTCGAAAATGGGGCAGCGTCGGTGATGCTGAGGGATGGTGCTGGGAATTAGAAACAGTGAAGAAAAGAAAAATGATAAAAAATGAGAACAAAGACTAGCTAGGAGGGGATGATGATGATGCAGGTGACTAGAGCAAGAACGGAGGTGATGAAGATGGTGGTCGTGCCGAGGGGAGAAAGTAGGTGGTGAGCAGCCTCCTCGGGTGACCAGTGGAAGCAGCCAGCCGAGACTAAAGAAAAGAGAGGAGAAGAGAGGCGTAAGGCCACTCGGGGAAGAGGAAGGAGAAAAATGAACAGTAGTCGTGAATGAAGAAGAAAAGAAAATTTTTTGGAGGGAAATTAAAAAAAAAAAAGGAAGGAAATTTATATGTATTTTTATATATGAGATTTTATGTACATATATATAAGTATATATATATATATATATGTATATATAAATAAATAAAAATCTTGTGAGATAAGGAAAGAAGGCACAGAGAAAAATTAGGAACTTGGGGAAAAGGGGGTTTTGACGAAAATAACCCAAGTTGACCAGACTCGTCGACTCACTACGTTGAGATAATCGAGGACTACGGATAGTCATCGAGGTAAGGATATTTTTTATGCTGCTAGAGATAAATTACACGTATTTTTCTGATACTTTGTAGATATAAATTTAGGCTGTATTTCTACTGTAGAAAAATATTCCTGAATTGTTAAAAATATCTGCGTATATTTTCTGAGTATTTGAGACTGTGAACTTTAGGACGGAAATTTTTAGTTTCTTGAATTATAGAAAACCTTAGACCGATTTTACGCTTTGGGATTTAAGGAAAAGTTTTTAAAATCATCCGTAAAAATAGCCTAATTTTCGGTATAGTATTATCGAGCATATTTAAATAAATATTTGAGTAGTTTTAAAATTATTTGTGAAAAATCGTGTTCTGTGAAAAAGGGCAAGATCAGCCCCTTTTACTCTATTTTATGAGTTGAAACAAGATTAAAATATTTGAGGTTAAAACCGTGCCAGTCAGACATGTATTGCTCTGTGATCTTACACTACCTGCTTGCACATGATTTAAAGCATTTTGATGTTAAAACCATACTTGTCAGGCGTGTATTGATGTGTGATCTTGCACTACCTGTTTGCACGTGATTTAAAGCGTTTTGAAGTTAAAATCGTTCCTGTCAAGCGTGTATTGCTATGTGATCTTGCATTACCTGCTTGCACGGGATTTAAAGAGTCTTGATGTTAAAATCGTGCCTGTCAGGCGTGTATTGCTGTGTGATCTTGTACTACCTAGTTGCACGTGACTTGAGGCAACAAGGCGACAGTGAAATTATATGAAATCGTGAATAGTAAAATTATACTAAATGGTGAATGATGCCGAGGTCCATGGAGTACAATGTACCATGCTGTGTGCATGTGTGTACGATGTACCATGTTATTGGAAAATAGTGTACTGTATGAGTCATTTGGGTAGCTGACCACTCCCACGACACCTGACATCCCGGCACACCTGGCTCGTGAATTGCCCGGAGTCACCAACATTGGCCAATAGTCACTTCTGATATTTGATATATTGTGAAATGCCTTGCCTTGTCTATTTAAGTTACTGAAATGAAAATGAAAATTGTGTTGAAATTTGAACTGTGTTTCTGTACTTGAATTTCAAAATTTTGAAATCTGTGCGGTAAACTATGAAGATAATATTTGTTGATTTTCATTTCTGAACTGAAATTTTTTAGCATGATTTACGAGAAACTTATTTGTGGCATAAGTATATAGGTAGTGTATTTATCTACCTGCCACGTGTTTTTCTTATAGAGTATATTGAGCTCACCCCCTTACTTTCCTCCTCAAAGTCCCTTTGTAGCTGGAATCGCTTCCGTTAGTAAGGCATTTCGCACAGTTATAATTTCGCAGAGCATATTTCTACATCGAAGGTATACTAAGTTGTAAGAAATTCTTTTGTATCTAAAATTTTTATATATGTACAGTGATGCATGTGACAGCCTGAAAACGTAGAAAATATGGCTAATTTAAAACTTTTTTTAAAACAAAATTAACAACTCTGGTGTATTCCTGTGCAGTTTCATGTGCTTACTTACGTTTTAACACTAGTCATTATACCAAAGATCATACAACTCATACTTAATAAAGTCAATTACATAATATCCCAAAAAGAATTGTTTCTTTCATGTCAACCTAATTACATCCCAAAATACTCATTACAAATGTCAGTATTACATCAATGTCTGGATTACAAAATGAACTGAATTATACCTTAAGCGTGTACAAGCAATAGTGTGAGAACTGAGAATTTTATATACCCAAGTTATGAGAATTGTAATTTGGTGTATGTAATTATGACGTGTTAATGTGCACACACAAGTTTTAAATATGATGAAGTAAAATAAAATGAGGTTTTTAAGTCTTGAATGTGTATGGATTGAAATATGGACTATGGGGTAGATTATGGGAAGTTATACTTTGAGTTTTCTACAATTTAGTGCAGCAGCAGTGCAATCTATGAATGCCAGATCGATCTTCAAGGATGAGAGATCGATCTCATGGCTTCAGAATGCAGGAAATGTGCAAGAACTGATGAGAAGATCGATCTTATAAGGGAACAAATCGATCTCAAAAATGATTTTGTAAAATGCAGATCGATCTACTACAAGAGCAGATCGATCTCATGAAGTGTTCTGTAAACAGAAGATCGATCTCCTCAAGGAGCAGATCGATCTCATAAAGCCATTAAGAGATCGATCTCACCCCACGACAGATCGATCTCCTAGGCATAAAATTGCCCTAAAACATCCCTAAATTCAAATGCAGATCGATCTCATTATGGACCAGATCGATCTTCTACCCTCCGTCTATAAAAGGATCCCTGTGTTTTCCTGCATTTCATCTTTTCTCTCTCTTTCAAACATCCCTTTTAGCCAAGCCCTAACTTTCTCTCTCTTCCAAAGCCCTCATTTTCGTCCGAATCAAAGGTTGTAGCAAGAAGGAAAGTTGTTCCTCATCTAAAGGAGAACAACATACTTGAAAATCGTAGGATGAATCAAATCGAGGTATGAATAAAGCAATCCACGAGTTTTGGATAAATTTTTAAACTTCGATCTTGGATTTTTAAGTGATTTTGGTGAGTATGGCTATAGGCATTGTGATGAAATAGCTAGAAAATGGTTAGAGATTGATGAAACTATGATTTTGTTGGAGTAAAGATAACATTATGCAATTGTGGTAATTTTGGGATTTATGACTATAAGTTTGGAATGATGAGGATGTGGGTTGTGATAGAATTATGAGACTTGGGCATGGATATTGTACATGCAAAATGTAGGATTTGAAATGTAGTAGATGAGGATGTGGGTTGTGATAGAATTATGAGAATTGGGTTATTTGAGTATATAACGAGAATGTGAGCAAATATGTGCTTGATGATATGATTGAGGTGAATTTTGATATTTTTACATCGTTTGGACAGCTTGGGAGTTCCAAAGAGGAATGCGAGGCTAGTCCATGATACGGGGGAACGATTGCACTATACGAGGTGCAACGAGGTTAGGGAAAACTTAAATTCGTTTGTGTGTGTGATTTGTGACAATATTGTAGCATGAAATTGTGATTTGAGAAAATAACCATGTTGTTTATGAGTTATTGCACATGATTTTATAGCCGGTTGGGACCCAATTGTTTTGAGTTGTAAACTGAATGGGAAATTGTTTTACAATCGTTTTAAGATTAAAAAGTGAAAAGAGATTTGGGCTCTACGTTAAGGCGTACTGAGATTGAGAAATGTGTGCGTGGTTTTCCCTGTTGGAACTCGATTTTAACATGTTTTGTATTGAGTAAACAAATGTTTTAAATGAGATTTATGAGAGAAACCATTATGAGTTCTACGTGAAGGCAAAACGTTTTATATGATAATGGCCAATGATTGAGACCTAGGCGTGTCATGTCGAATACACATCAGGCATTGCTTTGGTAGAATGTAAGGTCGATATTTTTCCCCGCTTTGGTAGCGTTGGGAGGCATTGCTTTGGTAGCATGTAAGGCTGATATTTTTCCCCACTATGGTAGCATTGGGAGGCATTGCTTTGGTAGCATGTAAAGCCGATATTTTTCCCCGCTTTGGTAGCGCTGGGAGGCATTGCTTTAGTAGCATGTAAGACCAATATTTTCCTCGCTTTGGTAGAGTTGGGAGGCTTTGCTTTGGTAGCATGTAAGGCCGATAATGTGCATGAGGAGAGGCTTTGCTTTAGTAGCATGTAAGACCGATAATGTGCATAAGGAGAGGCATTGCTTTGGTAGCATGTAAGACCGATAATGTGCATAAAGAGAGGCATTGCTTTGGTAGCATGTAAGGTCGAGCCTTATTTTGGTAACGTGTAAGTCCAATATACCATGTACAAGACCATATTGTCGACGTTCCCTCTTTTAAGGATGCCTGGGATGCGCACCCAAAGGAGATTTATTATGATGTGCCATGACAAATATTTATATGAGTTTTATTTGCCTAGTCTCGTTTTACACATGAGTTTGTGTTTTGTGGCTGCGCCACGTGCATTACTATTGAAGTGATTTTATCACGTTTTATGAGAAAAGTCATTATCGCATACTGATTCCCACATGCTTGTAATTATACTTTGTACTGAGCTATGTACTCTCATGTTTTACATGATTTTAGAGAATGAGATGAGAATGATGTTTTATTGAGTCATTTTTATCGAGTTTTCAACTACAAAACAAATGATTGTGCTGTGCAAATCATTAATTGTAATGAGTCCCTTACCTCCTTACTGAGCGATTTAGAAGCTCACCCTGTTTTATTTCCCCCCAGATTTCTTCAAGTGAAAAGAGTTCCCTACGACGTACGGATTAGTAGCTAGTGGAGGATTTGAGCTCCAGGCTACATGTTGGCTCTACCGAGAGGGGGGGTGAATCGGTTTTCTAACAATTATGGGAGATTTTAAAACAATCACAATTTAAACACAAGTGATAATGAATAAAACAGTGCAATATAACAATTTAATGCAAAGAGAGGGAAAGAGAAACAAACACAGCGACTTATAGAGGTTCGGCCAACTCTTGCCTACGTCCTCTCTCCTTGACCTTCTTGTCAAGTGGTTTCTTTCTCTCTTTCAACAGAGTTTACAAAGTTCCTTTTACAGGTTAAGGAATAACCTCTCTACCCTTAGCAATACAGAAAATGTATTCACCCTTTTACAATAACACTCACTGAGGAACAATCCTCTTTTCTTTTAAGGTGTGGATGAATACAGAATAAGGCTTTTTAGTGGGTAGGACTAACAAAGCTTGTAGTACATAAGCTTGTACAATTAATCTCAATAAAATGAGCAATAGAGATACAATGAATGAAAGAATTAAAGCTTGAGAATGTTTGGAATATTCAGTGATGGTCTCTCTCTTTTGCTTTGACTTCAATGCTTGGTTATATACTGAAGGTTGGGTAGTTGGAGCATTAAATGCAGTTTTTCCCATTGAGATTTGAAGAAAATAGCCGTTGGGAACCTCCAGTGGTCAGACAGATCGATCTCCTATCTTGGCCAGATCGATCTCCTAGTTTTAAATCCTGCAATGACAAAGCACAAATACACAGGGAGATCGATCTTATACATTACAAGATCGATCTGTTAGTTTAAATAGGCAGAGGCAGATCGATCTGTCGAATAGGCAGATCGATCTCCTATCCTCTCTGTTTGAGGCAAGATCGATCTCTCAATATACCAGATCGATCTCTTAAGCTCTCTGACTTTGAGAAGATCGATCTCTTCCTTACCAGATCGATCTCCTAAGTTCTCTGACTTAGAGCAGATCGATCTCTTAACCCTTGCAGATCGATCTCTTTTTACCTTAAACCCTTTACACCGTTTTAAGGCTTGCCAGATCGATCTCTTCCATCATGAGATCAATCTCTCATCAAATAAAAACCCAGGAGATCGATCTCTCACACCTCAGATCGATCTCTCATCAGCAGAACTCTAAGTTCTGGTCCTGATATCATCTAAACATGTTTGTATACCATCTTAACATTATTGTTTTAACATGTTTTGTCATTTCAAAATACATTAACTCAACAATCTCCCCCTTTTTGATATGACAAAACTCATCCAATAAACATGTTTAGTGAATTTTCAAAATTCCCCCTTTTTGTGAGCTTTTGACTTTGTTAAAGATTTAACTCATCCTTAGTTAAATCTTAACTCCCCCTTAGTCAGCTCTAGCTCTTAACTCCCCCTCAATTAAATCATCCTATCATCCTTACACATGTCTTAACTCCCCCTCAATTAAATCATTCTTGTAAGCTATGAACACAAACATAACAACATGCATGTTTGTTTCTTATGTGACTTCTCCCCCTTTTTGTCATATCAATAAGACAAGAATGGAATACTCATCATTTCAAAATAATATTTTGCATTAACACAAGAATGACATTTCATTAACACAAGTCAATCAACATTTCATTCAAGCAAATTTTTCACAAAGAACATTAAGTAGCTTAACAATGTTGCAACTACACTAAATCTAAGCACCTAATGCCTAATGTGAGGGAGGATCATGATCCAAAAGCTCCTCAATATGCGTGCGCGTCACTTGAAGTTCATCGAACATTGCCTCTTGAGTTTCTTGAAATCTATCGAACATCGCCTTTTGAGTGTCTTGAATCCTATCCACTCGTTGAGTCAATTCGGCAATCATACGCTGCTGAGTGGTATGTCCTTCATCGATCCTCTGACTGAGGTCGCTTATCATCTTCACGATCAGCGCCAAGTCAGCAGGAGACGATGTTTGTGCAGTTGGCGCAGCCGTGGAGGACGACGGTTCTGGAGCGGGTGCTGCAGGTGCTGGTTCAGCAGTGTGGTCATCCTCAGCCTCAGCAGGTTACTGTTCCCTCTTTTTCGTCCAATTGCCTCGGATATCTTTGTAGTATCCCATGTGATGGAGGGTCCCGATGTTGAGGACGCTCTTGGGAGAGGGCAGTTCTCCGGTTTCGCAACTGCTGTCTATCTTGAGGCGTTGAAGAAAGTATGCCAACGGTTGAGGGAACACTATCGTTGTCGCTTGTCCTCGGACTATTTTTAACCAGTCTTGGAAGATGAAGTGAACTAGATTGGGTTTTTGACTGGTGGTATGGATATGATGAATCCAAAACCTATCTAGCCTCCGAATAGTTGAATGTCGAGTACCAAACGGACGAAGGTTCCACGAGATGATGAGATGGAGTAGTCGGGGATGCATCGGAAGTTCACTTGCCTTTTCCCCGGGAATATCAAACTCTAAGGGAACCTCTTCATCTTCGTTTGTCAAACCTTCGTCACGTATGTCGAAGGCTTGGGCTAAAATTTCAGGGGTTACGGCAATTGAGCGTCTCATGACAAACGTTGTGAAACCAAGTATTTGACAGGAATCAATGGGATCGTAATTGAGTTCGGCATTGGAAAAGAATGCACGAACGAGATTTTGAGGTACGGGAGTGTTTATTTTCAAAAATTTCGCCCAACTAAATTCCTCAAATTTTGTTAGGTATGGAAAGTCTATGTGATTGAGGAAGGAAAAATCAATGGTGCGCCAATGCTTGATTGGCATAGTTGAGAAAAATTCCTCATACCGCTTTCTTTTGGCTGGTGTTCTAAAACACCTATTGAAAGAAGCGATGGAAGTAGGTTGGGATGAGGAACCTGCCTCTCCTGTGGTTCTAGGGGGTTTGTTTGCTACTGACTTCCTAGGCATTATCTTAGACCTTAAAGATTTGCTAAATGAATTCAACAAAGAGAGAAGCAATGAAACAGTACCTAAGTTGCCCTAGAATGAATAACAACACAAATCAGAGAAAATTTTTGAGAAATTCGTGAGAAATGTAGGTTACTATACCGAAATTTTGACACCGAGACGCAAGGAAGACTGTACGAGGATCGATCTGAGGAGGAATTGAAGAAGAGGATGCGAGGGAATTGGAGAATTTGAATTTTAGGTTTTGGGAGATTTGGGGATTTTTCGCGGGTATTTATACTCCAAGGCATAGGAGATCGATCTGTCGAGGCGACAGATCGATCTGGTACTCCCAGAAGCGAAGAGAGATCGATCTGTCGTAGGGACAGATCGATCTGGTCGCAAACAGAGGCTTAAGGAGATCGATCTGTTACATGCACAGATCGATCTGTAGAATGCGAAAGCTTGATGAGATCGATCTGTCGTGTGGACAGATCGATCTGCCTCTAAACAGAGACGTAAGGAGATCGATCTTATGGTTAGAGGATCGATCTGCTTAGCTTAACCTTGATAATTTAGGCTTGATAGAAGCATGGAGATCGATCTATATCACAAGGAGATCGATCTCTCATCCTCTTTGCCAGAAAATTTTTGCAAAAACTCTTTAAAAATCAACTTGAAATCAAGATTTTTACAACATGAAAGTCCTAAGGCATACTCATGAGTCCTAATTCACCTCTAAGGATACAGAACCTATCTCTATCAAGGGGTTTGGTGAATATATCAGCTATTTGATGTGTAGTATCAATATACTCTAAGATTATATCCCCTTTTTGTACATGATCTCTAAGGAAGTGATGTCTAATTTCTATGTGCTTGGTTCTGGAGTGCTGTATAGGATTCTTAGACAGATTAATGGCACTGGTATTATCACATTTAATAGACACTTGTTTCATGTCAATGCCATAATCTCTCATTTGTTGTTTAGTCCACAACACTTGAGCACTACAACTACCAGCTGCTATATACTCAGCTTCAGTTGTGGACTGAGCAACACTGTTCTGCTTCTTGGAGAACCAAGAAATTAACCTATTTCCTAAGAATTGGCAAGTACCTGAAGTACTTTTCCTATCTATTTTGCAGCCTCCAAAATCAGCATCTGAAAATGCATGAAGGGCAAAAGTGGAGTCTTTGGGATACCAAAGTCCTAGTGAGGGAGTATCTTTGAGGTATCTAAAAATTCTCTTAGTTGCCAATAGATGTGATTCCCTAGGAGAGGATTGAAATCTAGCACAAAGGCACACACTAAACAATATATCTGGTCTACTAGCAGTTAAATAAAGCAAAGAGCCAATCATAGACCTATAGAGTTTAGTGTCTACACACTTACCACTTTCATCTTTGTCAAGCTTGATGTTGGTGCCCATTGGAGTGGTTTGAGGTTTGCAATTGTCCATCCCAAATCTCTTGAGCAAGTCCTTGGTGTACTTTGCTTGATTGATGAATGTTCCATCCTTTGTTTGCTTCACTTGAAGTCCCAAGAAGAATGTGAGTTCTCCCATCATGCTCATCTCAAATTCCCCTTGCATGATCTTAGCAAACTCTTGACATAAAGACTCATTAGTTGAACCAAAAATAATATCATCTACATATACTTGTACAACTAGTAAGTCCTTATTTTTATTTTTGATGAATAATGTGGTGTCTACCTTTCCTCTTGAGAATCCTTTTTCTATTAAGAACTTTGACAACCTTTCATACCAAGCTCTAGGAGCTTGTTTTAACCCATAAAGTGCCTTAGACAATTTGAAAACATGTTCAGGAAATTCATGATTTTCAAATCCGGGAGGTTGCTCTACATAGACTTCTTCATTAATGAAACCATTTAAGAATGCACTCTTTACATCCATTTGATATAACTTGAAATCCTTATAACATGCAAAGGCAAGTAACATTCTTATTGCCTCTAATCTAGCTACCGGTGCATATGTTTCATCATAGTCTATGCCTTCCTCTTGTCTATAGCCTTGAGCAACTAGCCTAGCCTTATTCCTTATGATCACACTATTTTCATCCATTTTGTTCTTGAATATCCATTTAGTTCCAATTATAGAGTGATCACTAGGCCTTGGAACTAGTTTCCATACTTTGCTTCTCTCAAATTGATTTAACTCTTCTTGCATTGCTAGGAACCAATTATTATCCTCTAAGGCTTCATTGACATTCCTAGGCTCTATTTGAGATACAAAGGCTATATATTGGCACATATTCCTTAAGGATGACCTAGTTCTAACTCCAAGAGTTGGATCTCCTACTATTTCACAATCTTTTACATATCCTAACTCTCTTGGTGCTCTAGGTTCTCTTTCTAAAACTTCTATTTCTTCTTCATCTTCTTTATTCAAATCAAGTTTTTCTAGAAAGTCATCTTCTAAACCTTCATCAAATATCTCAACATTTTCATCATTGTTGGTTGAATCTTTAGATATATTATTTGATTCATCAAATACAACATGAATAGATTCTTCAACCATTAATGTTCTTTTGTTATAAATTCTATAAGCCTTTGAATTCAATGAATATCCTAGAAATATTCCCTCATCACTTTTGGCATCAAATTTTCCTAAATTATCTTTTCCATTATTTAGAACAAAGCATTTGCAGCCAAAAGGATGGAAGTAACTAATATTAGGCTTCTTACCTTTGTAGAGCTCATAAGGAGTTTTCTTTAGCATGGGTCTTATCATAGCTCTATTGATTATATAACATGATGTGTTTATAGCTTCAGCCCAAAAGTACTTTGGCAAGTTATTTTCACATAACATGGTCCTAGCCATCTCTTCCAAAGTTCTATTTCTTCTCTCAACTACACCATTTTGTTGTGGTGTCCTAGGGGCTGAAAAGTTATGACTAATTCCTTGATCATTGCAATACTCATCAAATCCTATATTTTCGAATTCTTTGCCATGATCACTTCTAATGCTTGTTATTGTATATCCTTTTTCATTTTGAGTCACCTTTGAGTAAGTTATGAATTTCTCTAAGGCTTCATTCTTTACTCTCAAAAAGAACACCCAAGTGTACCTAGTGTAATCATCAACTATTACAAATCCATAGTGTTTTCCACCTAGGCTAGTGGTTCTAGTGGGTCCAAATAAGTCTAAATGTAGTAATTGAAGAGGCCTAGAGGTGGATACACTATTCTTAGGCTTAAAGGTTGTCCTCTTGTGTTTTCCTTTAACACAAGCTTCACATATTTCTTCATGATTAAAGGGTAGTTTGGGTAAGCCTACAACTAGATCCTTTCTAGCTAACTTAGATAGCACACTCATGCTTGCATGGCCTAGTCTTCTATGCCATAACCAAGATTCCTTTTTATTATCTACCATTAAGCATATGTTTTCATTTTTGAGTTCATTAAGATAGACAATATATATGTTACCTTGCCTATGACCTAGAAAGATCACTTTGTTTAACTTAGGATCTATAACATTGCATCTCATGCAATCAAAAATTACTTTGTAACCTTTGTCACAAAGTTGACTAATGCTTAGCAAATTATGCTTTAAACCCCTAACAAGTAATACTTTTTCTAAAGAGAAATGATTATTACCTATTGAGCCACTTCCTTCCACTTGGCCTTTGGAGTTGTCCCCAAAAGTGACTTCTCCACCAATTTTCGATTTGAAGGAATTGAAATGGCTTTTATCACCCGTCATGTGCCTTGAGCATCCACTATCTAAGTACCAAGCTTCTTTTGTTTTAGCTTTGTGGCTATGCTCAATCACCTACAACAAAAAGATAAACACACTCAAGTCTTAGGTACCCAAATTCTCTTGGGTCCTTGAAGGTTAGTAAATGCAATTCTTGATCCCATTGGGATCCATTTTGCTAATGCATTGCAGTCCTTGGAATGAATTACCTCTTTTGGAATCCATATTCTTTTTACAATTTTTCTTTTAAGATTCCTCATCTTTATATTGCAATAATGTGACTTATGTCCCTTCTTATTACAATATGAACAAGTAATTTCAGGTTTATTCATGCTCTTCCTAGCAATAAAACTCTTAAGATGGGTCTCCCTACTTTGTGCATTATACCCTAAGCCATTTTTGTCAAAAAATGCTCTTTGGGTTTCTAACATGCTATCTAGCTTTTGTTGCCCCATGTGAAACCTATTAAAGGAGTTATGTAAATTCCTATTTTTCTCCTTAAGGTCAGAAATTTCTAGATTTGCAATCTCTAGTTTCTTCTCACATTCCAAATTATATTGTAACATTATCTCATTTTCCCTTTTTAATTTAGATATTAACTTTTTATACTTCATGCTCATAGATTCATACTCTAATGCTAAATCATCAAATGCATCTTGCAGTTCGTCAAAAGAGTATTCATTGATATTAGATGTTACCTTCTCATCCTCATCAATTGCCATGAAGCATAGGTTGGCAATATCTTCATTTGATTCATCATCAGAGCAATCACTGTCACTCCATGTTGCTACCATCGCCTTCTTTTTATGAAACCTATCATTAGATCTTTTGAGAAGAGGGCAGTTAAACTTTATGTGTCCAGGTTTTTTACATTCAAAACACACAATAGAGTCTTTTCTACCTACTTCCTCTTGTTCTCTCCTATTGTTTCTCCTATTGCTATTACCAGCTCTCATCCTCATGAATTTATTAAATCTTTTGGCAAACATTGCCATCTCAATATCCTCCTCACTGCCACTCTCATTTTTAATTTCCTTTTCAGTAGTGGATTTTAGAGCAACACCCACTTTCTTGGGTGGCTCTTCATTTCTTTTAAGCTTCATCTCATAAGTTAGCAAGGAACCTATTAATTCATCTAAGGACAATGTGTGTGGATCCTTAGATTCCTCTATTGCTGTTACCTTAGCTTCCCATGACTTAGGTAAGCTATTTAAAATTTTCTTTACCATTTCAATATTAGAATATATTTTTCCTAAAGATTTTAATCCATTAATTATATCTGTAAACCTAGTGAACATATCACTAATGGATTCTTCTTCCTTCATTCTAAAGAGCTCATAATCATGTGTGAGCATACCTACTTTTGTCTCCTTCACTTGGGTTGTACCCTCATGAGTTATTGCCAATTTATCCCATATTTGCTTAGCATTATCACACCCGGAGACTCTATTATATTCATTAGGACCTAAAGCACAAAATAATGTGTGCATAGCTTTAGCATTTAGCTGTGCACATTTGATGTCATTAGAATCCCATTCATCTTCTTCTTTGGGAATATCTCTTCCCTCTATTTTCTTCGTAGGGATTTGAGGTCCCTTAACTATAATTCTCCATACTTCATAATCGTTTGCTTGAATAAATAGCATCATCCTAGTCCTCCAATAAGAATAATGTTCACCATTGAACATGGGAGGTCTAACAGTGGAGTGCCCCTCTCCTATCAAATTAGTTGCTACATTGTTATGAGCCATTTGATCGTTTCTACTCTTAGGAAGTTGTTCCTATGTGATTAGAGAGTCCTAGCTCTGATACCAATTGTTGGCTCTACCGAGAGGGGGGGTGAATCGGTTTTCTAACAATTATGGGAGATTTTAAAACAATCACAATTTAAACACAAGTGATAATGAATAAAACAGTGCAATATAACAATTTAATGCAAAGAGAGGGAAAGAGAAACAAACACAGCGACTTATAGAGGTTCGGCCAACTCTTGCCTACGTCCTCTCTCCTTGACCTTCTTGTCAAGTGGTTTCTTTCTCTCTTTCAACAGAGTTTACAAAGTTCCTTTTACAGGTTAAGGAATAACCTCTCTACCCTTAGCAATACAGAAAATGTATTCACCCTTTTACAATAACACTCACTGAGGAACAATCCTCTTTTCTTTTAAGGTGTGGATGAATACAGAATAAGGCTTTTTAGTGGGTAGGACTAACAAAGCTTGTAGTACATAAGCTTGTACAATTAATCTCAATAAAATGAGCAATAGAGATACAATGAATGAAAGAATTAAAGCTTGAGAATGTTTGGAATATTCAGTGATGGTCTCTCTCTTTTGCTTTGACTTCAATGCTTGGTTATATACTGAAGGTTGGGTAGTTGGAGCATTAAATGCAGTTTTTCCCGTTGAGATTTGAAGAAAATAGCCGTTGGGAACCTCCAGTGGTCAGACAGATCGATCTCCTATCTTGGCCAGATCGATCTCCTAGTTTTAAATCCTGCAATGACAAAGCACAAATACACAGGGAGATCGATCTTATACATTACAAGATCGATCTGTTAGTTTAAATAGGCAGAGGCAGATCGATCTGTCGAATAGGCAGATCGATCTCCTATCCTCTCTGTTTGAGGCAAGATCGATCTCTCAATATACCAGATCGATCTCTTAAGCTCTCTGACTTTGAGAAGATCGATCTCTTCCTTACCAGATCGATCTCCTAAGTTCTCTGACTTAGAGCAGATCGATCTCTTAACCCTTGCAGATCGATCTCTTTTTACCTTAAACCCTTTACACCGTTTTAAGGCTTGCCAGATCGATCTCTTCCATCATGAGATCGATCTCTCATCAAATAAAAACCCAGGAGATCGATCTCTCACACCTCAGATCGATCTCTCATCAGCAGAACTCTAAGTTCTGGTCCTGATATCATCTAAACATGTTTGTATACCATCTTAACATTATTGTTTTAACATGTTTTGTCATTTCAAAATACATTAACTCAACACTACATATTGTACTTAAGGTACATTTTAATATTTCATGTATCCAGACTAGAGTTGTATTTACAGACACTTGATGTACTATGATGTATAGGATGTATTAGGATAATTAGCTCGAAATCGTGGAATGTAAATGGTATGATATTTATTCATGAGATGATGAGATCCTAAGGTGTGGATTTAGGATTTATAAATTATGTATGATGATGCATGACACTGCACAAGAATGCACCCTTAATTGTAAATAGATGTGAAATAAAAGTTTTAATTTGCACTGTTTTTCATGCTTTCGAGGCGTCATAGATAGCCTAGGGAGATCTTGTCCACCAGCCTATATCATGTACGCTGCCGGCTTTATCAGGCTACTTCAAGTAATTTGGAGAGGGAGGAAAAAGGGTGAGCTCTCAAAACGTTCAGCAAGGAGGATAAGGGAAGTTATGAAAATCATCACCACAATCACAATATGATGGAAAATAATGAGCATGCAAGTCGTTATAGAAATAACTGTGTAAAACAATGGCATTAGCATAAAGCACGTGATAGAAATCACCAATCACATTCTATCATATCTCATTGTGTGATATAACTCACAGTAGTAAAATCACATCATCATCAAATAAATCGAGACTAGGCATTTATAAAACTCATATAAAATCAATGTCACGGCACATCACAACGATTGAACTCGTCCCCTAGGCGGACATCCCCAATTGAGGGATTTTGTCGACAATAATACACACATGGCCATGGTTCGCTGTAGACTTGATCAGAGTCATACAACCGTCAGTCTTACATGCTATCAAAGCACGGCCCAACCTTACATGCTATCAAAGCAATGCCACCTATCGCTACCGCGAACTGGGGTCATCTCACGTCACTAGGACGGAGGAGTCGGTCTTACGTGCTACTAGAGTACGGCTCGACCTTACATGCTACAAGAACAAAGCTCGATGTGCAATCTCATGACAAGCCATAGTCTCAGTAAAATCGTTTTGCCTTCACATAGTTCTCTTAGTGGTTATCACAAAACCTATTTTGGATTGTAACACATTGTGTTCACATTTACACAAAACCCATCAAATCAAGCTCAAACCGGCAAAACACTCACACAGTAAAAACATGTCATTGTTGTATATAAATCATTTTACCTTCAAGTAGAGCTCATGGCGGTTATCACAAAAACCCATCTTTGGTTATAAATCACATGTGTTCACAATTACACAAATCATATCGAAAATCGAGCTCAAACCGATAAAACACTCACACATTTATCAACACATCAAATCATCTCATAAAACATGCTCATTCGTCAAACTTTTTTTCATGCTTTTAAAACGTTTTCATTCACTAGAAAACTCACAAGCACAAATGGTTTATTTTCCTTACCTCTTGCACCTTGAGTGGTACAATATCCTCGCTCTTAGACTAGCCTCATTTCTCACGTTGGATTCTCGAGCTGTCCACACACATCATTAAATCATCAATACACCTCATTTTCATCTTCCATCTCTTTCCCTTACTCATTCTAACTCAACATTTTGGTTAACTCATAACCATCACAAAACATCCACATTAAATTTTCTAACTAAGCTCATTTATTGGTTTCATCATGCTTTAAACATCTCTAATCAAATGTCTAAACATAAATGTGCATTTATTCACAAATATACCCAATGATAATGCTTGAACCAAGGATCTTGTGAGCTTACCTAGCTTGTCCTCTCTTGACCAAGTTGTAGAACATTTGTCTCTTCCTTTTTGCTCAAGCCCACCTTTGATTTTCTAGTATGTTATTCTCCTTGCCAAGAGGAACAACTTTGCCTCTTGCCCCTTTGTCTAATTTTGTCTAGAATAGGGTGAATCTTAGAGAGAGAAAGTTTGGTTTGGGTGAAAATGGTGAATATTTGGTTTGCAGAGAGAGAAAGGCTCGGTTTCCAAGCAAAATCTCATGTTCCTTATATAGACAGGGCTTATGAGATCGATCTGGAATTGATATCTGCTCGATTCAACTGCTCCAAACTACTCCCTCAACAACTACAAGATCGATCTGGCCGAGGGTGGAGATCGATCTGCTCTTCATAAGATGTAACGACTCGTGACTTATAAAAATTCAGAGGAACTTTTTTTTAAACTCCGACTTGCAACTTAATCCTTTATTCACTTAGACTGTATTCCTGTTCAGTGTCAATCTTTTTTCTTACTTTTTATCCGTAATCATATTTAAGTTTAACATTTGGTCTTTATATAGCCGATAGAAATTTCGGTAGCATAACGACTATTATATAAGCCTACTCACCTGCAAACCAATTGTTTTTAACAATCCTAGATATCCACAAGTACCAAACATGCTTTACAAGTCATAACATCAAATTATTCTACCTATCCCAAACATGCTTTACAAGTCATAACATCAAATTATTCTACCTATCCCAAACACGTCTAGTTACTCCCAAAAATCAATCTTTAAAAATTTTTCACTTCATTTATCCTTATACAGATTATATCCCGATACATTACTTTCAATAGATGTTTGTGCATACAAATGATCTGGTAAAGAGATAGACATGTATACCTCACGCATGTACAAAAGGTAGTCTGGGGAAAACTCGTATCCGCCAGCCTATGTCGTCTACGCAGCATCTATCACTGTAGTTTCACTGCAACACATCTGAGAGGTAGAGGGGTGAGCTTTCAGGGAAAAGCCCAGTAAGAGAATACATTTAAAGTAGTCCTAATATGTAAAAGCATGCAAGAAATCATTCATGAAATAAACTTTGCCTCAAAAAAACTGATCATAAGTTTCTTTTAGAAACTAATATTTAGAAGATATGTAAACTTTCATTTCATGCATAGTCATCATAAGAAATTATGAAGCATAAGTTTCTTTAAATCAAATACATGCTTAACTATTTCATAAAATTTTCATCATTCATTGATGATTTCATAAAATCATCGTCATTCGTAAACGTTTCATAAAACATAATCATTCTTAAACATTTTGTCATAAATCATAATTGTTCATAAACATTTCGTCAAAATCTCATAAAAACAGTGTCATTCATTCATCATCATAAACACGTTCATAATTGTAATCTTCATTCATTCATAATCGTGAAGACTAGGCTGTAACTAAGTTATGCGATACATGTCATTCTCCGTAGAGAGTCAATCATACCTATGGCATGGTAAGGGGGCTGTAGACTGGATTAGGATCGTACAACAATCATAATCATAAACATGGGTAGTATCTTTTCATTCTTATTATATACTAGCACATAGCTAGGGCACGGGCACTGATGGCACTCGCCGTGCGGGAAACATACATACGTGCTGCGCGAGCACGAGATACTACCAGAAATCACTATAAACCACAAGTAGTGGGACATCTACCACACAGGTAGAGTCAAACGCTACTTGAGCCCTACGTACCGGCACTCGAGTGGTGGAGCCGAAACACCATGAGAAGTAACCATGCATGAAACTTATAGTCTAAAAAATTCTTCTCTTTTCTTGAATACTTTTGAAAATGTCAAAAGTTCCTTTCAAAGTATAAATATAGGTTTTCAAACCATCATAAAACTTTCATGCATTTTCATACTCCAAGAAATTCATTTCATATATAGATGCACTTAGTAAACATTTAATAAAACGAAGCCATGTTTCATAAATCATTCCGTAAGTATGAAAATAATCATAAATCATTTTAAAACATAACATTGCTTCGTAGAAATCTTTTTATCAATGCAATAAGGGTTCATATCGAAACTAAATTAAATTGTACTCCTTACCTCGATTTCTCTATACCATCTAACATTTTCAAATGCTGAGATTTCGCTCAGTCCGATTTACTCCCAATTCGGTCATCTGGAGTTGTTATGAATCACAAATCACTTATATTATTTTTTATAAACACGTACGCAGTGTAATTTCACTTCCAATAAAATTTTGGACTCAATTATTTTTATTGGGCCTTATAGTCTCTTATTGGGCCTACCTCTATCCTAAGCTCGTTTCAACTCCCTTATTCAATCCTTAAAATCCATTGAACTATTTAGACTCAATTACAATTTATGGGTCATCCATTAGGTCATTAACGAGTTTAGGCTGATTGTTACACAAGTTGGGCCCATTATAGATGTTTAGCTGATTACATGGCCTACTATAACCATCACGTCATTTTAAACCTTTTCTAATTTCTTTGGATAGTTCATAATATCGTTTGCGATAGTCGATTTTTCAAATCCGGTTGTAACTCAATTTATACGAATTTAATCCGAAAATTATGCGATTAATTGCTAACTCGTATATTTATACAATGGGTGGCAAGTGAGATTCGCTTACCCAAGATTTCATGATACCCACAAGTCGAGACTGATTTGAACTCTTGTTTGTCGCCAATTATCGAGCTACACATTTATATATTTTTTGGGTCAAATTTGATCAAATACATATTTTTATAATTATTCTGACAATTAAATTGGTCAATTCGACCACTTACCGGCTTACCCGTAACTCGACTGCATCGTCGAATTTTTCCTCTTTTTTTCTGGCTGAATCGGTTCAGTCCAGTTCAACCCGATTCAGATCGGTCCGGTTCCCCCCGGTTCAATCTGGTTCAACTTTCTCCCTCGTCGTTCGGAGCTTCGTCGACCGGTTCTTCGTCGGCTTTCGTCTCCAGCTTGTCCGAGAGGTAGTCCGGTGCATGGATCTGGGGTCGATTTTACTAAGGCTCGCCAAAAAGTGGCTGGTCCGGCCTCTTCTCCCCCCCAGCGTCGGTACCCATTTCTTTTTCTCCTGATCGGCGCCGTTTCTGGCCGATCTACGCTTGGATCGGTGCCGCTGTCGCCCCCTATGGCCGGAAGCGAGGCGTTCCCCCCTTCCTCGACCGCCGATCGTCTCCCTTTCCTCCCTTTTTCTCTTTTTCTTTGGTTTCACTCTCTCCTCTCTCCTTTTTGGTTTCTCCCGCCGGCTTCCATTTCCTCGTCGTTCCCCTTTGTTCTTCGGTGCCGACGGTGCTCCCCCTCTCGGCCACTTGCCTGGCGGCTCCTTCTCCAATGGCTCCCTCATCCCATCATCATTCTCTCAGCCAGAGAAGGGAATTTTGATTCCCTTCTTTTATTTTTTTAGTGTCGCGCGACACTATTCTCCCTTCTTTTTTTTAATTTCGATTTCTTTTTTTTGTTTTTTTATTTTATTTTTTTATTTTGTATTTTATTTATTATATTTTATATATTATTTAAATTACATTTTCAAAATAACAGATATATAATATATTTTTGTATTTATTTTTATTATTTTTAAATACATTTTTAATTTATCAAAAATGTATATATTTTTTTTATAACACATTTTCATTTAATCTTATTATTTAATTAAGTATAGGAAATTTTGCAGTGTTTACATAAGAAAACTAAGTGGAGATCGATCTGGCTTTGAATTGGGGATTGATCTCTTCCAGGCCGAGTGTTAAGGAGATCGATCTGCCCTTGTGACAAGATCGATCTTTGCTAGGCAAAGGCATTAGGAGATCGATCTGCTTCCTCATGAGATCGATCTGCCTGCCTGTTCTCGCACGTTTTCTACATTCTGGAGCTATGAGATCAATCTCTCATCCCTTAGAGATCGATTTAGCCTTCACAGGTTCTACTGCTGCTGCATCAATTGTAGAAAACTCAATGCAAAAACTCATCTTAATCCACCCCATAGTCCATATTTCGATCCATACACATTCAAGACTTAAAAGCTTCCTTTCCTTATACTTCGTTAGATTCAAAACTTGTGTGCACATTAACATATTATAATTACATTAACCAAATTACAATTCTCACTTAGCAAAACTCATAAAATTTACAGTTCTCACAATGCATATGAGGTGTGTATGGGGAATATGAACATATATAGTTTAAATTGTTAAAAAAAAATATTTATCAGACTGAGTATTGTCTTGACATAATATCGACTTGTAGCCCAATTGAAATGTGTATAATTCAGGTCGTTACATCATGTGCATAACATACAACTTTAATTCAAATAATACAAAATATTAAATAATAAATATTTAACAATTTTTTAAAATTCCAAAAAAATAAAAAAAATTAAAATCAAATTTTATTCCAAACTAGAGAAAACAATTGCGCATGAAGGAGATCCCAATCGGGATCTCCCACCTTCTTCAACCTCCAGTAGGGTCGGTTTGACCCGGCTGGATGTAGAACAGATCCGTTTCAGGTCTGTTTTTTAATTTTTTTTATTTTAACAACTTTTTATACTTATTTTCACCAAATTAATCATACATAATTGAAATTAAATGTGTATTCTACAATACCAATGCAAAAAAAGGATGAAAATATCAAAGAATTTGGACAAACCAAGCCAACAAGAATGAAACAATTCCACCATTAAAACTTAATCTTTATGTTCTTGGTTTTCTTTCAACCAAAACGAAAATTTATTAAACTTGTAACTATGTTTCATTTCAACCATAAAAGTTACAAGAAACAATTATCATTCATCAATTTGAATCAAAACATATACAAAATAAATGTTTTTGTTGAATTTTCAATTCGGGATTTAAAGAATTAAAACCCTTGATTACTTGAAACATGAAACTAACTCTAAAAAATTGTTTACAGATTTTTAACCTTTATTTTATAGGGAATAAAAACCCTAATATTTCAAATAATAATTTTAATTCTTAATGATTAAACATGAATTGGCTCTGATACTACTTGTAGTAAAATTTAATTACATAATATCCGTACCCAGGATCTCATGTTCAATTATCAAGAATATTAGAATATAGAAACATATCTGGATCCATTGGATTAATTGATTTGGGGTTAGCAGTTTTCAACGTCTAAACCTTACTTTATGAGAGAAAATCCTAACTCACTCACTGATGAGATATGAAAATGAGAAAAATTAACATTTAGACTGTGGACTATAACCTATTTATAACTGTAGTATACTTTATCCTATTTTGGCCTATCATTAAAATAGAATAAAATATTGAGTCTCTACACATTGCAATACTCATACTAATTGAGATGCTCTAAAGTCCAATAACTTTATTTGATCACTTTTAAATGGACTAAACAAATTAGATAGTTTGTAATGTACAATCAATTGATATATATATATATATATGCCTACATAAATAATTTCCCAACAATTGGGACCTGCAGAAGGGGAAAACAGGATCAACGAATGTTGAATTTAATCAATGAGATGCCTTTCGATGTTTAAGTCAGTAAGTATTTAAAAGGGAAAGAATGACAAAAAAAAAAGAAATAAAGAAATAAAGAAAGAAGAAAGCTTGCAAGAGAAGAAATGTCTCATTGAGATCTATAACCAAGGTTTATCTTAATGATTATTACTCTTTATTTAAGAAGATTTAAGTGTAAGGTTCGATTCTTCATTTCTTGCTGCATTTCAGTGTGAATTAAAGAAAGGTATTCTTGAGATCAAATAGGCTGAGATTGTTTAACCTTCTCCCTTGAAGCTCCTGTCTTATATATCCTGTCTTATATATACCTTGCTTCTGTGGTTTGCTGATGGTGTTTCATCTCAGGAAACTACATGTGTTAGTTAAGTGAAAAATTCCATTGTCAAACAGTTACAAGCTAAGTGGAGAATTCAATTATCACACGATTGTCAACTAAATGGAATACCACAAGTAGAATAGAAACCCTAGGCTGGCCTTGGCTTGTTAGCCTCATAGTCATAGGCTATCGACCTTGCTTATTTGATTGATTGTTTTATGTTCGGGCTTATGGGTTGGTCGTTCTGTGTATTAGCCCAGTGGACTTTTAGGGTGTAATAGTTTTTAACTTGTCATATAGTTAAATTAATATAAAAGTTATTTTATTATTTTATATAGTATTGTAAATTAGTTTTTAACTTTTTGGAAGTTGAGTTTATCATTAATTAACAATCACGGAAGTTGAGTTTCTTGCTACGTTTTGAATCGATATATTACATGAATCGATATATTATATGATAAGTTATAATAATAATTCAGTATTATTTTCATAGCATTTGTAATTATATGAAAATTACTTAACTCAAGTAATTAAATTAACAACTAAACTTAGATTTACACATAGTAAAATTTAAATATAAGATCTCAAAATCTCAAATTTTATTTCTTATGACTAAGTCAAAATCTCTGGCAGCTTTTCTTGACATGTTAATTGTGTTATTACTATACCAAAAAAATATTTTCTTTTTGTGGCTAATCATCTCAAAGATAAAAAGGTTTAGTTGAGGGTGGGTTTAGTGAAACTAGTGATATACAATAAGGAAAAGACAAAAAGTGGAATGGTTAAAATTACCTTTTCACTCTTTATTGTAATTTTTTATTTATTATTTTATTGAAATATATATATTTTAAATGATTATTTTTTTTTCAATTGTACCGAAATCAATCTCATCGTTCATTCAAATATGTTAGAATCTTTGAGAGGCATGATATTGTATAATGATAGGTGATCTTTACCATTGCATGATAAAAAACTATAAACATGTATGCAATTGTAACTGTTTTGTGATATTATTTTTAAAAGATAAAGGAGCAAGATTTTTATTAAATTATAAAAAAGATATGAAAAAAATCAGCTACGATACTAATAATAATAATAAAATTTAAAAATCATTTATGATACTAATATAAAAAAAAAAAAAGCTAAGTTATATTCACGCGAAATTAGATACAAGTAGCATCAATATATAATAATATATCTCTTTACTGTGAACTCTTGAATAGTGGGAATTGCCTGAATGATATATGCTATCGTCATGGAATGAAAACTTAGACCAACTTCTCTTTTTCGTCTTTTCTTTATTAATTGATCAGTTAGTATTTTATTTCGAATATCGATTAGATGTCTTATGTCTCCAACACCTTTGCCTGTTCCACAAATCTTTTATTTCGAATATCGATTAGATGTCTTATGTCTCCAACACCTTTGCCTGTTCCACAAATCTTTTATATCATTCAAATATTTTAATCACTTGAAAGGGTGTCTTGAATCATCCCATCACCAAATGAATGTTAATAGAAAGAACAGCGTTATATATTTTAATCACTTGAAAGTGAGGTAAGACATGGGAGATTGTCCAGATACATGAACATTGTCTCAACCTACCACCGACATCTCCCTGTCGTAGTAGGATCGATGATCATGCGAAAGTCAAGCCCTTTTCTCTTTTCATTGTATTTGTTATTGTATTTGTTAAGGCATCAAATATAAATATTATGTTTGTATTTGAATTTATATTTGATGCATTCAAAACATATAGGTTTTATACATTATTAATCAAATACAAAATATCAACTCATTAATAAATAAATTTTAAAATAAATTTTTTTTATTAATATATTTTTGAGTAATGATTAATATCTATTTTTAAAGGTCTATATATTTTTAACTTATCTCTTTAATGAGGTGACTAAGAATATAAAGATTTATACACAGTCAATCAATCGCAATGCCATCTGATCAATAAGTAAAATTTAAAAATGCAAATTATTAAAGTTTAAAAAAGCAAAGACCATTAAAAATAAGTTAAAAAATTTATTAATATTTATTTTTTAAGGCTTGCATTTTTTTTCAATTTTGCTTATTAACGAGGTAACAATTTTTAGTTAACTGACAGTGTATAGATCTTATATAGTGTGAGTGCATCAAACATAAAGTTTTAATGTTTGAGTTTATATTTGATGTATTGATAGTATATGATTTTTATACATTGTTAATCAATCATTAAGGGTCATTTCATTAATATATATATATATATATATTTATATATAAAGTATAAAAATGCATAGATTCTTAAAATTAAATTAAAAAAATTATTGATATTTATTTTTAAGAACTTGTAAAACTTTTAACTATTCTAATTGATAAGGTGATAATTTTTGATAATGTATAGATGTTATACACGATTAGTGTATCAAATATAAATTTTTAATTTTTGGGTTTATATTTTATAAACTAATAGTGTTATAATTTTTATACACGGTTAATTAATTACAAAGTGCTACTTAATTAATAGACAAAGTTTAAAAATACGTAAACCCTTAAAGGTAAATTAAAAAAAATATTAATATTTATCTTTTAAGAGCCCACAATTTTTTTAATTTTGCTAACTAATAAAGTGACAATTTCTAATTGATTAATGCTGTACATTATGAGAAATTCTAAATGCAATTAATTTTTTCTTCATACAACTTACATATATAATTGATAGTGGTCATATCATCAAAGTCCACGTGTACAAAGATCGACCAACAAGAAACTGTCACGTGTCAAAAACAAATAGAAGAGACATAAGCCACGTGGCAGGTAAAGAGAAGCGGCGACACAGTAACTGGAGTGGGCGATAGAGTTTATGCGAAAGAGTCTCCAACGGCAAAGTCTCTTGGCAACGCAGTCTCTAGGCGATAGAGACTTTGCGGTAGAGTATGAACACGACAGAGTAAGCCGCGATAAACCTCTACTGCACGGACCGCGACAGAGCCCTACCGCAGGGACTGCGATAGACCTCTACCGCATGGACCACGACAGAACTCTACCGCCGGGACTACGATAGAAGTATGACGCAGTTTTTCGGTAGAGGTTCACGTAACTCTGCCGCATGTTGAACTCATCCGCAAGTCGTCCAACTCCAAGTCGCGACAGAGTATCTAATAACTCTGTCGCAGCCCAGACACGCGCCTGGGCCTCAGACCCGAATCCTATAGTTATGGGTCTAAAATATCCTCAAACCCGAAAAGAACATGAAGCCCGACTTGATCCTAGAAAAAGTCTATAAATACATCAGGTACAGAAAAGGTGAATCTGATCTCTTTTTAGATGCAAAAACTCTGCTAAAAGAACTTTCTAACTTAAGCATCGGAGTGCGCGTGCAGGGACAGATCCCTGCACCTCTCTGATTTTTATTGTTTTTGCAGAAGATTCGATACACGTGGAAAGAACCGTATCAGCGTCACCTCGTTGTCGTTTAGTGCAACATCAATTGGCGCCGTCTATGGGAATCAGAATAAAAAGTCAGATTCCCTATTAAAATGGTGAGGACACGTTCTATAGCAAAAAATCTAGGGGAAGAGAATTCTATGAGTCCCCCTGTCAGATCAGAGCAAGGACAAAGGCAGAATGAAGAGGGTGGCAGAGTGGCCTCGGTTTCTCTCGATGAATTTGAGGCTCTGAAGCGTCAGAATGAGGAGACGACGACAGCGTTGAGGGCTATGGTGAACTTCTTCAAAAACGCTCTCCCACAATTTAGCTTACCCCCAGAAGTGCAACTGATGGTGGGGGAAAACATCCCGAGGCAAACTTAAGAGAGAGGTCAACCCTCCACCATGGTAAATGCTGGACAAGGAGAAGGAGCGCAGAATACTGTCGATGGACTGATTCCGAACTTTGCCGCAAGTTTGGAGGATAACCCTGCAACAACCTTGAGAATAAACTCTACCGTATTTCAGAGGAAGCGCCCCATGGCAGGGCTACGGGAAGTGAACCCCGTCGCAGGTCTGAGGGGAATGAATACTGCTGCAGACCCGACTAAGCAGAGTTCTCCCGCGGAGAACAGGCAGCTGAGTTCTCCCGCAGAGTATAGGCGGCAGAGTTCTCCCGCGAAACGTCAACGGCAGAGTTCTCCCGCGGAACACAGGCAGCAGAGTTCTCCCGCAGAGCGTAGGCGGCAGAGCTCTCTCGCAGAGAACAGGCGGCTGAGTTCTCTCGCAGAGCGTAGGCAGCAGAGTTCACCCGCGGCATATAGGCGGCAGAGTTCTCCGCATGGCACAAGACTTCTTCAGAGGAGTTGGGGCACGAATTCAAAGATCACAGGTCTGGGGAACGACGGAGACAGAAGAGTCCTGACCCTCGAGACTATTTCGAGGGTACCAGGTCAAATCACGAAATGGGAGGTGCTGGAAGGAAGGATACAGGGCAGGCCCATAGAGGCCGAGAAACCTTAAACGAGGAAGAGATACTTAGTCGGGGAGCTGAACATGTGTAAAGTCTCCGGAACACAGGAAGAAGGAATGCTTACCACTCGGACTCTTCTAGTCCCGAAGGAAGGGGAGCGTACTCGACTCGAGGGTCAAAAAATGTGGAGAAGGTTGTCGAGAGGATTTTAGAAAAGAGGAAACCGGTGTCTCCTGATGATAGTCAGAGAAGGAGAATTCCATTCAGTCCGGAGATTATAGACAAACCCTTGCCGAAGAAGTTCAAGATGCCTTCTATAGCCACCTATGCAGGCAAAGCAGACCCATACGATCACATACAAAGTTATGAGTCCCTCATGTTGCTACATGGATGGGAAGATGGAATCATGTGCAGAGCCTTTTCGCTTACACTGTCCGAGCATGCATTGAAGTGGTTTAATAGGTTGAGCGAAGGTTCTATCTCATCCTTCGACCAATTGTGAAATGAATTTTTGAGAGCCTTCATGATCAATAGCCAGAGGAAGAATGACGCTACTTATCTGATCACTTTTAGGCAAGGGAACAAAGAATCCTTGAAGAGCTATGTAGATCGTTTTCGAGATGCAACCTTAGAGGTGAAAGATCTACCAGTAGGAGTAGCCATGGCTGCAATGCTGCAAGGGACAAAATCTGAGAAGTTGCAAGAATCCCTCTCCCTCGATCAGCCGATGACACTTTTCGATTTGTTTGCTAGAGCCAATAAATATGTGACTCAAGAAGAAGCGATGAAGATGATACAGTCCCGAGAGACAAGGGAAGGAAGAAAAAGAGAGAGAGAGATGTACCTGAGAGAAGCTCTCCAAGACCTATCAGATTAGACAAGGCTCCTAGACTCAGGTATGAAGGTTATACCAAATTGAATGAGCCTCGCACCACGATACTAGCAGCTATTGAGGGGACGGGATTGTTGGAATTCCCCAGAAAGAAGATTGGAGATGTAGGGCGAAACCCTGACGCCTGATGCGAATTTCATGCCGCTCACGGTCACCTCACGGAAAGATGCAGAGATCTGATGGATCAGCTAGAGAGACTAGCTAGAGAGGGGAAAATTAATCGCTTCCTATGGAGAAGTAGGCGAAGGATCCGCGGAATGTGCAAAATAATGATAGCAGAAGAAATAGGCCAAGGAACGAAGTAGTTAGGCCTATCCCCCGGGGTAATCAGCTAGATAATAAACCTACCGCCCCGGTAATAAATGTTATCGCAGGAGGAGAATCGATGGCAGGAAACTCCTCTGCTTCCCGTAAGAGTTACGCAAGGCAAGTATACCAGGTTCATGCTGTGATGGAAGAGAAGGTAGATGAAGAACCTATTGTATTCACTCCGACAGACAAGGGTGATATTGTCGTGCCTCGTGATGATCCCATGGTAATATCCACAGTGGTGGCGAAACATCCGGTTAGCAGAATCCTAGTCGATAATGGAAGTTCGGTGAACCTAATCTATTGGAATTGTTTCGAGAAAATGAACATATCCGCAGATAGATTAAGACCTGTTATGACGCCATTATACGGATTTACGGGTGAAAAGGTGAAGGTGGCCGGGTCCATAAAGTTGCCTGTGACTTTAGGAGAAAGCCCAAAGGATGTGACCCGATAGGTATTGTTCATGGTTGTAAGGTTAACCTTAGCTGCTTACAACATGATCCTAGGAAGGCCTGTACTGAATGATATGAGGGCGGTGATATCCTCTTGTTACTTGCTTATGAAGTTCCCTACTCCCAACGGGGTTGGGCAAGTACGAGGAGATCAAAGGAGGGTTCGTACTTGTTATATTGCTTCTACCGCCAGCAAAGGAGTACAGAGAAAGGAGACTTTGTGCATAGATGACCCGCCCAAGCCCCAGCCTGTAGAGAAAATGGAAGCCATTGAGCTAATCAAAGGGGATGAAGAGAAGAAGGCATTCATTGGGACTCAGCTAAATGAACAAGTAAGGAGGGAGATAGTTGAATGCCTGAGGAGAAATTCGGATGTTTTCACTTGGACCCCAGCTGACATGCCCGGGATTAATTTTGAAGTGATTTGTCATGAGCTTAACGTCTCACTCGGGCATAAACCTGTCAAGCAGAAGAAGAGGAATTTTATCCCGGAAAGACAGAAGGCAATCACTGAAGAAATTAATAAACTCTTAGAAGCCGGATTCATTAGAGAGGTCTACTACCTTGAGTGGCTGGCCAACGTAGTGATGGTGAAGAAATCCAATGGGAAGTGGCGAATGTGTGTAGATTTCACTGATTTGAATAAAGCCTGCCCTAAAGATTCGTACCCCTTGCCTCGAATAGATAGGCTTGTGGATGAAACGTCCGGATATGAACTCCTCAGTTTTTTAGACGCTTTCTCCGAATATCATCAAATTATGCTCCACCCAGAAGATAAGAGAAGACTTTTTTTATAACCGACGATGGAACATACTGCTATCGGGTAATGCCGTTCGGTTTAAAGAATGCTGAAGCCACATATCAGCGAATGGTGAATAAAGTGTTTAAAGATCTTCTGGGAAATACCATGGAAGCCTATGTGGACGATATGATTATCAAGAGCCGAGAAGGAGAATCTCATGCTCATCAGATGTCCAAGGTATTCGAGGTGCTGAGAAGATTCAATATGAAGCTAAATCCCGGCAAGTGCTCATTCGGGGTGAGATCAGGAAAGTTCTTAGGCTTCATGATCTCTGACAGGGGTGTCAAGGCAAATCCTAAAAAGGTACAGGCCATTATCGACATGAAGCCCCCAACCACAGTGAGAGATGTCCAAAGGTTGACAGGCAGAATAGCAGCTCTGAATCGCTTTTTATCAAAGTCTGCAGAAAAGAGCTTGCCATTCTTCAAAACTCTGCGGGGAGGAAAGAATTTCGAATGGACAAGTGATTGTCAAAGAGCTTTTGAAAACCTCAAAGAATATTTGAAGCAGTTACCTTTATTGACAAGACCTTTGGAAGGGGAACAATTATATATGTACTTGGGAGTCGGTGATTTCGCCGTCAGCGCGGTACTACTGAAGAAAGATGAAATAGTGTACCGCCCCATCTACTATGTGAGCAAGGTACTGTTGGACCTAGAGACCCGTTATCCGCTGGCCAAAAAGCTAGCATTGGCCCTTGTGATGGCCTCGAGTAAGTTGCGCCCTTATTTTCAGGCACACTCCATCACTGTCTTGATGGATCAACCGTTAAGACAAATCCTTCAGAAGCATGAACACTCAGGGAGACTAGTGAAATGGGCAGTGGAACTTGGAGAATACGATATCACGTTCCAACCTAGGCAGGCTATCAAAGGTCAAGCTCTGGCAGACTTCATAGTAGAATGTACTAGCCCGAGCGACAACGATGGGAAGGAAACTCAACCGTGGTTACTGTACGTCGACGGGGCATCAAGTGCAAATGGAAGTGGAGCAGGTGTAGTCTTGGTATCACCGGAAGGAAAATCCTTAGAATACTCTTTACGGTTTGGGTTCCCTAGTTCGAACAACATGGCAGAGTATAAGGCTTTGGTAGCCGGAATCAGGCTGGCAGAGAAGTTGCAAGTTCACCACTTGGTAGCACACAGTGATTCTCAATTGGTGGTAAACCAGTTCAACGGGTAATATGAGATTCGAGAGCCAATGCTGGCCCCTTACCTAAAGAAAGTCTAATCTCTGGCTCAGACTTTCAAGAACTTCAAGCTGATACAAATCAATCGGTCTGAAAACACACACGCAGATTCATTGTCTAAGTTAGCCTCTTCCAATGAGACAGGAGGAAGGATAGTGAAGGTGGAGAAACTCGAGCGGCCTAGTATTGAAGAGGTCGAAGTGTGTGACATTGAAATGGGGGATGACTGGGAATCTCCATTCAAACAGTATCTCACTGAAGGTACACTCCCCCAAGATAAGGACGAGGCTCGTCGCTTAAGGATACAAGGGGTGAAGTTCACGCTAATCGACGGGAACTATACAAAAGGGGGTATTCATCACCTTTGTTAAAGTGTCTGGGGCCAAAGCAAGCAAATTATGTCCTAGCTGAGGTGCACGAAGGAATTTACAGTGAGCACTTAGGAGCTAGAGCCCTTGCTGCTAAGATACTGCGATCGGGATTCTATTGGCCGACATTGAAAAAATATGCGGTGGACAAAACCCGCAGGTG
The DNA here is from genome assembly GCA_033439115.1 of Firmiana major. Classification (NCBI taxonomy): domain Eukaryota; kingdom Viridiplantae; phylum Streptophyta; class Magnoliopsida; order Malvales; family Malvaceae; genus Firmiana; species Firmiana major. The sequence continues at coordinate 87,398,160 of CM065896.1, read as the reverse complement.
TGACAAATGCCAAAGGTTTGCTTGCGCCAATAACAACGGCCCCAGTGACTCCCTCTCAGAGTACGATACAACCAATTCCTTTGGCACAATGGGGATTGGACATTCTGGGGCCTTTCCCATTGGCCACGGGTCAAAGAAAGTTCCTGTTAGTTGCCACCGATTACTTTACAAAGTGGATTGAAGTAGAGCCCTTAGCTACAATCACGAAAAAGAAAGTGGAAGCGATGGTGTGGAAAGATATTATCTGCCGGTTCGGAATCCCACGCATCTTAAATGCTGACCACGGAAAGCAATTTGATTGTGACGCCTTTCATGAATTCTGTAAGCGCCTTGACATTCAGCTAAGGATTTCTTCTGTATCATATCCTCAAGCTAATGGACAGGCCAAAGTCAGTAATCGGACTATCCTTCATGGGTTGAAGACCAGATTAGACAAAGCTAAGGGGGCATGGGTGGACGAATTGCCTAGTGTCTTATGGGCATATCATACTACTAGTCGGGTATCGACTGAAGAAACGTCGTTTAGCCTCGTATATGGCACCGAAGCATTGATTCCCGTGAAAATTGGAGTACTGTCACCCAGGGTGGTGCCTTTAGTGGAAGAAAAGAATTCACAAGGACTAAGGGAAAGCCTAGATCTGCTTGGTGAGCATAGAGAGGCCGCGACTATTCGGTTGGCATCCTATCATCAGAGGGTGGTCAACTACTATAACAGCCAGGTGAGAGATAGACCGATGTTCGAGGGGGATTTGGTGCTCAGAAAGTCACATATCACGAATGCCTTGAGGGAAGACGAAAAATTCAGAGCCAATTGGGAAGGTCCATTCAGAATTAAACAAAAGATCGGGCCCAACACCTGCATCTTGGAAACTCTGCAAGGGAAGAAAATAGGGAAAACATGGAACTCAAATCACTTAAAATTGTATTTGAACTAATCATTATGTTTTCCTTCTTGAACCTTATATTCTCACATTATTGTTATTTGTTTACACTGTCACAAGATACTATTATCCAATTATTATGCAGATTGTTCTTTTATTATATCTCCAGCTTTTATATATCTAAATTTTGTGACAGGATACAGACGAGCCGTAAGAGCCTGAGGCGCAATGCGTCACTGTGGCCAGGCGTAAAATCAGACGAGCCGTAAGAGCCTGAGGCGCAATGCATCACTGTGGCCAGGCGTAAAATCAGACGAGCCGTAAGAGCCTGATACGCAATGCGTCACTGTGGCCAGGCGTAAAATCAGACGAGCCATAAGAGCCTAAGGCGCAATGCGTCACTGTGGCCTGGCGTAAAATCAGACGAGCAGTAAGAGCCTGAGGCGCAATACGTCACTGTGTCCAGGCGTAAAATCAGACGAATCGTAAGAGCCTGAGGCCTAATGCGTCACTGTGGCCTGGCGTAAAATCAGACGAGCCGTAAGAGCCTGAGGCGCAATGCGTCACTGTGACCTGGCGTAAAATCAGACGAGCCGTAAGAGCCTGAGGCGCAATGCGTCACTGTGTCCAGGCGTAAAATCAGACGAGCCGTAAGAGCCTGAGGCCCAATGCGTCAGTGTGGCCTGGCGTAAAATCAGACGAGCCGTAAGAGAGTGAGGCGCAATGTGTCACTGTGGCCAGACGTAAAATCAGATGAGCCGTAAGAGCCTGAGGCGCAATGCGTCACTATGGCCGGGCGTAAAATCAGACAAGCCGTAAGAGCCTGGGGTGCAATGCGTCACTGTGGCCGGGCGTAAAATCAGACGAGCCGTAAGAGCCTAAGGCGCAATGTGTCACTGTGGCCTGGCGTAAAATCAGACGAGCCGTAAGAGCCTGAGGCGCAATGCGTCACTGTGGCCTGGTGTAAAATCAGACAAGCCGTAAGAGCCTGAGGCACAATGCGTCACTGTGGCCAGACGTAAAATCAGATGAGCCGTAAGAGCCTGAGGCGCAATGCGTCACTATGGCCAGACGTAAAATCAGATGAGCCGTAAGAGCCTGAGGCGCAATGCGTCATTATGGCCGGGCGTAAAATCAGATGAGCCGTAAGAGCCTGAGGAGCAATGCGTCATTGTGGTCGGGCGTAAAATCAGACGAGCCGTAAGAGCCTGAGGCGCAATGCTTCACTGTGGCCTGGCGTAAAATCAGACGAGCCGTAAGAGCCTGAGGCGCAATGCGTCACTGTGGCCTGGCATAAAATCAGATGAGCCGTAAGAGCCTGAGGCGCAATGCGTCACTGTGGCCTGGCGTAAAATCAGAGGAGCCGTAAGAGCTTGAGGCGCAATGCGTCACTGTGGCCAGGCGTAAAATCAGAGGAGCCGTAGAGAGCCTGAGGTGCAATTGCGTCACTATGGCCAGGCAATGGAAATATAAAGGCCGTAAGAACTGAAGACGCACTCGCGTCATGATGGTCAGGCCTCAGAAAAAGGTATGTTTATATGTAAAATTCTTTCTGAAAATATATCTTTCTATCAAGAATTGGGGAGCATATACGAATAAACAAAACAAATATAAATATACGAGTAAAACAAATAAACAGATAAATAATGATAAATGATAAATAGCAGAGCGATGCGATACGAAACATGAACAGAACTTTGACTTTATTTATTTAAGAAAATCTTTACAAGTACATCCAACAAAAACAAAACTACAAAATATTCAAAAAAAGATCAACAAAACGACAGAATGTTCGAAAAGAAAAACAAAAAACAATTCAATCTGCATGAGGAGGCGGCTGGGGATCAACTGCCGATGGACCCTCGCTCTCTAAAGACTGCTGACCATCTTCCCCATCCAAGTCGTCGAGAGCACCAATAGGTTCAGGAGCATCGTCCAGGCTCACAGGCTCCCAAGGACCGGTAAGGTTTGCAAGATCATCTTGCGCCGTCCTCTTAAAAAGCTCATCAGGAGGTTCAGCCCCCGGTTCATACTTAGTCCAATCAGGAGTTTCAAACAGTATCGCCTCGCGTGTATATTGAAGCTCAGGGAATTCTTCGCCTTCCCTATGCTTCTCTAACCAGGATCTAGCAAGATAAAATCCATATTTCACATATGGATTCAAAAAATCCTCCTTTCGCCTCAAGCAATCCTTAGAAAGACAGTACTCCTTCACGGCTTCCGCCCTGATGCTATCAATCTCCGCTTGAGTTAGAGAAGGAGTAGCCCGACTTTCTAGTTCGGATACATATTGCTCGAGCTCCTGATTATGATCAATTAAGGACCCATATTTAGACTGCATGCGATCCAGTTCGGCTTAGGCTTGTTGAAGATCTTCATGAAATTTGTTAGACCTAGCCGCCTTGACAGTAAGATCCCCCTTGACCTGATTCAAATCTTGGCGTGCCTTCAAGAGCTGATCTTCTAAGTTTCGTACCACATCTGGAAGCCTAGATAAGTTGTTAACAGTATTTGACAATTCCATGACTTTGTCCTTCAACTCCCGGATCTCCTTGTCAGCTCGCTCCCGATAGGCTCGATGTTGAGCGTTGTTGGCCACAGTCCTTTGAGCAAGCTTAAAAGAAATACAAAAAGTCAAACTCAAAGTACAACAAAAAGAAATTAAATGAAAAAAGAACGTGAAGATTACCCTCAGCACCTCCACATTAGCTAAGTCTTCTCCCTCTGGATAATTCCTGAATATTCGAGCTTCGTCCCTCGGGAGAATAGTGGCTCAACTCAGTCGAGATGCCACCCCGGGAGAATCCAACGTATCATTGTCACGAACTCTCGGGTAAACCCGAAACTCAGACCCCCTCATGATGTAACCACCGTCTACAGGGTAGGATCTCTCATCAACAGGACCTATCCTTGGGAGAATTGGCCTAGTCCCCATTGACGGCTCGATATACAAATGCCTCCGATTCTTTCATTGAGACAGAATTATATTGCACTCGGCACGCTCCTCAGATCGAGACCGTCCAAATGAATCAGAAGCCCTCCGCGAAGAGGAAGGAGCCCTCCCTCTATCTCGAGAAGGATCCCTTTGTTCCGGGGGAGGGGGCATCACTTGTCTAGGAAGAGGTGGAGTCCGAGCCCGAGGCAATTGAGGAGGAACTGGTGCCTCACTGGGAGCATCATCAGCTAAGCGAGGCCTCTTTCTAGTGGGGTCACTAGACGGACCGCCCTCCGAACCTTGACGTGCCAAAGATCATCCAAAATGGCTCATTTCTGCAAAAAAGAAAAAGAACAAATAAGTGGTCAAAAACGTAGTCAGAACCAACAAACAATGAAAAGCATGAAAAGTTACCATCAGGAGAATCAAAATGCTCCTGAAGGGACTCTATGTTTATCATATCATCATCAGGAAGAACCATGAAAGTTGAACCAAATCCTTCCTAGTCATTCAAATCAGCTAAAGGTTCGCTGTCGGAACTAGATTCTATATTTGTACTCCCTATATCTTCTTGCGATCTTAAAAGTACCGGGTTCAACTCAGAGAGAATCGAGGATGAAGGATTTGAGGGAGGAACAGAAGGGCCGATAATAGGGACGGGACCCACACCCCAGCCAGCAGATATCAAATTTTCATTTGATAAAAAACTGTCAAGACTAATGGGACTATCAACTAATAACCTATTGACGTCTAAGGACAACTGTTCTCTAAGTGTAGAAATTCGGGGGCCCTTGGGGATTTCACGCCTAGTTTCCCAACGAGTTGAGAAATCCAGGCCCCCAGGCGTCTCCACAATAAGCCACTCCGATTCAAAACCGTGAAGCTTATTGGCGGGTTTTTCGAATAACCTGTTTTCAAATCCAGGCTTATACACCCGCTGAAGTGAATAAGGAACTAAACCGGGGCTACCTCGAAACCTAAAAAAGGCATCAAGAAGGGGAAGAGACGGAGAGACACCCCTTAGTCGACAATGCACGGTAAATCCTATTAATTGCATCCATGCGTGAGGATGCAGTTGTCCAGGGGCAATCCTGTGCGTCCTAAGGAAAGAAGCCCCAAAGTCGGATAATGGAAAACGGAGTCCTAACTCTAAGGATGCCCTGAAAATAACTATCCCGTCAGACACACTACGTATATCATTTTCTTGGGGGTTTGGAAGCCTATAGGAGTATCCATCAGGCAAAGGAAACCTAGACATAAGGTCTTGGATGTCAACTGCCTTCAAAGTTGATTTGACTCCTAGCTCTACATGCTTCCCTACACCATGACCAGCCATTTTTTGAGGTTCAAGGAAAAACACGAACAAAAAACTAATGGCGACAGAGTTTACCTAACAAAAAAGTAGGAAGACAGTAAACTATAGTATTAAAGCGTTTGCAATAGAAGTACGGCAAGCAAACATGGGGCGACAGAGTTTTCGTCCACGCGACAGACTCGCGACACAGTGATGGACTATGCGATAGAGGTGCGGAAGAGTATCAGCAACCCGCGATAGAGTAGCGGCAGAGTGGCGACAGAGTTGCAGTTGACTAGCGGTAGAGTTGCGACAGAGTACTTGGAGAGTGTGCGGCAGAGTGATCTTAAGCGAGGGAACTCAGTAGATGCCGTGATGGCTGGGAGCTTATATATATAGCCGCGGCTGCGTCAACACGTGCACGGGAATCCGCACATGCTCTGGAACAGTGAATCAAGAATACTCTTTCGCAGGAAATATTCCTACCAAAGAGTGGGGAGCAATTGATAGTGGTCATATCATCAAAGTCTACGTGTACAAAGATCGACCAACAAAAAACCGCCACGTGTCAAAAACAAATAGAAGAGACATAAGCCACGTGGCAGGTAAAGAGAGGTGGCGACACAGTAACTGGAGTGGGCGATAGAGTATCTAGGCGATAGAGTTTATACGAAAGAGTCTCCGGCGGCAGAGTCTCTTGGCGACGCAGTCTCTAGGCGATAGAGACTCTGCGGTAGAGTATGAACGCGACAGAGTAAGCCGCGATAGACCTCTACTGCACGGACCGCGACAGAGCCCTACCGCAGGGACTGCGATAGACCTCTACGGCACGGACCGCGACAGAGCTCTACCGCTGAGACTGCGATAGAACTATGCCACAGGTTCCGCGGCAGAGGTTCACGTAACTCTACTGCATGTTGAACTCATCCGCAAGTCGTCCAACTCCAAGTCGCGACAGAGTATCTAATAACTCTGTCGCAGCCCAGACACGCACCTGGGCCTCAGACCCGAATCCTATAGTTATGGGTCTAAAATATTCTCAAACCCGGAAAGAACATGAAGCCCGACTTGATCCTAGAAAAAGTCTATAAATACACCAGGTACAGAAAAGGTGAATCTGATCTCTTTTTAGATGCAAAAACTCTGCTAAAAGAACTTTCTAACTTAAGTATCGGAGTGCGCGTGTAAGGACAGATCCCTGCGCCTCTCTGATTTTTATTGTTTTTGCAGAACATTCGATACACGTGGAAAGAACCGTATCAGCGTCACCTCGTTGTCGTTTAGTGCAACATCAATAACAATTTTTTTTTTCATTTTTAATGTGGTTGTAAGGAAAAAATATAATTATATTTAGCTACTGTGATGCATTATGACTGTATTAAATATAAACTCTTAATGATTAAAGTTTAAAGTTTATAGTTAATGTTGTTGTACTGAACATAAAAATGTCATTGGATTTGGAATCTATTAGCTGTAAAATACAGAAAATATTGTGGGCTTCAAGGTCCTAATAAAATAGTTGAAAACAGGCGTGAACGTTACGGTCTTTCCCCAATAATTGAAGTCGGGAATAGGGGAAAAGAAAATTACCAAACAAACAAAACCCAGTTTTGTCGGGAATTTCATACCACAGGAACCTTCTATAATTTGTAAATGGCGTTGCAAGCCTCGGAGCCAAATGAAAATTTGTCCTCTGTTTTCAAACTGAGATTAGAGAAAAAAGGTTGGGACCTCTGAGAGACGACCCGGGTTTTGCACCTAAGTAGTATTAGAAAATGAGTAATTATCGAAACTTTGAAATGTTGTGCGAGTACTGAAGATGGGGAAACGAGGAGCATAACAGGTTTGGTGTTTGCTGCTTTCACTTGATGTATCGGAAAATCGTCTTTTGGCATTTGGTAGCATCGTTTTGCTGCCTCCGATGCAATGTCTTGTCACTGTATGTTAAGTGTGATCGGAGGCTCGTTGTCACATGTACGGTACAAGACTTCATGCTACACCGATGCTCGGGGCCCTCAGATAAGGTAAACTCGAAAGGAGAAAATTTGTCCGTGCCTAAATAAAATAAATAAATAAAACTTTTATTATAGGGCGTGAGTATATTTAGGTTGACAAAAAAATTAATTTTGATAAAAATAATAATAATGAGATTAATTATTGTAATGATAAAATTAAAATTTGTAATGAGATATGCGTTACTAAAAAAAAAAAAATTTATACACTATGTTTAAAAATCGTAATCTTTGAAAAAAGATTACGTTTTAACGATAAAAATATATTCTGACGTCTTTTTTCAAGTATCATAAATTACAATTTTTTTAACATAATTTAATATATGATATTAAATTACGATTGTTATCGTTGAATATTATCAATATTAGACTACGGGTAATAAAAATCGTACTTTTTTATTCTATAAATTAGTTTACGTTTTTTAATTTAAATTCATGATTTTTTTTATAAAGATAAATTACGTTTCAAATTTTTAACTGTTGTTTTTTTAATTAGATAATTCGTTTTTGTTTTGCAGAAAACCCATTTATATTTTGTATTTTTTTCTAAATAGTAGATTATGTTTTATCAAATACAAGGCTATCAAATATGGAAAACTACTGTACATTGTAAACTGTTTAATTTCATCTACAAATTATATCATTAAAAAATAAAAAAATATTACTACTTAATTAGCAAAAATAAAATTTCATGTAACATATTTTATTAAACAAATGGTAACAATAGTATTAATTAATCAAATATCACATTTTCATAATAATAAACTATTTTGAGTACAAGTATAAAATGTGAAAAAGTAACATACGTGTAATCTCCCTTATACTTCATCACCAGTTGTAAGACCTCTAACTCGTGTACTTGACACTTAATTTTAATGTTAATGTATGAATTAGCTTATGTAGGGAACGGAATTGGTTTCGGAGTGATTAGTAATTTAACCTTTGTAATTTAATCGGGTGTAGGAGCCCAATCTAATAAGATAAAGTCATAACCTGAAGTTAGTTTAACCTTACTGTAGCTATATCATTGAAGTCCAATTAGTATAATTTGGATAAAATTAACATATTTTCAAGATATTTAAAGTAATAAAATTTATATAAATAATAAAACATAATTAAAATAAAAACTTTATAATTTAGTAATAAAATTTGAAATATATACATGTTAATATATATATATATATATATATTTATTTAGGTAAATTGAAATATATATATATATATATATATATATATATATATATATATATATATATATATATAAAAGAAGCAGAACGAAAGCCAAAAACCCAATTCTTTTTCCACCTCCTTCCTCCTCTGCTTCGCGAAGTCCAGCCAAGGTGAAGACCTCGTTTCCTTTCTTCCCCAAGCCCACAACTATAAAAAAAAGGAGAGAGAACCGACAACCCTTTACCATTTTCCCGTCTTCTTCTTCCTCTGTTACCCGCACCCAGTAAAAAAAAAAGAAAAAGAAAAAGAAAAGAAGACCCACATTCCCTTTACCTGAACCGAGAGCCATGAGAGAGAGGAAGCTGGGTTTAAGCTGAAACAAAGTGGGAAAATCAGTAGATTATCTAGGTTTCGTGCTTAGGTTGGTGTAGGGAGAGATTTTTGAAGAAATTTTAAGAAGGATTTCAGTTTGCACAAGTAGAGGCTCGGCCAAGACGAAAACTAAGGTGAGCAATTGTTTTCTAATGAAATTTCTATGTAATTATAGTTGTAGAAGTATGAATCATTGAAAAAAAAAAATCAATTTTAAATAGTAGATTTGAAGAAATTAGGTAAAGTTACGGTTTGTAATTTAAGAAAAATTCGGCGGTGTTGATAATTATATTAGAAACTGAATTTTTGGATAAAAATTTATGAATATATTTAAGTTGAAATTAGTGGTTATGATGCCAAATTTCATCTATTGTTGAAATTCTAATATGAGCATTAGTACGGAGTATTCAGCCATTTAAGAATAACTAGAGACAACTTGTTTTGCTGGAAATTGAAGATTAAATTAGTAAATTCAAGTGTAAACAATATAGTTCTAGGATTTGCATGACTAAAATAAAAGCTATGTAATAGGGAGTAATGGATAATGGGTTTCGGCCATGGTGAGATAGATTGGAAATTCATGCTGAAATAGGTTTTGAGAATTTAAACTAGTAAACTACAATGTAATTAGTACATACATTAAATTGCATGTAGAGATTGTGGGTGAAAAGTTGGAATTGGGTGTTGAAGAATAGTTTCGGCCAACTAGAAAGAGAGACTTGGAAATTTAGTTTAAACTTAGTTAAATATTGTAGTTTATTTTCTGGAAACAATTTATATATAAATGAGCCTATATAAAATCAGAATGTATATATATATATATATATATATATATATATATATATATATAATTTAATATACTATGGAGAGTGTAACTATAGTATTCAGCCAAATGAAGGAAGATTTGAGCACTTTCCTATAATTTTGTTTCATTTTAGTATGAAAACTAATGGTTGTATAAACTAGAAATGATGTTAAGTTTGATACAAATGGATGCAAAACAAGCTAAGGAATTCGGTCATTTAGATGGGATGCATGAGAATTAGTTTGAGAAGCTAAAGGTCTAGAGAATACATGATTAATTTTTGTATATATGAATCTGAAAAGTTGCTCAATAAGGGTAATTATTCGAGAATGGCTTTCATTTGTCTTAACAAAGGTAAGGAAGATATCGATAATAGACTAAATTGGTGTTATACACGCAAGAATTAAGTAGTGCGCCTAGTCGTAACTAAGAAACACGCAAGCATGAGAAACGTTATGCGAACTGATTTGTATAGTTTATAGTCAGCAATGTTATGATAGCGTGATAATAAGTTATTTTTTGCTTGTGGAAATTGCAGCTAGCACACCACCAGGTACCAAGGAGACTTAGGCACATACATGCGTGCCTCAGGCTAGGAGAGGAGCTGTCACGACCCAATATTTACTAAAAAATCAATACAAATTTTTCGCTTTTGAAAAATCTTTCTTAGCACCTTATGACAGATCTCTCTGACCAAGTCGGGCTGAGAATCAATATCGATATACCATTTTAACCATTAAGAAATATCATACGTATACATGCAAACTGATATCATTTATCATATAATAGAGTGGTCGGTATGTTTTATACATCACATAATTCTCATACATTGGCAATTTATCTACTTATAGTTACATCCCCAAATTTTCCTTCGTACACACTACTGTGTTGTAAGCATACTAATACAAAATTCTATACTGGTGTATACCTGACAGTCGATGGGAACCACAAATAATCAGCTATGCCGTCTACCTAAATACCCGCTATCACTAAGGTGGAAACTCTGAAAGTTGGTGGAAAATGAAAAAGTGAGCTCCACATGCTCAGTAAGGTAATAATATAAACGGGTAGATAGCTATACTATCTACATGCTGATAGAAAATCAGGATATATGTGAGCATGAAGTAAAAACAATGATATGTCATACATATAGATATCATCTGTTATAAAACAGGAAATCGGCATATAAAATATGGAATAATTCTCATGTGAAAACATCTCATACTCAATTGAATCAATAAGTTTTAAAACACCCCATCTGGGTTAAAATGTGATAAACTCAATGGATTTAATTCAATTCAACAAAATAACTTATTATAAAATTTTCTTTATAAAATCACCATTCTTACAGGGTTATAAGTCATGAAAGTTTCATAAAATTCCTTCGTGGGAAAATCAAATCTCAATCGAATTCATAAAAAGATTGAAACCTGACCTCTCCATCGGGTCTACCTTGATTTATCAAAACTAAATGATTTATCATGCGAGACATGTAGGTGACTATCGGTAATATCTAGGACTATAATCATAATCTCGTGGTCTCTGACTACACAGATCCTAGTGTGTGTGGTATCACACCTGAAACTGGAGGTGGGTCAGTCTTACCCGCCAGAACAGTATAATATTAGGATTGCGAGGGCAAGACTTACTACCTCGTGGCTAATGTCACTTCACTTCAACAATCCTCACGGTACAGCGTACTTCATGTGATATACATGGTACAACGTACTCTATGAACCCAATTTCAGTCAGGGGGTGCTTGCAATAGGTCTTATCCACTCATGCCAATTATGTCTCAGTATGCACGTGTGAGCATATTATCTCACTGTGACACATAGTCTATAGGAGAAAACTCCAGCACGGCTTCATGCATATACATGAAATCTAAAAATCTCGTGCGAGCGAAGCTCTAGCATGGTTTCATAGAAATCAATGAAATCTGCGTACGAGCAGCGCTCCAGTACGACTAAACATAATTATAAATTCAATTAAAATCCACGTACGAGCAATGCTCTAGTATGGATATATATAAAAACTCGGTAAAAACCTCGTACGAAAAGAACTCCAGTACGGTAGTCATGTGAAACAAGTCTGTAAAATAGTGCGAGCAAGGCTTCAGCACTCTGTGTATGAGTTAAAATATGAAATCCAGTGCGAGCAGTGCTCTAGCACAATTAAAACTCATATAAAACTGATAGGCTGTCACGATCCATTTTTCCTAAAAACCCCTACAAATTTTTTCTCCTTTTGCTATTATATTTCCTTACCCGTCATGAACAGTTTCACTACTAACAATTGGGTTATGAGTCGATGGTAGTACCTCCTCTCATGTTTCTTATCTTAACATCTATTTTTCATATTTAATTTACATATCAATTTATTTTAACTAAATGGATCCCGAATATTACAATACGTGTACAGTACTGTGCCTCTATATGTTCAGATGCAAAAATTATACGAATGTGTATACCTGATCTTGATAGAAAGCAGCGGATAACCGAAATGCAAGATTACTGTCGCTCTCTTCTACTAAATGTACCCTGTGGGGTGAAAAATGAAAGGGTGAGCGAAACTTGCTCAGTAAGGCAATAATGTAAGCAGGTAGATAACTATACTATCTACGTGCTGATAATGTCATGATATAAAATCGTTTATATTTGGAGTATGAGGTAAGACTAAAACGATGCCACATGTATGCATATATCATATAAGAGAAATCATGAAATCGACATTTAAAATAAACATGGAAAAATCATCATGTATGACATCTCATTCTCGTCACATTAAAACTTATTAGTTTCATCATAAACTCATCACGTTAAAACTTATTTTTTATCACAAAACAATCACATCAAGGCTAAACCCATTCCTCTGGAATACCTTGATTCATTAAATCGCATCTCTTTTAAAAATATAAATCGGGACATTACCCCTTCTTCGGGTTTGTCCTGGTCTATTCAGACCGTATGATATCATGTGAGGCATGTAGGTTACTATATGAAAAATCGAGGACTATGACCATATTATGTCCCTGTGATCCCACGCTACACAGATCCCGGTGTGTGGGGCATCACAACTGTAACGGGAGGTGTGGTCAAATCCTACCCACCAGAATATCAAGTAACATCATCGAGTCATCATGACTGCACGGTACATCGTACTCCGTGTGACATACACAGTACATCGTACTCCGTGAACTCATATCATAGTCTGGGGGTGCCTGCCGTAGGTCTTATCCACCTCAATACTATGTCGATAACCAACTCATGTCTCAAAGTATACGTGCGAGCATATCAACTCTCTACGACACACAATCTACAGGAGGCTTCCGCACGACTATATGCATGTCAACTCACGTCTAGTGCGTGCGAAGCTGCAGCACGACGCTATGCATATCATGATATCTAAATTCAATTATAAATTCAATTAAAATCCATGTACAAGCAATACTCTAGTACGGATATGTATAAAAACTCGGTGAAAACCTTGTACGAGAAGAACTCCAGTACGGTAGTCATGTGAAACAAGTCTGCAAAATAGTACAAGCAAGGCTCCAGCACTCTGTGTATGAGTTAAAATATGAAATCCAGTGCGAGCAGTGCTCCAGCACGATTAAAACTCATATAAAACTGATAAGCAACTCAATTTCATCAAAACATGTCAAATAAATATCAATTGGCACCTAACCTGTGCCTTTTCACTTAAAACATGAAAATAATAGCCAATCTATCCATAAATTGCTTGAATTAAAGCAATGTCATCATAAAAAATATTAAAATCATGAAATTCATGCAATTTCATAGTCTTAATACCATTTTTGAAATTTTCCTAACTGGGGAAAAATAGTAATTTGTAGCGTTTCCACATTTTTCGTAAAAATTATTATTCTATTTTTGGGTAGCATAATGAATTTAACGTAATGTAAATTCCCTCGAAACTACGTACAACTACTTCTAAATGCTCATAAAATTCCCTTACATGGAATCACGCGCGAGCTTATCCCGTCTCGATCGTACCAGGTCTCTCAGTCCAATTCGCTCCAAACCAAGTCTACGGAGCTGCGTATAACCACATATTGGTTCAGTTCAAATATACTTATCACCTTGAATCACGCGTGAGCTTATCCCCTCTCGATCGTACCAGGTCTCTCAGTCTAATTCGCTGTAAATCAAGTCTACGGAGCTGCATATAACCACATATTGGTTCAGTTCAAATATACTTATCAGTATTTCACTCTTACTGATTGAATCTAAAGCACGGGCCCGATTGCACCCTAATGGGCCTCGACCCCTTTTTCAGCCCGTTTCCACTTATTAAATCCTTTCTTCAGGTCTACTGGGCTCATTTGACTTACCAATACTCATCGAGTTTCGTTCCAAACTCATTGGATTGCTCGTATACTATTTACGATAATTACTTTAAAAAATTTCGAATACAGTTCCTTTTATGCAGAATTAATCCATAAAATCCATAAAAGAATCTTAACTCTGCATTAAGGACTCAAATTGTCGTAATTAAAGTGTACTTACCCAATGTTATGCTGGGTACGAAAATTGGAGCTCAATCGGCTCTCGTTCGGGTTCTGTCGTAGAATTGCACAATTTGAGTAATCCAGTTTACTTTTAATTAATATAATATTAAATTGATTCCTGAAATTTACCCGCAGGTCAATCTCAACCTTTGGTTAATTTACCCGAATCTCGAATCATCCCCGATAAATTTTCTTTCTTTTTTCCCCTTTCTTTCCTTTCTTTTTTTTTCTTTTTTTTCCTTTTCTTCGCTTTTCAGCTATGGTACCATTTTGCTTCGCTTACCATCGTCGGCGTTCCAGGCCGTTTCGCCGATCGCTACCGGTATCAAAAGAACTGCCTCGGTTAGGGTGTCCCTCGACTGGGTCAAATCAGAGCTGAATCTGTCACGACCCGTTTTCGCGACTTACACACTTCTATTGGTTGGGCTGTGAGTTAATGTCAGTTACCTCATTCTCATCCATTCAATCATTTATTATCAGAGTTGCATAAAATAATATAGAAACTATGTGATTTTTTTTAACAAAGTTATCTACATCAGTTTCTGTTATATACATCCCCGAATACAAAAGGTAACGTTACTGTGTATACCTCGATACTGCTGGAGGACTAGAGAGCACAGTAGCAGGAATAAATGCAGCGGACACACTCTAATGCGCAGAATCTGTGGAGGTGAAAAATAAGGGGGTGAGCTAACGCTCTCAGTAAAAAAAATATGAAAGCAGCTAGATAACCATACTATCTACATGCTGATAGTGTATACTTTAATACTTATAAAAACAGTACACATACTGAAAACGATGCAATAATTGCAATAACTACGTTTTCATTCACTGTCAAACACTTTCACTCATTTCTTTAAAACATTTCATTCGAACATTTTCAGTTCGATAAATTATTCATTAACACAAGTGTTCAATTTCATTGAACACGTTTTACGTTCATTATGCAAGCTTTAACTCATTGTAAAACAAATGCATTTACTGAAAATGACAGCAATCTATGCGAAAACATTAATTCGCTAGAAAGCTTATTCAATTCACTTAGTTCACATAGCACACATTCATTTCAAATCACATAACACCCACTTAGAAAACACTTTGTACTCAGCAAAATCAATCATAAATGAGACTTGGCTGGGATGTAATATCAATCACGGGGAAATATGCCCATAGTCACTGGATTCCAGGCAATCACAGATCAGGTGTACGGGAATCCCATGCTTAGGGAGGCGGATCAACCATCCCGTCAGCTCATTAAAATCACTAAGATATCACAATACATCGTACTCCGTGGTTTACCTCACGGTACAACGTACTCCGAGGATCCTTATATATTGTGATATAGCTGAGGGACCGAGTAATATCGAGGTCTACCATCTCAGTATCACTATCATCCATTTCCATGTCTCAAAATCACATGCGAGCAGGTCAGTGCAAGAACACATAGCATCACACGACGATTGCAGCATGGTTTTGTACTCACACTACATCAAATCCATAAAACCTCGTGCGAACAGGTCAGTGCAAAAACACCTAACATCACACGATGACCTCAGCACGATTTTACTCAGAATCATCATAAGTTTAGGAATTCACCAGCGAGCCAGTCAGAGTACAAATACTTAATAATACCTGACGACTCCAGCATGAATTCAAAACCCAATGGGAGCTCTTTAGTGTCTCACTCAGCTTACACATAGCTCTAACACCGATTTCATTCTCAAATTCAGTTTAAAAGTAAGTGCGAGCAAATCGGATAACCTATAGTACCACATTGGCTCTAGCACCTTTTTACACAAAAAATCGATAGATGGCTCACTTACGGTGAAAACGGTACTCAAAACCGAGTTCAGCACGAAAACAGTGCAAAACAGAATAAGAGGGGTAATTTCCCGATGGTCACCCATCATGAAATTTCTCCCACTCAAGCACGCTTAACTTTGAAAAACGTAAAATTTAATGCAAACAGTAAAATCTTGAGCCAGTCTATCATTCTACACTTGCAAAATAACTTTTCACGATAACGACACCGAAAGCATGCACTTTATGCATTTATACTTTTTCGATAATTTTACAGTATAATTTCATCTGTAAATTAAATCTATATACTCTACAGTATTTATCTGCATACCGAAGGTAAGAAATATATGTATAGCTACCTATAGCTTCCATAAATCCTTTATCTGAAAATGTGTCGATTGCGAATTCAATTTCCTTGATATCCTCGGATTAGCAGTCTAATTGGCTCCGGAGGTATTCTCGAAAGTCGAATCTTTCCTTGGTGGCACGTAAGTCGAGATCCGCTCGGACTCGTACACGTAGCCTACCGTTTTTTCCGCTACACAGCAATATATATTTAAACCGGTTAATTTCGATCTAATATAAATTCAAATTAATTATCCGAAAAATAATTCGACCGATTTTCGACCACTTACCAGTCTACTGCTGTGCCGAGATCACATTGAATTTTTTTCCAAATTTTTTTCTCTCTCCTTTGGCTAAACCGGTTCGGACCGGTTCAGACCCTTTCACACCGAACCGGTCCGATCCGGTTCAGTGGAGACTTGGCTGTTGCTAGTGCTGCCGACCGGTTCTCGGGGTGGGTCGGCCACCGTTGGGTGCGCCTCGACCTGGGGAAGCTTCGCCTGGCTTGGCTCGGCCCAGATCGCCGCCGACGCCGGCGGATCCTTCTTTCTTTCCCGCAGGCTTCTCCTTGCAGATCTGCCTTTTCGGCAGCTCTCACGGTGTGTGCCGGCGTCCAGTCACCTCCTAGGTTGTCGGTCGTCCCTCGCCTGTGTCTTCCTCGCACTCCCTCGTAGCCGTTGCTCGCCGGTGGTGAGGAAATGGTGATTTCAGTTTTTCGATCACTATTTCCTAGCTCGATTTGTTTCGGTTTCTTTTTTTTTTCACTTTTTTTCTGCTTTCTGATTCTCCCTCTTTTTTTTATATATAAATCTATATATTATATTATATTATACCTTAATATAATATAATATATATCCCTAATATAATAATATATTTTATATAATATTATTATAATAATAATAAACAATTATTTTATATTATTATAATAATATTATAGTACCATAACCCGTGTACATATATTTTATTTAATTTTGTTTCGAAAAATAGATATATATGTACATTACATTCTATTTTTATTATTTCTCCGGAAATATAATTTATTTCTCTTTATTTCGGAGATAAATTCGCATTGTGGGGAAATTTTTGGATTATCATTTTTCGGACTAACTTTCCTTCTTGGACTCCCTATATTTTCACGTTCTGAGTTCCTATTTTCAGTCCGTTTAACCAAATTTCATTTGGTTTATTCTGAATTTACTTAATCTCTTATTTCGGTATTTTAAAATTTACCGACTTCCAATTACATCAGATAAACTCGAAATTGTATTATTTCTTCTTTATTTATCGATAGATCATAATTACATATTCAAATGACATATTCGAAAAGAAATAACACAAAAATTCGGGTCTTACATTTCCTCCCCCTTAAGAAATTTGGTCCTCCAAATTAAAACCAAGTCAATCCTCGAAGAGTCGAGGGTACTTCTTCCGCATCAGGCTCTCTAACTCCCACGTAGCCTCCTCTGAAGTGTGGTGTTGCCAGAGAACCTTAACAAGCGGAATCATCTTTGACCTTAACACCTTCTCCTTCCTATCCAGTATCCGGATCGGCTTTTCTACATACGACATATCATCACTGAGCTCCAACGGCTCATATCGAATCACATGTGCCGGATCTGGATAGTACTTTCGAAGTATCAATACGTGGAAGACGTTATGAATACCTGCTAGCTCAGGTGGTAACGCTAGCCTGTAGGCCTTATCTCCCACTCGCTCCAGTAACTCAAATGGTCCGATATACCGAGGGCTCAGCTTACCCTTCTTACCGAACCTCATAATCCCTTTCGAGGGAGAAACTCTCAAGAACACTGAATCACCTACAGTGAACTCTAATGGCTTTCGTCTCATGTCAGTATAACTCTTCTGTCTGCTCTGAGCTGTCCTCAATCTCTCACATAACAACTGAACAACCTCAGAGGCTTGCTGCACTAAATCGAGAGCGAAAACTTTCCTATCCCCACTTCTTCCCAACCAACAGGAGAACGACACCGTCTGCCATATAATGCCTCATATGGTGCCATCCCGATACTCGAGTGATAACTGTTATTATAAGCAAATTCAACTAATGGCAAGTGATCATCCTAGGAGCCTCCAAAATCCATAACACTCGTTCTCAACATATCCTCCAATGTCTGGATGGTCCTTTCTGACTGACCATCAGTCTGAGAATGGAAAGATATACTGAAACTCAACTGGGTTCCCATAGCTTCCTGAAACTGTCCCCAGAAGTGGAAAGTGAAGTGGGAATCCCTATCTAATACAATGCTCACTGGAACACCATGTAGCCTCACAATCTCCCGTACGTACAACTCTGCCAAAGTACTCAGAGTATCTGTGGATTTCATGGCCAAAAAGTGAGCGAATTTCGTCAATCTATCTACCACGACCTAGATAGCATCATGGTTCCTCCTAGTCCTCGGCAATCCCATGATGAAATCCATGGTGACATGCTCCCATTTTCAAGTCGGTACAGGTAGAGGCTGCAATAACCCCGCAGGCTTCTGATGCTCTACCTTAACCTACTGACATACGAGACACCTTACCATAAACTCTGTGATGTCTCTCTTCATCCTTGACCACCAATACACTCTCCAGAGATTTTGATACATCTTGTTACTCCCCGGATGCAATGTATACCTCGATGAATGAGTTTCTGTCAAAATCAATCTCTTTAGTTCTGGGTCATCGGGAACGCAAATCCTTCCTCTAAACCTCAGTAGGCCATCATCACTTACAAAGAAATCGGCCACATCACCCCTCTGAATCTGATTCACTCGATCATCACACAGCGGATCGGCATGCTAAGCCTGTCGTATCCAGTCAATCAAATCCGGCTCCACTCGCAGGCTAGCTATCACGCAGTCACTATCAGTATTAAGAAAGTCTATATCCAAACTGAGGTGAGCAAACTGCTCGAGCAGCTCATATTCCCTGACCATCATGTGCGATACCATTCTAATGTTCTTTCTGCTCAAGGCATCAGCCACAACATTAACCTTTCCCGTATGGTACAATATCTAGCAATCATAATCTTTCAGAAGCTCTATCCACCTTCTCTGCCTCATATTCAACTCTTTCTGTGAAAATATATATTTGAGGCTCTTATGGTTTGTAAACACCTGAAATTTCTCACCGTACAAATAGTGGCGCCATATCTTCAATGCAAATACCACGGTCGTCAACTCTAAACCATGGGTCGGGTAGTTTCTCTCATGGTCCTTAAGCTGTCTGGATCCATAAGCGACTACCTTCCCGTTCTGCATCAACACACAACCCAATCCCTATCCCGAGGCATCTGTATACATTGAAAAACCTCCTGAGCTGGTGGGTATGGTGAGAATAGGTGCGGTGGTCAGTCTGTGCTTCAACTCGCAGAAACTTTTCTCACAATTATCATCCCACTCAAATGTCACATTCTTCCGAGTGAGACGTGTCAACGGAGCAGCCAATTTAGAGAATCCCTCTACAAACCGTCGATAATAACCTGCCAAACCCAAAAAACTGCGGATCTCTGTAACTGTCTTAGGTCTATCCCACTGTACCACAGCCTCTATCTTGGATGGATCCACTGACACCCCATCTCTTGAGACTACATGACCCAAAAATGATATCTCATTCAGTCAGAAATCACACTTACTAAGTTTAGTAAACAACTTTTCATCTCGAAGGGTCTGTAACACTGTTCTCAAGTGCTGCTCATGCTTTTCCCTGGACTTCGAGTACACCAATATGTCATCTATAAAGACAATCACGAATCTGTCCAGGTATGGCTTAAACACATCATTCATCAAAGCCATAAATGCTGCAGGAGCATTCGTCAACCAAAATGGCCTAACCAGAAACTCATAATGGCCATAACGGGTACGGAACGCTGTCTTGGGCACATGTCCAATCTGAATCCTCAACTGATGATACCTAGACCTCAGATCAATCTTCGAAAAGATCTGTACTCCCTGCAACTGATCCAACAGATCATCAATACGCGGAATGGGGTACTTATTCTTGATGGTAGCCTTATTCAACAACCGATAGTCGAAGCACAGTCGGAGGCTCCCATCCTTCTTCTTCACAAATAGAACCGGTGCTCCCTAAGGTGAAACACTCGGTCTGATGAACCCTTTATCCAACAACTCTTGTAACTGCTTCTTTAGCTCCTCTAATTCCACTGGAGCCATTTTATATGGTGGTTTGGATATCGGTTCAGTACCAAGCACCAAATCAATATAGAACTCCATCTCTCTGTCTGGTAGCAACCCTAGTAACTCATCCGGAAAGATATCAGAGAACTCTCTAACCACTGGGATGTCAGCTAATTTTGAGTGTACCTTATCCATATCAACCACGTATGCGATAAAACCTTCAACATATCAATATTCAATTTATTAGTAAAGTCATTTGTTCATTAAGCAACTTAACATACTCTTTCATTTCTTTTCAAATCTTACAAGATACTTTTCGGGGGTGGAAAACATTACTGTCTTAGCATAACAATCTAAAACAGCATGGTTTGCAGCCAACCAATCCATTCCTAATATTACATCAAAATCCTTCATCTTTAATAGGATGAGATCGACCGATATATCTTTCTCCCCTACTTTTAATTTACAATATTTGCATACAAACTCTGTCATTGCATTCTCTCTAAGTGGAGTGCTTATAAGCAAAATCCTACCTAGAGGTACAGGTATTACATGTTCTATCAATTTACATGCAAAGGTAGGCGATATAAATGAATGCGTAGCACCATGATCAATCAATGCTAATGCTTTAAAATCAAAGACTAGGATGGTACCTTTAATCACATCCTTCGAAGTCTCAACAGAAGCCTGGTCCAAAGCAAATGCTCGCCCACGACCAACAATTTGCTTCCCCTTCTCCTCAGCTGTGGCCTTCCTCTTAGGAGTAGGTGTATCAACTGTGGCTCTCTCTGGCTCTTTGCCCTTCTGAGGGGCTGTCTCAACTAGTTCTGGGCAATCGCGTATCATGTGCCTTGGCTCACCACACCTATAACAAACTCTAGTCAATACCGGACATGGCCTACTCCCATGATATCTACCACACACTCTGCACGACTCGGTGGTAGGTCGGGGTCCACCAATAACAATGCCCCTCGGTGCTGGAGGTAAAACTGGATACACTGGAGGCTTCGTAGGCCTCTCTCGAACCTCCTCAATCTTAGGCCCCTTACCGAAAAATCTTCGGCCCTTTCGAAACCCTCTGTCATCAACTGACCTCTTTCGGTCTTTATCTCTACCCTTACCACTCCTATTCAATTCTGAGACATGCAACTCATAATCTTGCTCACACAGCTGAGCTCTGCGTATTGCCTCCTCATAAGTGGTAATGTCCAGTGGAGCTAGTCGAGCTCTAATGGAAGGTCTCAATCCCTCAAGGAACTTCTGAACCTTTCTCTCTTCCAGGCCCATGGTGACTATATCATATCTGCCTAGGGATGTAAATCCAGACTCATACTCATCCACTGTCCGGTTCCCCTGAGTCAATGTCATGAACTCCATCTGCATCTTCCTCCGTGCAGTGGCTGGAATGTACTGCCCCCGGAAGGCATCCAGAAATATGTCCCAAGTCACAACCGGGTGTCGGGCACTCAACATCGACTGTGTGGCCACCCACCAATGCTCGGCCTCATTCTCTAACACAAAAGCCGCAAAGCTGACCTTCTCTGTGTCTGAGTAATGGAAGAATCTATAGAGCTTCTCCATATTACGTATCCAATGCTCAGCTAACACTGGGTTCTTCACCCCATTAAACGAAGGTGGTCTGAACTTTCGGAACTCTCTCAATCTACCCAAATCACAGTCATAAACTCCCTTCCCACCAACCTGTTATGGAACTACAAGGTCCTGATCTGGTGGGAGAATATCCTGAACTGGAGAGGGTAGAGGGATCTCTGCCTCTGCAGCCCGAGGTCTCGGTGCAGGCTGTGCAGGTGCATGTGTCTTAAGAGCAGCTGCCTGACCAGTAGGGTTCGCCTGATCGGCTGTGCCCTGTCTACCCTCAATCCCAGCCATCACCTGTGTCAACAACCCCATGATAGTGTCTACACTCCGCTCTAACCGCACTATACGTGTATCTGCTGTATCACCAGAATCAAGTGGAGCTCTAGCAGAACTAGACCCACTGCGCCTCTCGGGCTCATCTCTATGCCCATGAGAACGCGAACTCTCACCTCTACTACTGCGACGTCTATCTGACATCCTGCATACACAACAAGTTTTTCAGTCTAAATCCAACTCGGTATACACAATTGTATCAAAATAATGCACAGTATTATGGGGATATATATATTTTTCCTAATTACTAGCACTGACTCACTTCAGACCAACTCCGCTTTGATACCACCTTTGTCATGACCCGTTTTCGCGACTTACACACTTCTATTGGTTGGGCTGTGAGTCAATGTCAGTTACCTCATTCTCATCCATTCAATCATTTCTTATCAGAGTTGCATAAAATAATATAGAACCTGTGTGATTTTTTTTAACAAAGTTATCTACATCAGTTTCTGTTATATACATCCCCGAATACAAAAGGTAACGTTACTGTGCATTACTAAGCAGATACAAAATTCGTATATGTGTATACCTCGATATTACTGGAGGACTAGAGAGCACAGTAGCAGGAATAAATGCAGCGGACACACTCTAATGCTCAGAATCTGTGGAGGTGAAAAATAAGGGGTGAGCTAACGCGCTCAGTAAGAAAAATATGAAAGCAGGTAGATAACCATACTATCTACATGCTGATAGTGTATACTTTAATACTTATAAAAATAGTATACACACTGAAAACGATGTAATAATTGCAATAACCATGTTTTCATTCACTGTCAAACACTTTCACTCATTTCTTTAAAACATTTCATTCGAACATTTTCAGTTCGATAAATAATTCATTAACACAAGTGTTCAATTTCATTGAACACGTTTTACGTTCATTATGCATGCTTTAACTCATTTTAAAACAAATGCATTTACTGAAAATGACAGCAATCTATGCGAAAACATTAATTCGCTAGAAAGCTTATTCAATTTACTTAGTTCACATAGCACACATTCATTTCAAATCACATAACACCCACTTAGAAAACACTTTGCACTCAGCAAAATCAATCATAAATGAGACTTGGCTGGGATGTAATATCAATCACGGGGACATATGGCCATAGTCACTGGATTTTAGGCAATCACGGATCAGGTGTACGGGAATCCCATGCTTAGGGAGGCGGATCAACCATCCCGTCAGCTCACTAAGATCACTAAGATATCACAATACATCGTACTCCGTGGTTTACCTCACGATACAACGTACTCCGAGGATCCTTATATATTGTGATATAGCTGAGGGACCGAGTAATCTCGAGGTCTACCATCTCAGTATCACTATCATCCATTTTCATGTCTCAAAATCACATGCGAGCATGTCAGTGCAAGAACACATAGCATCACACGACGACTGCAGCATGGTTTTGTACTTACACTACATCAATCCATAAAACCTCGTGCGAATAGGTCAGTGCAAGAACACCTAGCATCACACGATGACCTCAGCACGGTTTTACTCAGAATCATCATAAGTTTAGGAATTCACCAGCGAGCCAGTCATAGTACAAATACTTAATAATACCTGACGACTCCAGCATGAATTCAAAACCCAGTGCGAGCTCTTTAGTGTCTCACTCAGCTTACACATAGCTCTAACACCGATTTCATTCTCAAATTTAGTTTAAAAGTAAGTGCAATCAAATCAGATAACCAATAGTACCACATTGGCTCTAGCACCTTTTTACACAGAAAATCGATAGATGGCTCACTTCCGGTGAAAACGATGCTCAAAACCGAGTTCAGCATGAAAACAATGCAAAACAAAACAAGAGGGGTAATTTTTCGATGGTCACCCATCATGAAATTTCTCCCACTCAAGCACGCTTAACATTGAAAAACGTGAAATTTAATGCAAACAGTAAAATCTTGAGCCAGTCTATCATTCTACACTTGCAAAATAACTTTTCACGATAACGACACCTAAAGCATGCACTTTATGCATTTATGCTTTTTCAATAATTTTACAGTATAATTTCATCTGTAAATCAAATTTATATACTCTACAGTATTTATCTGCATACCGAAGGTAAGAAATATACGTATAGCTACCTCTAATAGCTTCCATAAATCCCTTACCTGAAAATATGTCGATTGCGAATTCAATTTCCTCGATATCCTCAGATTAGCAGTTTAATTGGCTCCGAAGGTATTCTCAAAAGTCGAATCTTTCTTTGGTGGCACGTAAGTTGGGAGTCGCTCGGACTCGTACACGTAGCCTACCATTTTTTCCACTACACAGCAATATATATTTAAACCGGTTAATTCTGGTCTAATATTAATTCAAATTAATTATCCAAAAAATAATTCGACCGATTTTCGACCACTTACCAGTCTGCTGCTGTGCTGGGATCACACTGATTTTTTTTTCAAAATTTTTTTCTCTCTCCTTTGACTGAATCGGTTCGGACCGGTTCAGACCCTTTCACACTGAACCGGTCCGATCCGGTTCAGTGGAGACTTGGCCGTTGCTGGCGTTGTCGGCCGATTCTTGGGTTGGGTCGACCACCGTTGGGTGCGCCTCGGCCTGGGGAAGCTTCGCCTGGCTTGGCTCGACCCAGATCGCCGCCGACGTCGGTGAACCCTCCTTTCTTTCCCGCGGGCTTCTCCTGGCCGATCTGCCTTTCCGGCAACTCTCACGGCGTGTGCCGGTGTCCAGTCGCCTCCTGGGTTGCCGGTCGTCCCTCGCCTGTGTCTTCCTCGCAGCCGTTGCTCGCCGGTGGTGAGGAAACAGTGATTTCGATTTTTCGATCACTGTTTCCTCGCACGATTTGCTTCGGTTTCTTTTTTTTTTTCACTTTTTTTTAAGCTTTCTGATTCTCCCTCTCTTTTTTTATATATATAAATCTATATATTATATTATATTATACCTTAATATAATATAATATATATCCCTAATATAATAATATATTTTATATAATATTATTATTATAATAATAAACAATTATTTTATATTATTATTATAATAATATTATAGTACCATAACCCGTGTACATATATTTTATTTAATTTTGTTTCGAAAAATAGATATATATGTACATCACATTCTATTTTTATTATTTCTCCGAAAATATAATTTATTTCTCTTTATTTCGGAGATAAATTCGCATTGTGGGGAAATTTTCGGGTTATCATTTTTCGGACTAACTTCCCTTCTTGGACTCCCTATATTTTCGCGTTCTGAGTCCCTATTTTCAGTCCGTTTAACCAAATTTCATTCGGTTTATTCCGAATTTGCTTAATCTCTTATTTCGATATTTTAAAATTTACCGACTTCCAATTACATCAGATAAACTCAAAATTGTATTATTTCTTCTTTATTTATCGATAGATCATAATTACATATTCAAATGACATATTCGAAAAGAAATAACACAAAAATTTGGGTCTTACAGAATCGCTATGGATCGTCGAAATCGACTCGATTTTCCTCTCGAATTTTCGTTCACCGATTCGTCGAAATCGGGCGTCGTCGGCGCGCATCACCAGTACCGATGGGTTCGCCTGAGGCTCATCTTCCTTCTTCGGTCCTCGCCTGGTCTCGTCGGTCGCCAGTGGCTCGTCGACGTTCTCGAGTCTTATCGGGTTTTTCATTTTCTCTCTCTTAGCTATTTGTTCAGATTTTCGTTTCCGTTTTCGTTTTCTTTTTTTTATTATTTAGTTATTTATTTATTTATTTTATTATTATTTTAATCATTAAAATCCATTAAAAAATCAAAATATCCCTAAAATTTTTTTATTTAATTCATTTAATATATAAATGAATTTATCTGTTTTATTTCCTCTTTTCGGTATTTTTTCAGTATTTTCGCGATAATTTTTCGAAATAAAAATTTTGATTTAATTTCAATAAATTCATATCTTGATCAATTGGACTCGAAATTCAATATTTTCCTCGTTATTGATCCAGATTCCTCAATTCCATATTTTTAATGAAATTTTCTTATCGAATTTATATCGAATTTTAATTTTTTGACCGTTTTACCCTTGCACGTGTTCGGGACCAAATTGAACCGACTTTCCTTCATAAACTCATAATCTTTTCTTATTTTAAATTCTTATTTTCCCTCAACTTGATTAAATTCCTTTCACTAAATTTTTGGATCCCTACTTTCCTGATTTACCCTTAAGCGATTTTACGTACGTTATTTCGTTTCATCCACATTTATCAGATCCAAATCAACCATCTTATGAATCCATTAACATATAATACTGTCATACAATGTGAAAATTATAAGGAATGTCATACAAAGATGCAAATCTCACAGGAGCTAACTAACGTTATCTACGAGGTAAAGGATTTATATAACTTAAAGCTAGTAGGATACCCTAGGTTAAGTTAGAAACTATACTAGAAACCATATGCCATTAGTTTAGTTAGTTAGTTAGTTAGGATTTATTAAACTGATTATATACTTTACTTGATTTTCACTGATTTTGTAACTATTTTTCATAATTACTAGCCATAGCCAAGTCGTTGTTACAGTGGGTAAGTATACTGTTTTATATTAACAGCTTTAAAAACGGTTAAACCCAAATTGCATGCAAGCGCCACATCCTTCGATTTTATCATTTTACTCGTTCATACAAAACGTTTATAACTTGGTTGCATGGGCTGTTTTGACTTTGATTCGGGAAAGCACAATGTTGTGCAAAAAGATGTTAACTTGTTTGATAATAATATTACACATTTCAAAAGTTATTGGTTTACGTTTCCCGAACACTTGATGTTGAATTGAGATGATTTGCATGCTTTTACTGTGCACCTATGGTTGTTGATTTTGAGATTGCTGGCAACCTTTGTTATGCCTTTGTAACAGTCATGTTCTGTGAGAGCCATCTTTAGCACCGGTAAGAGGTTCTATGTGATTACCCTACGGTGCCAAGTGCTTCACGGAGATGCCTTCGTGACATCAAGATTTTCTATGCTACCTACTACTGTGGACTTTGATCCAGTCTTCAGTACCCTAGTCCGGAACCAGATCAGTTAGGATAGGGCGGTGTTTTTCATTTGTTAAACTTGTTCCATGAAGATGTTAGGGATTGTGCCACATCTCACTTACCCAGTTTGACAATTTAAGTTGAGCTCATGCATGCGTTGCTAGATTTACTTATTTTCGGCATGAATGTTATGTTAAAAGATTTTTGAGGTTTTTTGGGCTTTGATTTTGCACCATTGATTTATAAACTATGGATTGTTAGCTTGTGAGACCCCATGTATGTAAGACCTTATTATTATGTTAATGGAATTATAAGATAGATGATTTGTGGATCATATAAATGAGAATGGATTGTAAATGAGAATAAATGAGTATCATGGATGCAAGTAAAGGCTAAATAAAGGCTGAAGTGGTCACTCATTAAACAAATGGAATTAAAACCCTTTGGACTGAAAATAAGGATTTAAAACACGAAATGATAATGTCTAAATTGCGAATTTTGTGTGTCCTTCCTGATTTCAAGTAGTACACACAAGTTCCTTTACATGAAAATCATAAGGAATGAACCTCTCCATGCTTAAAGTGTAAATAGATTGCAAAATGACTAGTGAAGAAATCAAACATAAATTTTTCCCTTGAAAAACTGAAAAAATTACAGCACGAAGCCTACAGATGAAGGCCAAATTAATCTCCTATTCCAGGTAGATCGATCCCTTGTGCAAGCAAAATAATTTTAAGTGAATCTGCTAAGGCCAAGATTGATCTCCCCAGTGAGCAGATCGATCTGCATTTGCTTCTGCCTGGCAGAGATTGATGTAGATCGATCTCCTGTTGCCTTTGCCTAACAAAGATCGATCTCTCCCCATGAGCAGATTGATCTCATCAAGCTTCTGCCAAGAAAGGATCGATTTCTTCTCCAAAGAGCAGATCGATCCCAGCCTTTCATGCTGGAACATTTCGATAGTTCAAAAACCAAAGGCAAATCAATTTTCACCCTAATAGATCGATCTCCTCCCTCTCATCCTATAAAAACTCGACGCCAAAACCCCTCTTCTTCACCAAAACAACAAATCTCTCAATTTTTACCTAAAATATCAAGTTTTCTCTCTCTAGAATACACCTCTTTCCAAAAAGATTTGAGAAAAGCTATTAGAGCCAAAGTTGTTCATTGTGAGGAGGAGAACAACATAACTTGGAGCCAACATTTAGCTTGTTGGATTTAAGGAGCTAAGGAGTCTTCCAAATTTGGACAAGAGGAAAGTCAAGCTAGGTGAGTTTCCTATACACCAACTTTAAGTATGTATATCTAGATGTTGTTGTGAGTAGATTGGTGTATGAATTGTTGATAGAAACTACCTAGCATGTGATGAATCAAGCATGACCTAGAATAGGTTTAGTGTGAGAGAACATGATATGGTTGATTAGATGATGAATCAATTATACTAAGGTGTCAACAAGGCTAAGGCATGATTTAGAGATAGTTTTGTGAAATAAGTTTATGAAATATGGTGAGATGATGAAATGTGCATATATGGAGCTTGTAGAAATGCATAAATGAATTAGAAATTATGGATAGACATCTATGCTAATGTTAGATAAATTACTAGGTGAGTTACTAGCTAAATCGAATAGGTATGGCATAATGAAGGCCAAATGTAACAATTGGCCAAACTTGATGAAATAGGCTCGATAAGATATACTGACTAGTTGAAGTCAGAACATGAGTTATCGGTATTAACTCATATGATTGATGAACGTTTGCAGCTCCCGAGGATATATCTGGAGCAAGTAGAGTCCAATCGCGAAAAGTAGGAAAAGAGGAAGGAGTTACTTCACCGAGAATCGAGGTAAGAAAATTGTGTTAGCCCTAGAGGTATCTGTGAGACCCCGTATATGTATAGCTATGTATATAGGAACATGGGAATGTAAATAAAATCATAAGTAAGATGATGTATTGTAATGTGAAGTGTATGCAATGTAAGTTCATAAGATTATGTACGCACTTGTAGTAAGAATTGTGATTATACGTACAAGTTGCATTACGAATGAGTAGGAAGAAATGAACTTGAATACGAGAAGAATGTGATCGAAATGGAATATGAGTAGTATAGTAAAATGGAAGGAAAGATTTACATAAGTGTATATTTCCATTCGAGTAATATCGTATATATGTGTGGTCATACAAAGATTCTACACAAGTTTTAATGTGTATGTAGTGAGGATGAATCTCATTTTCAAGTCTCAAAGATGAATGAATGAGAAAATGATCATGGTAGCAAATTAAGGGTGTTTGGTAAGGGTTATTGCAGAAAAACTGCAGGAAAATTTGGAATTTATGAAGGCCAGATCGATCTCATAGGATGAGAGATCGATCTGGGAGAGCCAGAATGCCCTTATGTGAGAAATGGAAGGGAACAGATCGATCTCCAAAGGAAGCAGATCGATCTCCTTAGCTCTCGGGTTGGAAGCAGATCGATCTCCCCTAAGACCAGATCGATCTCCTTAAGCTTCTGTTTGAAAGCAGATCGATCTCCAGTCTCGACAGATCGATCTCCTACCTTTAAAACGTCTTAGAAAAGAGGGATTTTTGAGGAACAGATCGATCTCCACCCAAGGAAGATCGATCTCATCAAGTCAAAACTATAAATGGGAGCAGTTGGATCATCAGAATTTCGGGACAAACATTTCCTTTTCACTTCAACTCAAAGAAATCTAGTTTCTCACTCCTAAATCCAGCCATTTTCAGTAAGATTTGAGGAAAGGCTATTAGAGACAAAGTTGTTCACATCAAAGAGAAGAACAACATAGTCTAGAGGCATTTCCCCATTTGATGGATTGAAGAAATAAAGGACAATCCTAATTGGAGCAAGAGGAAATCCAATGAGGTAAGTTCTAATGCACAAATCCAAGTACATTGGTTTAGTTAATGGTTATAAAGATATTTGGGTGTGCATATTGTGGATAGAACTACCTAAAATGGTATGAAATGAATATAACTTAGAAATGGTCAAGTGTGAGAAAGTGGAGTGTGGGAGTGTTTATGATGAATGAGATATCTTGAGTGGATGAACATGTTGTGAGAATGATTTGGACATGTTGATATTGGGATTAAATTGTGAGATTTACCACAAGGGGGTAAAAATGTGTAATTAAGGCATTTGATAAATGCTTAGTTGAATAAGAGTTAGAAACATTAACTCAAATGTTGATGGATGAATTTCAGTTTCGGATGATACGTCGGAGCAATCGAGATGAGAACGCGAGAAGCATAAAGGCCGATAGTTGCACATAAGTAAAACGAGGTAAGGGACTGTGTGTTAGCTATAGAGATGTTCGTACGTAATTACAGCAATTTTGTAGATATGTTGCTAGACTAGTACGATATGATAATTCTATGAAATGATATGGAAGTATGCAAAGTACTATGACGTATATATGTATTGAGAAATGGGATAGGGTAAGGAAATAGCATGATATGCATGTTTTCAATGATTTTCTCAATTTTACATTGTTATTTATGATTGAGAAATGTTGATGATGGGTTGGCTAATTTTACATGTTTTAGCATGAAGAGGCATGCTGTATGAATAAACATGTTTTGAGTTTTAAAAAGAGAAAATAGCCATCTATCAGTTTTGCGATGAGATTTGGTGTTGAAGCGTTAGCTCACACCCGTTTTAATGCCTTGATATACCGTGCGGGAGTTTTAACTCGCAGGAGGGTTTTGAGAAAGTGCGGGAACTTTGCTCGCACCTATTTTATTGAGTTAAGGTAAACCTGGGGGTCTGGGACCCAAGGGGATACTAGCCGACGGCCAATTGAACGGGCTGGGCCTTAACGATAGATCGTACCGCGCTGGAGCTTTGCGTTGACTGTGTGTCACGCTGCTTGCTCGCCTGGTATATGAGACATAAAAAGTCCATCGGAGTTGGAGTATGGACTTGGGTCCACGGTTGTACGTAGAATAGTGTAGTCACCCGTTGGTATACTATGTACCGTGCTGGGTGCACGTGAGTACGAGTATCGCGTAGATGACACACGACGTATCTTCACCGTGAGTATACGAGGAGATGAGGTGGATTGAAATGAGCCGGAGGGTAGGACTGACCCATCCCCCTTCAGGCAAAGTGATACCCTGTGCACACCCGATCAGTGAGGCCTGGGATCACTGACTGTGGCCATAAGTCGTGGATATTTGATTGCCTAAAATTCCATGCCTGTCTCAGAGAATCGAGAAACAGAGACAATCTCAGAAAAGAAAGAGACTTGCGAGAAAGAATGA
Organism: Firmiana major; assembly: GCA_033439115.1. NCBI lineage: Eukaryota > Viridiplantae > Streptophyta > Magnoliopsida > Malvales > Malvaceae > Firmiana > Firmiana major. The sequence continues at coordinate 87,366,674 of CM065896.1, read as the reverse complement.
TTCGAGAAGTGAAAGAGATTTCGTGTTTTAATAAATCTCTGATTTCACATTCATGCCATGAGGGCACTATTTATGAGCATGTTTTAAATGGAAGTTTGACATTTGATTTACACGAAAATGCTATTGAGAAATATATGTTTAAATGCATTGTTCGTATGATATTTCCATTTATAACGAAAACATGGTTTTGGTTTATGTATGCATGGGCTATGTAGGTAGTACGATATCTACCTGCTAGCATACATTTCCTTACTGAGCCGTGGTTTGCTCATCCCACTATTTTCCCCCTCCAGGTACTGAGAAGTAAGAGAGCGGTGATCTCTAGATCTTTTGTGCTAAACAACTCCCACAATCTGTAAAGGTATAAGATTCGTATACACGAGTATTTTGTATCTAATATATCGTATCGCACAGTTATATCTTGGAATTGTAAACAGTATTATGGGGATGATATGTAAGCACATGGTATTTATACAATTAATTTTGTGTATTTACACACACCTGGGAGTGTGACTTAAAGTTTTAAATATTCCGCTGTAAATGAATAAATTCTTAGTAATTGCATCTTCTCACAGCTCAACCGTAGTAGAGAATGTATGGATAGAAGGGTTGCCGAAAGCGGGGCATGACAGGCTTGGTATCAGAGCATGGTTGGTCTGATGTGAGTTGATGCTTAGGACTAAGAAAACATACATCCTCAAGTTACTGTGCGATATTTAGATACAAAGGTGTGTACGGAGCTGGTAGTAAATTAAATGTTTGTTATAACGCAGGAAAGTTATCAGGCTAGTGAGTTATGCCTGAGAGACACTGCAAGAGGGGAGAGAGCTCGAGGGCTCGAGGGCAAAATGACAGGACTGAGAGGCACAGTAGATCATCCTCTAGTCATGAGCCCCAGGAACAGATAGAGGCTTCTGATCCTCGAATAACTCGATTGGAGGAAGACATGCGCACGATGATGACCATGATGGGCCAGATCATGGCTAGGTTTGAGGGTACACCTGGTACAGCGGGACAGGCTGCACCGAATCCCCCAGCAGCTGCACCTGAACTTGAGAATGTTACACCTGCGCAAGCTGAACCGGCTAGGCCACGGGAACCTCATATTCGACCGGTACCTCCTCCGGTAGCCCCACATCAGCATGATGATGATTTGGGGTATGGATATGATTGTGATATGGAAAGATTGAGGCACTTTATGGACTTTAAGCCTCCTTCGTTTAGCGGGGTAAAGGATCCGACGGTGGCTGAGGACTGGATCAGTCAAATGGAGAAGTTATTCGACTTCTGTAGATGTTCAGCTACGGAGAGAGTAGCGCTTGAGGCCTTTGTATTGAGAGGTGAAGCAGAGCACTGGTGGAAGTCCGTCAGGCCGATGTTAAGAGCTCAAGGAATGGTTATCACTTGGGATATGTTCTTGGACGTCTTCAGAGAGCAATACATCCCAGATACTGCTCGACGGAGACTACAGATGGAATTTCTGAATCTGACTCAAGGGAATCGAACAGTTGATGAGTACGAGTCACGATTCACTTCACTGGGTAGATACGATCCGGACTCGATCAGGAGCGAGGCTATTAGAGTCCGTAGATTTGTAGATGGACTGAGGCCTTCGATCCGAGCGAAGTTGGCCCCATTTGATGTCGCTACATATAGAGAGGCTATGCGACGGGCCCAGTTATGCGAGCAAGATCATGACTTGCAGATTTTTGAGTTTAGTTAGGGTAAGGACAAGGGTCCGAGGAAGTTGGGAGATGGCAAGAGTGCCAAATTTGGTCGAAAATTCATGAGTAAACGTCGGAGAGAAGTAGATGAGTTCCAAAAAAGGTTGCTAGACCTTTTATGCCTCCGACTCAGACACCAGCCAGGGGTATAGTGATTGGTGGACCCCGACCGACTACAGATCAGTGTAGGTTATGCGGTCGATACCATGGTGGTAGGCCATGTCATCTTCAGGGTACCCGATGTTTCAGATGTGGTAAATTTGGACATTATGCCAGAGAGTGCCCGGAGATAGTTGAGGCAATTCCACAGGGGGGTAAAGAGCCAGAGAGGGTTCCTACAGTTGCACCTCCTGCAAGAAAGAAAGCCTCGGCTGAAGAAAAAGAAAAACAAGTTGTGGGTCAAGGCAGGGTGTATGCGATAGACCAGACATCGGCTGATACCTCTTCTAAAGCGATAAAAGGTACAATCTTGATTTTCAATTTGGAGGTTATTGCTTTGTTTGATTCTGGTGCTACGCATTCCTTCATATCACCTGCATGTGCATCTAAGTTAAAAGGTTTTGTAGAGCCCACATACTTGAGTAGGACTTTACTAATAAGTACTCCCATGAGAGTGAGCCAATTAGTTGAACAAGTGTATAAAGATTGTAAAGTGAGGGTGGGAGATAAGTGCATGACAGCCAACTTGATTTTGTTGAATATGTATGACATTTGTTGGCTCTACCGAGAGGGGGGGTGAATCGGTTTTCTAACAATTATGGCAGATTTTAAATTAATCGCAATTTAAACACAAATGATAATGAATAAAACAGTGCAATATAACAATTTAATGCAAAGAGAGGGAAAGAGAAACAAACACAGCAACTTATAGAGGTTCGGCCAACTCTTGCCTACGTCCTCTCTCCTTGACTTTCTTGTCAAGTGGTTTCTTTCTCTCTTTCAATAGAGTTTACAAAGTTCCTTTTACAGGTCAAGGAATAACCTCTCTACCCTTAGCAATACAGAAAATGTATTCACCCTTTTACAATAACTCTCACTGAGGAACAATCCTCTTTTCTTTTAAGGTGTGGATGAATACAGAATAAGGCTTTTCAGTGGGTAGGACTAACAAAGCTTGTATTACTTAAGCTTATACAATAAATCTCAATTAATGAGCAATAGGGATACAAGGAATGAAAGAATTAAAGCTTGAGAATGTTTTGAATGTTCAGTGATAGTCTCTCTCTTTTCTTTATCTTCAATGCTTGGTTATATACTGAAGGTTGGGTAGTTGGAGCATTAAATGCAGTTTTTCCCGTTGAGATTTGAAGAAAATAGCCGTTGGGAACCTCCAGTGGTCAGACAGATCGATCTCCTATCTTGGCCAGATCGATCTCCTAGTTTTAAATCCTGCAATGACAAAGCACAAATACACAGGGAGATCGATCTCATACATTACCAGATCGATCTGTTAGTTTGAATAGGCAGAGGCAGATCGATCTGTCGAATAGGCAGATCGATCTCCTATCCTCTCTGTTTGAGGCAAGATCGATCTCTCAATACACCAGATCGATCTCTTAAGCTCACTGACTTTGAGCAGATCGATCTCTTCCTTACCAGATCGATCTCCTAAGTTCTCTGACTTAGAGCAGATCGATCTCTTAACCTTTGCAGATCGATCTCTTTTTACCTTAAACCCTTTACACCGTTTTAAGGCTTGCCAGATCGATCTCTTCCATCATGAGATCGATCTCTCATCAAGTATAAACCCAGGAGATCGATCTCTCACATCTCAGATCGATCTCTCATCAGCAGAACTCTAAGTTTTGGTCCTGATATCTTCTAAACATGTTTGTATACCATCTTAACATTATTGTATTAACTTGTTTTGTCATTTCAAAATACATTAACTCAACAATCTCCCCCTTTTTGATATGACAAAACTCATCCAATAAACATGTTTAGTGAATTTGCAAAATTCCCCCTTTTTGTGAGCTTTTGACTTTGTTAAAGATTTAACTCATCCTTAGTTAAATCTTAACTCCCCCTTAGTTAGCTCTAGCTCTTAACTCCCCCTCAATTAAATCATCCTATCATCCTTTTAAACATTTAACATAAATCACAACAACATGCATGTTTCTTATCATGTTGTTTCTTATGATGTTTCTTATGTTTCTTCTCCCCCTTTTTGTCATATCAATCACACATGGTCATTAACTCACAAAATGCAACATTGTCAAAACCATGGAAGTTCAAAATCAACATTGACTCACACAATGCCACATTTTCATAAACAATCAATTTATATTGCATTCAAGCAAATTCAGTACAAAGTGCAGTGCGGAATGATATAACTAAACTAAACCATACACCTAAAGCCTAATGTGAGGGAGGATCACGATCCAAAAGCTCCTCAACATGCGTGCGCGTCACTTGAAGTTCATCGAACATTGCCTCTTGAGTTTCTTGAAATTTATCGAACATCGCCTTTTGAGTGTCTTGAAGGTGATCCACTCGTTGAGTCAATTCGGCAAACATACGCTGCTGAGTGGTATGTCCTTCATCGATTCTCTGACTGAGGTCGCTTATCATCTTCACGATCAGCTCCAAGTCAGCAGGAGACGATGTTTGTGCAGTTGGCGGAGCCGACGGTTCCGGAGCTGGTGCTGCAGGTGGATGCACTGGCTCAGCAGTGGGGTCCTCCTCCATAGCCTCTGCAGGTTGCTGAGCCCTCTTTTTCGTCCAATTGCCTCGGATATCTTTGTAGTATCCCATGTGATGGAGGGTCCCGATGTTGAGGACGCTCTTGGGAGAGGGCAGTTCTCCGGTTTCGCAACTGCTGTCTATCTTGAGGCGTTGAAGAAAGTATGCCAACGGTTGAGGAAACACTATCGTTGTCGCTTGGCCTCGGACTATTTTTAACCAGTCTTGGAAGATGAAGTGAACTAGATTGGGTTTTTGACTGGTGGTATGGATATGATGAATCCAAAACCTATCTAGCCTCCGAATAGTTGAGTGTCGAGTACCAAACGGACAAAGGTTCCACGAGATGATGAGATGGAGTAGTTGGGGATGCATCGAAAGTTCACTTGCCTTTTCCCCGGGAATATCAAACTCTAAGGGAACCTCTTCATCTTCGTTTGTCAAACCTTCGTCACATATGTCGAAGGCTTGGGCTAAAATTTCAGGGGTTACGGCAATTGAGCGTCCCATGACAAACGTTGTGAAACCAAGGATTTGACAGGAATCAATGGGATCGTAATTGAGTTCGGCATTGGAAAAGAATGCACGAACGAGATTTGGAGGGACAGGAGTGTTGATTCTCAAGAATTTCACCCAACCAAATTCCTCAAATTTTGATAGGTATGGAAAGTCTATGTGATTGAGGAAGGAAAAATCAATGGTGCGCCAATGCTTGATTGGCATGGTTGAGAAGTACTCTTCGTATCGCTTCCTTTTTGCAGGTGTTTTAAAACACCTATTGAAAGAAGCGATGGAAGCGGAAGGAGTGGGTTGGGATGAGGAAGAACCTGCCTCTACATTGGGTCTAGGTGGTTTGGTTCCTGCTCTCTTAAGCCTAGGCATTATTCTAGACTCTAGATTCGTCTAAACAAATTCAAAAATGATAAGAGCAATGAAACAGTACCTAGGGTTGCCCTAGAATGAAAATCAACGCAAATCAGAGAAAATTTTTGAGAAATTAGTGAGAAATGTAGGTTAAAATACCAGAATACGACACTGGGACGCAAGAAAGACCGTACGAGGATCGATCTGAGGAGGAATTGAAGAAGAGGATGCGAGGGAATTGGAGAATTTGAAATTTTAGGTTTTGGGAGATTTGGGGATTTTTCGCGGGTATTTATACTCCAAGGCATAGGAGATCGATCTGTCGAGGCGACAGATCGATCTGGTACTCCCAGAAGCGAAGAGAGATCGATCTGTCGTAGGGACAGATCGATCTGGTCGCAAACAGAGGCTTAAGGAGATCGATCTGGTACATGCACAGATCGATCTGTAGAATGCGGAAGCTTGATGAGATCGATCTGTCGTGAGGACAGATCGATCTGCCTTTAGACAAAGACGTAAGGAGATCGATCTTATGGTTAGAAGATCGATCTTCTTAGATTAACCTTGACGATTTAGGCTTGATAGAAGAGATCGATCTATATCACAAGGAGATCGATCTCTCATCCTCTTTGCCAGAAAATTTTTGCAAAAACTCTTTAAAAATCAACTTGAAATCAAGATTTTTACAACATGAAAGTCCTAAGGCATATTCATGAGTCCTAATTCACCTCTAAGGATACAAAACCTATCTCTATCAAGGGGTTTGGTGAATATATCAGCTATTTGATGTGTAGTATCAATATACTCTAAGATTATATCCCCTTTTTGTACATGATCTCTAAGGAAGTGATGTCTAATTTCTATGTGCTTGTTTCTGGAGTGTTGAATAGGATTCTTAGATAGATTAATGGCACTGGTATTATCACATTTAATTGAGACTTGCTTCATGTCAATACCATAATCTCTCATTTGTTGTTTAATCCACAACACTTGAGCACTACAACTACCAGCTGCTATATATTCAGCTTCAGTTGTGGACTGAGCTACACTGTTTTGTTTCTTGGAGAACCAAGAAATTAACCTATTTCCTAGGAATTGGCAAGTACCTGAAGTACTTTTCCTATCTATTTTGCATCCTCCAAAATCAGCATCTGAAAATGCATGAAGGGCAAAAGTGGAGTCCTTGGGGTACCAAAGTCCTAGTGAGGGAGTATCTTTGAGGTATCTAAAAATTCTCTTAGTTGCCAATAGATGTGATTCCCTAGGAGATGATTGAAATCTAGCACAAAGGCACACACTAAACAATATATCTGGTCTACTAGCAGTTAAATAAAGCAAAGAACCAATCATAGACCTATAGAGTTTAGTGTCTATACACTTACCACTTTCATCTTTGTCAAGCTTGATGTTGGTGCCCATTGGAGTGGCTTGAGATTTGCAACTCTCCATTCCAAATCGCTTGAGCAAGTCCTTGGTGTACTTTGCTTGATTGATGAAAGTTCCATCCTTTGTTTGTTTCACTTGAAGTCCCAAGAAGAATGTGAGTTCTCCCATCATGCTCATCTCAAATTCCCCTTGCATGATCTTAGCAAACTCTTGACATAAAGACTCATTAGTTGAACCAAAAATAATATCATCTACATATACTTGTACAACTAGTAAGTCCTTATTTTTATTTTTGATGAATAATGTGGTGTCTACCTTTCCTCTTGAGAATCCTTTTTCTATTAAGAACTTTGACAACCTTTCATACCAAGCTCTAGGAGCTTGTTTTAACCCATAAAGTGCCTTAGACAATTTGAAAACATGTTCAGGAAATTCATGATTTTCAAATCCGGGAGGTTGCTCTACATAGACTTCTTCATTAATGAAACCATTCAAGAATGCACTCTTTACATCCATTTGATATAACTTGAAATCTTTATAACATGCAAAGGCAAGTAACATTCTTATTGCCTCTAATCTAGCTACCGGTGCATATGTTTCATCATAGTCTATGCCTTCCTCTTGTCTATAGCCTTGAGCAACTAGCCTAGCCTTATTCCTTATGATCACACTATTTTCATCCATTTTGTTCTTGAATATCCATTTAGTTCCAATTATAGAGTGATCACTAGGCCTTGGAACTAGTTTCCATACTTTGCTTCTCTCAAATTGATTTAACTCTTCTTGCATTGCTAGGAACCAATTATTATCCTCTAAGGCTTCATTGACATTCCTAGGCTCTATTTGAGATACAAAGGCTATATAATGACACATATTCCTTAAGGATGACCTAGTTCTAACTCCAAGAGTTGGATCTCCTACTATTTCACAATCTTTTACATATCCTAACTCTCTTGGTGCTCTATGTTCTCTTTCTAAAACTTCTATTTCTTCTTCATCTTCTTTATTCAAATCAAGCTTTTCTAGAAAGTCATCTTCTAAGCCTTCATCAAATATCTCAACATTTTCATCATTGTTGGTTGAATCTTTAGATATATTATTTGATTCATCAAATACAACATGAATAGATTCTTCAACCATTAATGTTCTTTTGTTATAAATTCTATAAGCCTTTGAATTCAATGAATATCCTAGAAATATTCCCTCATCACTTTTGGCATCAAATTTTCCTAAATTATCCTTTCCATTATTTAGAACAAAGCATTTGCAGCCAAAAGGATGGAAGTAACTAATGTTAGGCTTCTTACCTTTGTAGAGCTCATAAGGAGTTTTCTTTAGCATGGGTCTTATCATAGCTCTATTGATTATATAACATGATGTGTTTATAGCTTCAGCCCAAAAGTACTTTGGCAAGTTATTTTCACATAACATGGTCCTAGCCATCTCTTCCAAAGTTCTATTTCTTCTCTCAACTACACCATTTTGTTGCGGTGTCCTAGGGGCTGAAAAATTATGGCTAATTCCTTGATCATTGTAATACTCATCAAATCCTATATTTTCAAATTCTTTGCCATGATCACTTCTAATGCTTGTTATTGTATAACCTTTTTCATTTTGAGTCACCTTTGAGTAAGTTATGAATTTCTCTAAGGCTTCATTTTTTACTCTCAAAAAGAACACCCAAGTGTACCTAGTGTAATCATCAACTATTACAAAACCATAGTGTTTCCCACCTAGGCTAATGGTTCTAGTTGGTCCAAATAAGTCTAAATGCAGTAATTGAAGAGGCCTAGTGGTGGATACACTATTCTTAGGCTTAAAAGTTGTTCTCTTGTGTTTTCCTTTAACACAAGCTTCACATATTTCTTCATGATTAAAGGGTAGTTTGGGTAAGCCTATGACTAGATCCTTTCTTGCTAATTTGGATAGCACATGCATGCTAGCATGACCTAGTCTCCTATGCCATAACCAAGATTCCTTTTTGTTATCTACCATTAAGCATATGTTTTCGTTTTTGAGTTCATTAAGGTAGACTATATATATGTTACCTTGCCTATGACCTAGAAGCAGAATTTTATTTGACTTAGGATCTATAACATTACATTTCATGCAATCAAAAATTACTTTGTAACCTTTGTCACAAAGTTGACTAATGCTTAGCAAGTTATGCTTTAGACCCCTAACAAGTAATACTTTTTCTAAAGAGAAATGATTATTACCTATTGAGCCACTTCCTTCCACTTGACCTTTGGAGTTGTCCCCAAAAGTGACTTCTCCACCAATTTTCGATTTGAAGGAATTGAAATGGCTTTTATCACCCGTCATGTGCCTTGAGCATCCACTATCTAAGTACCAAGCTTCTTTTGTTTTAGCTTTGTGGCTATGCTCAATCACCTACAACAAAAAAAATAAACCCACTCAAGTCTTAGGTACCCAAATTCTCTTGGGTCCTTGAAGGTTAGTAAATGCAATTCTTGATCCCATTGGGATCCATTTTGCTAATGCATTGCAGTCCTTGGAATGAATTACCTCTTTTGGAATCCATATCCTTTTTACAATTTTTCCTTTAAGATTCCTCATCTTTATATTGCAATAATGTGACTTATGTCCCTTCTTATTACAATATGAACAAGTAATTGCAGGTTTATTCATGCTCTTCCTAGCAATAAAACTCTTAAGATGGGTTTCCCTACTTTGTGCATTATACCCTAAGCCATTTTTGTCAAAAAATGCCCTTTGGGTTTCTAACATGCTATCTAGCTTTTGTTGCCCCATGTGAAATCTATTAAAGGAGTTATGTAAATTGCTATTTTTCTCCTTAAGATCACAAATTTCTAGATTTGCAATCTCTAGTTTCTTCTCACATTTCAGTTTATCTTGTAGCATTATCTCATTTTCCCTTTTTAATTTAGATATTAACTTTTTATACTTCATGCTCATAGATTCATACTCTAATGCTAAATCATCAAATGCATCTTGCAGTTCATCAAAAGAGTATTCATTGATATTAGATGTTACCTTTTCATCCTCATCAATTGCCATGAAGCATAGGTTGGCAATGTCCTCATTTGATTCATCATCGGAGCAGTCACTGTCACTCCATGTTGCTACCATCGCCTTCTTTTTATGAAACCTATCATTGGATCTTTTGAGGAGAGGGCAGTTAAATTTTATGTGTCCAGGTTTTTTACATTCATAACACACAATAGAGTCTTTTCTACCTACTTCCTCTTGTTCTCTCCTATTGTTTCTCCTATTGCTATTACTAGTTCTCATCCTCATGAATTTATTAAATCTTTTGGCAAACATTGCCATCTCAATATCCTCCTCACTGCCACTCTCATTTTTAATTTCCTTTTCAGCAGTGGATTTTAGAGCAACACCCACTTTCTTGGGTGGCTCTTCATTTCTTTTAAGCTTCATCTCATAAGTTAGCAAGGAACCTATTAATTCATCTAAGGATAATGTATGTGGATCCTTAGATTCCTCTATTGCTGTTACCTTAGCTTCCCATGACTTAGGTAAGCTATTTAAAATTTTCTTTACCATTTCAATATTAGAATATATTTTTCCTAAAGATTTTAATCCATTAATTATATCGGTAAACCTAGTGAACATATCACTAATGGATTCTTCTTCCTTCATCCTAAAGAGCTCATAATCATGTGTGAGCATACCTACTTTTGTCTCCTTCACTTGGGTTGTACCCTCATGAGTTATTGACAATTTATCCCATATTTGCTTGGCATTATCACACCCGGAGACTCTATTATATTCATTAGGACCTAAAGCACAAAATAATGTGTGCATAGCTTTAGCATTTAGCTGTGCACATTTAATGTCATTAGAATCCCATTCATCTTCTTCTTTGGGAATATCTCTTCCCTCTATTTTCTTTGTAGGGATTTGAGGTCCCTTAACTATAATTCTCCATACTTCATAATCGTTTGCTTGAATAAATAGTATCATCCTAGTCCTCCAATAAGAATAATGTTCACCATTGAACATGGGAGGTCTAACCGTGGAGTGCCCCTCTCCTATCAAACTAGTTGCAACATTGTTAAGAGCCATTAGATCGTTTCTACTCTTAGGAAGTTGTTCCTACGTGATTAAAGAGTCCTAGCTCTGATACCAATTGTTGGCTCTACCGAGAGGGGGGGTGAATCGGTTTTCTAACAATTATGGCAGATTTTAAATTAATCGCAATTTAAACACAAATGATAATGAATAAAACAGTGCAATATAACAATTTAATGCAAAGAGAGGGAAAGAGAAACAAACACAGCAACTTATAGAGGTTCGGCCAACTCTTGCCTACGTCCTCTCTCCTTGACTTTCTTGTCAAGTGATTTCTTTCTCTCTTTCAATAGAGTTTACAAAGTTCCTTTTACAGGTCAAGGAATAACCTCTCTACCCTTAGCAATACAGAAAATGTATTCACCCTTTTACAATAACTCTCACTGAGGAACAATCCTCTTTTCTTTTAAGGTGTGGATGAATACAGAATAAGGCTTTTCAGTGGGTAGGACTAACAAAGCTTGTATTACTTAAGCTTATACAATAAATCTCAATTAATGAGCAATAGGGATACAAGGAATGAAAGAATTAAAGCTTGAGAATGTTTTGAATGTTCAGTGATAGTCTCTCTCTTTGCTTTATCTTCAATGCTTGGTTATATACTGAAGGTTGGGTAGTTGGAGCATTAAATGCAGTTTTTCCCGTTGAGATTTGAAGAAAATAGCCGTTGGGAACCTCCAGTGGTCAGACAGATCGATCTCCTATCTTGGCCAGATCGATCTCCTAGTTTTAAATCCTGCAATGACAAAGCACAAATACACAGGGAGATCGATCTCATACATTACCAGATCGATCTGTTAGTTTGAATAGGCAGAGGCAGATCGATCTGTCAAATAGGCAGATCGATCTCCTATCCTCTCTGTTTGAGGCAAGATCGATCTCTCAATACACCAGATCGATCTCTTAAGCTCACTGACTTTGAGCAGATCGATCTCTTCCTTACCAGATCGATCTCCTAAGTTCTCTGACTTAGAGCAGATCGATCTCTTAACCCTTGCAGATCGATCTCTTTTTACCTTAAACCCTTTACACCGTTTTAAGGCTTGCCAGATCGATCTCTTCCATCATGAGATCGATCTCTCATCAAGTATAAACCCAGGAGATCGATCTCTCACATCTCAGATCGATCTCTCATCAGCAGAACTCTAAGTTCTGGTCCTGATATCTTCTAAACATGTTTGTATACCATCTTAACATTATTGTATTAACTTGTTTTGTCATTTCAAAATACATTAACTCAACAACATTGATGTAATTTTGGGAATGGATTGGTTAGCCGCCAATCATGCTGTCATAGACTGTCGTTCCAAGTCCATTAAGTTTTCTCTACCTGAAGAATGTGTTGTAAGATTTTAAGAGAAGAAATGAAATCTTAAATTTTGTGTTAAGTAAAGTACTTTGGTATAAATGGCTTGAGTGTTGTTTTGAAGGTTTTGTTACTTATGTGGTGGATTTGAACAAAGTACACCCGGATATGGAGGACATCTCAGTGGTCAGAGAATTCCCTGATGTCTTTCCAGACGATCTACCAGGATTGCCACCTGATAGAGAAACAGAATTCGGTATAGACTTGACGCCTGGAACCGAACCGATATCGAAGTCACCATATAGGATGGCTCCAGTTGAGTTAGAGGAATTAAGGAAACAGCTGCAAGAGTTGTTAGAGAAGAGGTTCATAAGACCGAGTGTCTCACCATGGGGAGCCCCGGTATTGTTTGTGAAGAAGAGAGATGGGAGCCTCAGGTTGTGCATTGACTATCAGATGTTAAACAAGGCTACCACCAAGAATAAGTACCCCTTGCCACGCATTGACGATTTATTGGATCAGCTTCGGGGAGCACAGATCTTCTCCAAGATAGATCTGAGGTCTGGGTATCATCAATTGAAGATTCGGAAGGAGGATGTGCCCAAGACAGCATTTCGTACCCGCTATGGCCATTACGAATTTTTAGTGATGCCTTTTGGGTTGACCAATGCGCTGGCAGCTTTTATGGCTCTAATGAACGAAGTATTCAAGCCATACCTGGACCAATTCGTAATTATTTTCATTGATGATATATTGGTGTATTCAAGGTCCAGAGAAGAGCATGAGCAGCACTTAAGGATTATTTTGCAAACCCTCCGAGAGAAAAGGCTATATGCCAAGCTTAACAAATGTGACTTTTGGCTAGAACAGATTTCTTTTCTAGGCCATGTTATATCGAAGGATGGGGTGTCAGTAGATCCATCCAAGATTAAGGCAGTTGTTCAGTGGGAACAACCTAGGACAGTCACAGAGATCAAAAGTTTTCTGGGTTTGGCTGGTTACTACAGGAGATTTGTGGAAGGTTTCTCTAGATTAGCTGCTCCATTGACACGTCTTACGAGAAAGAGTGTGGAGTTTTCATGGGATGAAGCTTGTGAGAGGAGTTTTCAGGAACTTAAGCGCAGATTAACTACCGCGCCAGTTCTTGTCATCCTTAACAGTTCAGGGAATTACTCGGTGTATACAGATGCTTCGCATCAAGGACTAGGCTGTGTTTTGATGCAAGTTGGAAGGGTAGTAGCTTATGGATCTAGGCAGTTGAAAGATCATGAGAAGAACTACCCCACTCACGATTTGGAGTTAGCGGCCGTAGTGTTTGCGTTGAAGATATGGCGCCACTACTTATATGGTGAGAGATTTCAGATCTTTACGGATCATAAGAGTCTGAAATATCTATTCTCACAAAAGGAGTTAAACATGAGACAGAGGAGGTGGTTGGAACTCCTCAAGGACTATGATTGTGAGATCTTGTACCACCCGGGGAAGGCAAATGTGGTCGCCGATGCATTAAGTCGGAAGAGTCTCGGGTTGGTGTCTCACATGATGGTTAGAGAGCACGAGTTGTTGAAACAATTCACGAACCTTAGTCTGGATATGACCCTACCTGAGATTGGCAGCTATGGGATCATTGCTAGCTTGAGGTTAGAACCGGAGTTGATTGAGAGAATCCGACAAGCTTAGCAAATCGATCAATGGTGTATTGTCATGATTAGCCAAATCCGGAAAGGGAAGGGTGCTAATTTTATATTGAGTCCAGATGGAATACTAAGGTTTAGAGATAGAATATGTGTTCCTAAGGATGTAGAGCTGAGAAAGCTGATCTTATCAGAGGCACACTCGTCGAGATACACGATACACCCGGGGAGTAGTAAGATGTATCAAAATCTCCGAAAAGCATATTGGTGGTCTGGAATGAAGAGAGACATAGCTGAGTATGTCGCTAGATGTCTCATTTGTCAGCAAGTAAAAGCCGAACATCAGAAACCAGGAGGATTATTACAACCTCTATCGATACCAACATGGAAGTGGGAGCATGTCACCATGGATTTTGTGATGGGGTTACCGAGAACCCGTAAGAACCATGATGCGATATGGGTGATAGTAGATCGGTTAACGAAATCGGCACATTTCTTAGCCATGAGATCTACTGATACATTGAGTGCACTAGCGAACCTGTATGTGCGAGAAATAGTGAGATTGCATGGAGTCCCAGTGAGTGTTGTTTCTGATAGGGATGCCCGCTTCACTTCCCACTTTTGGGGACATTTCCACGAAGCGATGGGGACCCAGTTGAGTTTTAGCACCGCTTTTCATCCTCAGACAGATGGTCAGTCAGAGAGGACTATACAGACCCTGGAGGATATGTTGAGAGCGTGTGTGCTGGATTTTAGAGGCTCATGGGACGATCACTTGCCATTGATTGAGTTCGCATACAATAACAGTCATCACTCAAGTATTGGTATGGTCCCTTATGAGGCACTATATGGTCGTAGATGCCGATCGCCCATTGGTTGGGAAGAAGTTGGTGACAGACAATTGCTCGCTCCCGATTTGTTTAAGCAAGCCTCCGAGGATGTTCAGATGATATGCGAGAGGCTGCGAACAGCTTAAAGTCGACAAAAGAGCTACGCTGACAGGAGACGGAGACCACTTGAGTTTGATGTTGGCGAGTCCGTATTTTTGAAAGTATCTCCTTCTAAGGGAATAATGAGGTTTGGGAAGAAAGGAAAATTAAGTCCTCGTTACATTGGTCCCTTCGAGATTTTGGATAGAGTGGGAGAAGGAGCATATAGGCTAGCCTTACCACCTGAGCTAGCAGAAGTCCACAATGTCTTCCACGTTTCTATGCTTCGGAAGTATTACCCGGATCCGACACATGTAATTAGTTATGAGCCGTTGGAGCTCAAGAAAGATATGTCGTATGTCGAGAGACCGATCAGGGTGTTGGACAGGAAAGAGAAGGTGTTGCGGAACAAGACGATTTCATTAGTTAAGGTTTTGTGGCAACATCACACTGTGGAAGAGGCCACATGGGAACTGAAAAGTTTGATGCGGGAAAAGTATCTCGAGTTATTCACAGATTGAATTGGTTCTAATTTGGAGGACCAAATTCTCTAAGTGGAGGAGAATGTGAGACCCCGTATATGTATAGCTATGTATATAGGAACATGGGAATGTAAATAAAATCATAAGTAAGATGATGTATTGTAATGTGAAGTGTATGCAATGAAGTTCATAAGATTATGTACGCACTTGTAGTAAGAATTGTGATTATACGTACAAGTTGCATTACGAATGAGTAGGAAGAAATGAACTTGAATACGAGAAGAATGTGATCGAAATGGAATATGAGTAGTATAGTAAAATGGAAGGAAAGATTTACATAAGTGTATATTTCCATTCGAGTAATATCGTATATATGTGTGGTCATACAAAGATTCTACACAAGTTTTAATGTGTATGTAGTGAGGATGAATCCCATTTTCAAGTCTCAAAGATGAATGAATGAGGAAATGATCATGGTAGCAAATTAAGGGTGTTTGGTAAGGGTTATTGCAGAAAAACTGCAGGAAAATCTGGAATTTATGAAGGCCAGATCGATCTCATAGGATGAGAGATCGATCTGGGAGAGCCAGAATGCCCTTATGTGAGAAATGGAAGGGAACAGATCGATCTCCAAAGGAAGCAGATCGATCTCCTTAGCTCTCGGGTTGGAAGCAGATCGATCTCCCCTAAGACCAGATCGATCTCCTTAAGCTTCTGTTTGAAAGCAGATCGATCTCCAGTCTCGACAGATCGATCTCGTACCTTTAAAACGTCTTAGAAAAGAGGGATTTTTGAGGAACAGATCGATCTCCACCCAAGGAAGATCGATCTCATCAAGTCAAAACTATAAATGGGAGCAGTTGGATCATCAGAATTTCGGGACAAACATTTCCTTTTCACTTCAACTCAAAGAAATCTAGTTTCTCACTCCTAAATCCAGCCATTTTCAGTAAGATTTGAGGAAAGGCTATTAGAGACAAAGTTGTTCACATCAAAGAGAAGAACAACATAGTCTAGAGGCATTTCCCCATTTGATGGATTGAAGAAATAAAGGACAATCCTAATTGGAGCAAGAGGAAATCCAATGAGGTAAGTTCTAATGCACAAATCCAAGTACATTGGTTTAGTTAATGGTTATAAAGATATTTGGGTATGCATATTGTGGATAGAACTACCTAAAATGGTATGAAATGAATATAACTTAGAAATGGTCAAGTGTGAGAAAGTGGAGTGTGGGAGTGTTTATGATGAATGAGATATCTTGAGTGGATGAACATGTTGTGAGAATGATTTGGACATGTTGATATTGGGATTAAATTGTGAGATTTACCACAAGGGGGTAAAAATGTGTAATTAAGGCATTTGATAAATGCTTAGTTGAATAAGAGTTAGAAACATTAACTCAAATGTTGATGGATGAATTTCAGTTTCGGATGATACGTCGGAGCAATTGAGATGAGAACGCGAGAAGCATAAAGGTGGATAGTTGCACACAAGTAAAACGAGGTAAGGGACTGTGTGTTAGCTATAGAGATGTTCGTACGTAATTACAACAATTTCGTAGATATGTTGCTAGACTAGTACGATATGATAATTCTATGAAATGATATGGAAGTATGCAAAGTACTATGACGTATATATGTATTGAGAAATGGGATAGGGTAAGGAAATATCATGATATGCATGTTTTCAATGATTTTCTCAATTTTACATTGTTATTTATGATTGAGAAATGTTGATGATAGGTTGGCTAATTTTACATGTTTTAGCATGAAGAGGCATGCTGTATGAATAAACGTGTTTTGAGTTTTAAAAAGAGAAAATAGCCATCTATCAGTTTTGAGATGAGATTTGGTGTTGAAGCGTTAGCTCACACCCGTTTTAATGCCTTGATGTACCGTGCGGGAGTTTTAACTCGCAGGAGGGTTTTGAGAAAGTGCGGGAACTTTGCTCGCACCTGTTTTATTGAGTTAAGGTAAACCTGGGGGTCTGGGACCCAAGGGGATACCAGCCGACGGCCAATTGAACGGGCTGGGCCTTAACGATAGATCGTACCGCGCTGGAGCTTTGCGTTGACTGTGTGTCACGCTGCTTGCTCGCCTGGTATATGAGACATGGTTTAAGGATAAAAAGTCCATCGGAGTTGGAGTATGGACTTGGGTCCACGGTTGTACGTAGAATAGTGTAGTCACCCGTTGGTATACTATGTACCGTGCTGGGTGCACGTGAGTACGAGTATCGCGTAGATGACACACGACGTATCTTCACCGTGAGTATACGAGGAGATGAGGTGGATTGAAATGAGCCGGGGGGTAGGACTGACCCATCCCCCTTCAGGCGAAGTGATACCCTGTGCACACCCGATCAGTGAGGCCTGGGATCACTGACTGTGGCCATAAGTCGTGGATATTTGATTGCCTAAAATTCCATGCCTGTCTCAGAGAATCGAGAAACAGAGACAATCTCAGAAAAGAAAGAGACTTGCGAGAAAGAATGATTCGAGAAGTGAAAGAGATTTCGTGTTTTAATAAATCTCTGATTTCACATTCGTGCCATGAGGGCACTATTTATGAGCATGTTTTAAATGGAAGTTTGACATTTGATTTACACGAAAATGCTATTGAGAAATATATGTTTAAATGCATTGTTCGTATGATATTTCCATTTATAACGAAAACATGGTTTTGGTTTATGCATGCATGGGCTATGTAGGTAGTACGATATCTACCTGCTAGCATACATTTTCTTACTGAGCCGTGATTTGCTCATCCCACTATTTTCCCCCTCCAGGTACTGAGAAGTAAGAGA
The DNA here is from genome assembly GCA_033439115.1 of Firmiana major. Taxonomy (NCBI): domain Eukaryota; kingdom Viridiplantae; phylum Streptophyta; class Magnoliopsida; order Malvales; family Malvaceae; genus Firmiana; species Firmiana major. The sequence goes on along the minus strand of CM065896.1, from coordinate 87,348,782 downwards.
GCGGTGATCTCTAGATCTTTTGTGCTAAACAGCTCCCACAATCTGTAAAGGTATAAGATTCGTATACACGAGTATTTTGTATCTAATATATCGTATCGCACAGTTATATCTTGGAATTGTAAACAGTATTATGGGGATGATATGTAAGCACATGGTATTTATACAATTAATTTTGTGTATTTACACACACACCTGGGAGTGTGACTTAAAGTTTTAAATATTCCGCTGTAAATGAATAAATTTTAGTAATTGCATCTTCTCACAGCCCAACCGTAGTAGAGAATGTATGGATAGAAGGGTTCCCGAAAGCGGGGCATGACAGTATCTGTACGCGTTTTCGGGTGCATGGGTGGATTCTTTAAGTGTCTAAGGTTCTTAGAATGAAATGAATGTTTGAAGGGTAAAAGAAATTGGGGAACTTTAAGAAATGTTCATGAAAAGCAAGAACATGATGTTCTTGGGTTTTTACTGCTTTTAACATGCGAATTGGTAGGTTGGCTAGCATTTTAAATGATTTGTATGAAAAATAGCTTGATTTGGTATTATAACCATGCTTTGCAAAGAATGAGCCACCTATATTAGTTTGTGAAGATAAAAACGTGCTAGAGAGTTGCTCGCACGAGATTTGACATGTTTACACATGCATTAGTGCTGAAGCATAACTCGCACTAGAGTTTTACATGCATGAGTATTGGAGCTTAGCTCGCATTATTTTACATGGATTTTTATGATATTGTGCTGGAGCCTAGCTCGCACTGATTTTCATACTGGTTTTGACATTGTGCTGGACCGTTGCTTGCATTAAATGTCCACTATACTTATTTCCATGCTTGAGACTACTCCCAAGTGATTTTATGACATGTTGGGAGCCGTGTTGGGAGCTTTGGGTAGGCTATGTGCCACGCCGATTAAATAGGCTCGCACGTGCGTATTAAGATGTGGTAGTGTATGATATGATGATATGGGTCCACGGAGTACATTGTACCATGCAAATAGTATGGAGTACGTTGTACCATGTCTGGATATGATATATATATTGTCTTCAGACGATGGATTTTTGCTATGGACCGATGGGTTGGACATGACCTACCTCCCATGCAGATGGTACCCCGCACACTAGGATCCGTGTAGTCTGGGATCACAGAGGATATGGCCATAGTCCTAGTTATTACCCTTATAAATATGATATGTTTATCTCACATGTCTTGGTTTATGATAAATCCATGTTTTGAAATGTGTTTGTGGGTCAAGACAGTCCATGAGAGGGGCTGAGTCCTGACGAATGATGATTTTGTATTGGTTTATGTTGAGATTTGAAATGCTTTTAAGTGTACTTTGCATGATGATTTACCATGCTTTAATTATAACTTGTGCATGATGATTTTCCATGCTATGATAAGATTTGTGCACTGATTTTAAATAACATGAACTGCTTTACAAATCATGAACAAGTGCATGAACTGATATGTTTTGAGTATGACAAATAACTGTGGTTTAAGCATGGCATCACGATCACGTAGATAATGCAGTTATCTACCTGCTCGTATGATTGCCTTACTGAGTACGTAGTTTGCTCACCCCCTTATTTTCCCCCTCTACAAAGCACTTTCAGTAGATAGAGAGCGACTGAGGATTGGATTTTGGTGTCTGCTGCATCCCATCACAAGAGGTATCCACATTTGTATAGTTTTTGTATCTAGACATGTCAAAGCACAGGGTAGTCTCTTTAAATGCAATTTTTGGGGATGAAAAGGTTTGTAAACACATGTAAAAAGCAACTTTGATTTAGAAATACAAGTGTTTACAGTTAAATGAAATATAAATTGAAATGTTTGATTGGATGAGATTTACACCGATACACAACCCAACTGTTGGTGGTGTAGCTATTCACGATCATGTGAGGTAAAGGTAAAGAATAAACAACAAGAAATGGAGCAAATAATAAACGAAAAATAAAAATTTGTAGTGGATTTTCGACAGATTGAGGGTCGTGACATAACTTACCTTGCAAAGTTTTCTGTTTGAAAAGCTTATTGATATACCTCCGTGTATAGTGTCCTTTTATGTTTTAAGACCCAAAACCGAGGTTTACGCATTGTCTTATAGGGTGAATGTTTTATTAAATGATAAACATCGAATAACCACTCGATATTTTATTAGTTTCAGTTAAATGCTTTCCTTACTAAGCGTGTGGTTGCTTACCATTTTCTTCTAAAAACATTTCAGATTGACTGGTAGGCGAATTGCACGGACTTGTTGATTTCTTCCAGCTAAGTGCCCGGTTCTTGTTCTAAAGGTATACGCAATGAGTATAAAGTATTTGTTTCAGACATTTAGTACGCATAGATGTATATATTTGCTAAATTTTGGGATGTATTTATAGAACCTTGTTGTGGTAGGAATATTTTGAGAGTGTGATAGGTTTCTTTTGGGGAATTGATAAGGATATTGTTTAAATGCTAATGATTAAAGTAGAAGCTTAGTTCTACATTAACATGTTGATATACTCATCTAGGTAAATTAATAAGGAGTTAAGTTCATATTAATCCTGGATGTTCGAGTAAACGATCGGACTATCATGACATAATTTTGATGTCCCGTTTTAGATATTCAAATGTTGCTAATTGTGAAATGGATTATATTGTTGTTGGTTGAGGACATATTATTGGTATATTAATCATATTTGCAGGATGAATTAGGTCCAATTGCAGCCGTTATGCTGTTAAAATTTCTAGTAAATTATAGGACTTAAACAAATTTCTCAACATAATAATTGTAAAGCTTTAACCTATATCAGACACGAAAACAACAAGTAAAAGATCCATAAAAGAACTAATAATAACTTAGCTAATACTAGTTCTTCAATAACGCTTTTCGTTTAATTTACGCACGTTGGGCGAGTAAGCTGGAGACACGGGGCATGACACCAGTAGGCAATAATTAAAAATTATAGCTTTAATTCAGACATCAACATGATCATGACCATGTAGATAAAATAACAAAATACTTAAACAAAAATTAAATTAAGAGAAGATATCTCAACTTCAATATCTTAACTTCAGTTAAAATAAAGCTTGCATTAAGAAAGATACAACTTGATAGATTCAAATGATTGAATAAATTAAAAGTAAATGAAAATAATATTGAATTCAAAGGAAAATCATATAAACTACTAAACGCTAAAGAAATAAAAAATCTTATCTTAGAAATGGAAAAGATCAAGCCATTTTATCATGGAATAGAAAACAATCACTCAAATCTAGAAACAATAAAACTATAATATGCCAACAATATCTTGATTGAAAAGTTATGAAAGAGTTGTGACATATTGTAAGGTTTGGGTTCAAAACTGAAGCAACGCTACCCCTAATTATTAAAAAAAAAACAATTATAAGAATAACAATAAAAAAGCTAAAATAATTAGAAAAATAAACCCTAACAACCGTTCAAATCTAGAAACAATAATAAATTTAAAATTATCAAAAAATAATCCCTAAAGATGAGAAAATGAGTTTTGATACAAAGTGGCTTTGAACAGAAGAAATGAAACATAATGGAATGGTTTCCTGGGCAGCAAACCTTATTTTATGCAAGAATCAGATGAAGGAGCAAACAAGCAGCCTTCTTTAAATCTACAAACACAAGAGGAAAATTAAACAAAATTTTAAAAATAAAATATAACAAAAAAAAAAGAAAAATAGCAGATAATAATGTCACGCCTTGAAGAATGCCATAGGACCTTATACGAATTTCTAATTTTGTGGGCTAAAGACTAGGTTGTCATCGGTCAGTACAGACTACTAGAATTAAGCAATTTACTACCTGATAAAGTTGAAGGCATCTTGCCTAAGGTTCTTGTCAATTCACACTCAAAATATCATTCTATATTTACTAATAACAATTACCACAATAATCAGCAACTTATTAGTAACAGGCAGTTTAAGACAAAAAATTCATTTACATACCAGAAGTAGTCCAATCCACAATTTAATAGTCTATTTTTCTAGTTAACCCTTTAATCTATCAAACGGTCAAGCACAATCGAAATTTGAATCTGTTCACCCCTCCAAAATATATCCTTTGTATCCCATAATTTATCAGTTTCGGCATACTAATCAATAGAAATTTATTTACATCCCATACTCGATAATTTTGTAACATCAAAGTACATTATGCTTATATACATCATAAACTATAGTAATACCAAAAGTTGCCCGAAAATAAAAGCGTTTACTCGGTTAAAATATATACCAATGATGTCAGACCTTAACACTAAAGAGCAGTGCTAGGTCACAACTACCGTCGGACCTGTACAATGCGGTGCATTGTGGGGTCTACGCCTATTGTCGGAAATATATGTGCAGTGTCGTACGAGTCTATGACTTGGGTCAAACTTGTATAGTGCAAAAAGATGAGGTTATCATGAGATTCTTGTTGTCCCATTTTGCTTTATTGACCTATTAAACACTATGGAATGCCAAATATCTCTAAAATTATTAGAAAACAAGTTTTGAAATTTGATAAATGTTATAGTTATAGAAGCTTACATTAGCTTTTATAAAACATTTAAAAATAAGCAATGTTACTATAAGTTGCAATATTTCAAAATGTAAAACCTACAAAAAAAAATTTTTGACTTTGGATCTTAAGCGATAGCAATTGAGATTAAATTATACGAAATTATGAATAATTAATTTAGACTATATATTTAATATAAGAGAATAATAATTTAACATGAAAATATTCATACTAAATAAACATGAATAGTAGATTAAATTTTTTGTGTTTATTATAATTAAAATAAGTTACATGCAAAAGCCTAGTTTGGCTTCCAATGAAGCCAAAACCGAGACAAAACCTGTCAGCTACAGTAAAGAAACTGCAATAGAAGAAAAGGGAAATGACATGGTGATAGAGGATGGTTGTCGGTGGATAAAGGAAAAGAGAAAACGTGAAGATGATGGTCTAAAGTTGGTAGCCTGACGGTGAAAAGAAATGTGAAGAGCAGTGGGTGATGTCCCATCTACCTAATTTCAGTACATAAATATATATGATCATACATGAAATAAGGCTGGAGTTGGTAGCCAAAGTGATAGCTACGACAGAAGAAGGAAACAGAGAAGCAGGTAATGAAAATAGGCCGAAGTGTAGGGAGGAATTGAAGTCAGAAGAAATGTACATGATAAATCCATACCCAGGCAATGCACGTATGCAATACGGTTTTGGTATATCGTAGTAGAGTGAAGAAGGAAATGGAGTTTGCAGCTCCTCGGGAACGCACATTTAAATTATATATATATATATATATATATATATATATATATATATATATATATGTAAGTTGGTATAGAAATCAGAAATGGCAGCAGAGGCATATAGGAAAAGAGGGAAAGCTGAAGACCAGAAAACAAGAAAAACAAGAGGAGGGGGCTAGCAGACCGAAATAAAGTAGAGGAAGCTAAAGCAGTAATAGCAGGAAACAAACGAGAAAGGGGATTGAACAGAGGTCTCTCTGCCTCTGAAATACAAAGCTGAAGCGATATCGGGGTCTAGTTTTCCAAAATCATGGCCATTGTTGAAAGTTCTCGGTGAGGAAAACATAATGAAGAGCACTGCCTCAAACTTTTCTCACTTGCAGTCGCTGTCGGGGCAAAAGACAAATGAGAGAACGTACTTGACAGAAATAGTAGGAAGAGTGTGATGAAACTGTAGCAAAAAAATAAAAGGAAAACGAGAGAGAGGTACGGCTATACAAGGTGGCTGAAAAGTGCACGGTGAAAGCTTGGTGAAGAGATTTGGCCATGGAAGAATTGTGGGGAAGGAAACCAATAAGTGAATAGGATTCAGAAAAGAGGAAAACCAGAGCTGGAAAATCAGAGGAAACCAAGACAAGCAGGAGACGTATAACAAGGTCGCTTGAAGGGCGTTGAAAACCGATAGGCGTTGACGGTTGTGTACAAATAAGAGCTACCGTGAACAAGTTGGTGGAGTGGGGAGAGGCTATGACATTATTATATGTTAATGACATTATTATATGTTAATGAAATTATAAGACAGATTAGACCATGCAGATGTGAATGAATTTGGAATTGAGAATGAATGAGTATCATAGATGCATATAAAGGTTAAATAAGGGCTGAAGTGGTCACAAACTAAACGAATAGAACTTAAAACGTTTGAACTAGAGGTAAGGACTTAAAACACGAGATGATTAAGTATGGATTGTGAATTTGTGTATCCATTTTGATTTCCAAGCAATACACACAAGTTCCATAACACGTAACTTATAGGAAATGAGCTTTTCCATGCTTGAAGTACGAATAGATTGGAAAATGACTAATGAGGCAATTGAACGCAAGTTCTCCCTTAGAAAATTTGGAAAAATACAGCAGAAACTGCCCCAGACAAAGGTCAGATCAATCTCCTATTCAAGGCAGATCGATCCCTTGTGCAAGCAGAACAATTTCAAGTGAATCTGTCAAGGTCAGATCGATCTCCCCAAAGAGCAGATCGATCTGCATTTTCCACTGCCTTGCAGAGATCGATCCCTTACTGAGTGCAGATCGATCTCCATTTGATTCTGCCAAGCCAAGATTGATCTCGCCCCATGAGCAGATCGATCCCACCATTTTATGCTGAAAAACAAAAAGTTGAAAACAAGGGAAGATCGATCTCCTACCCTAGCAGATCGATCTCCCCACTCTCAATCTATAAAAACCCGATGACAACACTTCATTCTTCAGCAAATCAAACATTTCCCCTCCATTTTCACCCAAATATCAAATTTTCTCTCTCTAAAATTCCTTTCCTTCTAAAAAGAATTGAAAAAAGCTATTAGAGCCAAAGTTGATCATTGTGAGGAGAAGAACGACATATCTTGGAATCAAAACTCAACAAATTGGATTGAAGGAGCAAAAGGATCTTCCAAGTTCAGAGAAGGGAAAAGTCAAGCTAGGTGAGTCCTCGATTCACCAACTCTAAATATGTATAATAAGATGTTGTTAGGAGTAGATTGGTGTAAAATCATTGGTTGAAAACATCTAGAATGTGATGAATCAAGCCTAACCTAGATTGGGTTTAGAGTGATAAAATGGATATAGTTGAGTTAGTGATAAATAAGTTATACTAAGGTGTTAATAATGTTGTATACATGACATTGTAATGGTTATTTGGAATCAAAGTTATGGGGTTGGACAAAGTGATGAAATGTGTATGAATGACAATTGTAAATGCATGAATAAAGGAAGGAATTAAGGATTTAAGCATGCAAATCAAGTATTTGAGTTGATAACTAAATGGGGTACTAGCCAAATTGATTTGGAATGACACAATGTTGGCCGAATGTGAAAGTGGACTGAGCTTAATGCTATAAAGCCCGATAAGATAAATCGATTTTGATGAAGTGATTGATGAATGTTTGTAGCTCTAGAGATCGGATTAGGAGCAAGTTGGGATTGAACGAGCTTTCAGCGGTGGAAATTGTACTACGCTCGACGTGATTCGAGGTAAAGGGGTTTTGTAAGTGCCTAGAGGTGGCTATTCATATTTTAAGGGGAATTATGGGGTACGAATTTTACCTACTATCTAATAATGCATTAAGAACTGTTGTGATAGGTTCCAAAATTAAGGAAGGAAACATAAGTTTTACCTTGGTAGGAATTTTATGAAAGGGGTAGTACGGATCTAAAAATGCATGAATTTCCATGAATTTAATGTTTTTATCAAAATGAAAGACTTTGATTTATACTGATAGTGTTGAAGCTTTGCTCGTGCTAGTTTTATTGGTTTATTGTGCATGAAAGCCGTACTGGAGCGTTGCTCGCACGAAGATTTGACATGTTAAATGGAAAATCATGTTGATGCCTCCTGTAGACTGTGTGTCATGGTGAGATGATATATCATACGTGTGTTTTGAGACATGAGATGGTTGCTGGCATGGTATAGGGCGGCTAAGAACTATGGCAGGCACCCCTGAACCATGATGGGGCTAAGTCCTATGGCAGGCATTCCAGATAAACAGTCATGTGGGCTAAGTCCTATGGCAGGCACCCATGACAATGATGTGGGCTAAGACCTATGGTAGGCACTCTCAGACCATGTGGGTCCATGGAGTACGTTGTACCGTGTATGTCACATGGAGTACACTGTACCGTGTAGTCTTGATGACGATGACTAGTTAGTTGAGTTGTTGCACGAGTAGGGTTGACCTCACCTGTCGTTGCAGTTGTGATGCCCCGCACACCGGGATCCGCGTAGCCTGGGATCACAGGGATTTATATATATATATATATATATATATATATATATATATAAATACAATGACTAGTTGGTTGAGTTGTTGCACGAGTAGGGTTGACCTCACCTGTCGTTGCAGTTGTGATACCCCGTACACCGAGATCCGCATAGCCTGGGATCACAGGGATTTATATATATATATATATATATAAATATATATAGCCATTATTCCCAATTTATCTCCAAAAAGTAACCTACATGCCTCACTTACTATTATGTTCTGTTGATAAACTTGGGTAGACCCGAAGGAAGGGTGACACCCATGATTTTGTTTTTATAGGAAATGTGATTTTAGGCACAGGGTATTCTCGAAGGGTGGGATTAGATTTGATTTAAATAAATTGGAGTGAGTTTAGATATGACGAGCATGAGATGTTTTATATGTCGATTTTCCATTTGATATCATGTCATTTTTTATGAATGTTTCACATACTATATACATATTCATGTGATATGGTTTTGATCTACCTCATGCTCTAGATGTAAATGGATTTTGATACCATGACATAATATGTATGTAGATAGAGTAACTATCTACTTGCTTGCATTATTTCCTTACTGAGCGTGTGGTTGCTCACCCTTTCATTTTTCATCCTTACAGAGCATCCATAGTGGTCGAGAGCAAGCAGAGACTTGCACTCCCAGTGTCCGCTGCTACCCATCGCTGAGAGGTATGCACAATATTCTCATTTTGTATCTAAACAAGTACAACACAACAGTATTTTTGGAAATGTAAATTCGGGGGATGTAAACATTTGTCGACATATATTAATTATTAAAGTTAATGTAAGCAAATTTAAGTCTCTACAATTATTGTATGTATATGTGATCTGAGATCGTGTATGGCAAGGGTAACTAGCTCCGAATCATAGCTTAACTGTTTAGTGTAGGTAACTATTCACGACGGGGTAAGATAATGAAATAATGCGAAAACTTTTCAGTGATGTTTGGATAAAGAGGGTCGTGACAAGGCCAGGCCTGAATATAGGAGAGGAGAGAAAGAGAAGCTGGGAGATGGAAGTGAGTTGAAACAGTGGACGGAAACCGGGCAGGAGAGTTGGACACTAAGTGAAGCAGGGGAGAACGGAGGGGCCAAACGTGGCCGTCGGAGAGTGAGTGCACAGGTGGACCACCTGCACCGGACGGAGACGTTAAGGAAGGAAGGAGAGGCAGCACCATAGAAGGGAGAAGACGATGAACAGTATCAGTGAAGAAGGAAGCCAAAAAGATGATGAATAATGAAAGAAAGAATTGGCGCGAAAGGCTAATTAAAAGAAGGTAATATATATACATATATAAATATATTAGAATAGGAGAAAAATTGAAGAAAAAGAAGATAAGTGTACTGAGAATTTGGAAGCCCAGGAAAAAGGGGGTTTTGAGGAAAATAACATAAGTGGATCGGATCCGCCGACTCACTACGTTGAGACAATCGAGGATTACGAACAATCATTGAGGTAAGGAAAATTTCGTGTATTGCTAGAGATAAATTGCACGTATTTTTTTGATGATTTGTAGATATAAATTTAGGCCGTATTTCTACTATAGAAAAATATTTGTGAATTGTTAAAAATATTTGCGTATGTTTTCTGGGTATTTGAGACTGCGAACTTTAGAACAGAAATTTTTAGTCGCCTGAATTATAGAAAGCCTTAAGCCGATTTTACGCTTTGGAATTTAAGGAAGAGTTTTAAAACTTCGTAAAAACATCCTGATTTCCGGTATAGTATAATCGAGCCTATTTAAATAAATATCTAAGTAGTTTTAAAATTATTTGTGAAAAATCTAAAAATTTCGAAATTATACTGAAAAATCATGTTTTGTAAAAAAGGGCAAGACCAGCCCCTTTTACTCTATTTTATGAGCTGAAACGAGATTAAAGTATTTGAGGTTAAAACCGTGCCAGTTATGTGTGTATTACTGTGTGATCTTGGACTACCTGCTTGCACGTGATTTAAAGCATTTTGATGTTAAAATCGTGTCTGTCAAACGTGTATTGATGTGTGATCTTATACTACCACTTGCATGTGATTTGAGGCAAATAGGCGACAATGAAATTATATGGAATTGTGAATAGTAAAATTATACTGAATGGTGAATGATGCTGAGGTCCATGGAGTACGATATACCATGCTATATGCATGTGTGTACGATGTATCGTGTTACTAGAAAATATTGTACTATATGAGCCGTATCGGTAGTTGACCACTCCCACGGCACTTGACATCCTGGCACACCTGGCCTGTGAATTACCCGGAGTCATCGACATTGTCCAATAGTCACTTTTGATATATGATATAGTGTGAAATGCCTTGCCTCGTCTATTTAAAATTACTAAAATGAAAATGTGAATTGTGTTATGATTTGAAACTGTGTGTTTCACTGCTTGAATTTTGAAATTGTGAAATCTGTGCAGTAAAATGTGAAGATACTACTTGTTGATTTCTATTTTCTAACTGAAAATTTACATTATATTTTACGAGAAACTTATTTATGGCATAAGTATATAGGTAGTGTATTTATCCACCTGCCACATGTTTTTTTTTACTGAACATATTGAGCTCACCCCCTTACTTTTCTCCATAGAGTCCCCCTATAGATGGGATCGCTTCCGTTAGTAAGGCATTCCGCACAATTATGATTTTTACAGAGCATATTTCTGCATCGAAGGTATACCTAGGTTTAAACAATTCCTTTGTATCTAAAATTTTTATAAGTACAGTAATGTAGATGAGATGTGCTTGGGGGAATGTGAACATGACTATTTGTAGAAAAAAATTTAATTGAGGCTGTTAGATCTCACTGTTTAATATATATCGACTTGTAGCCCAACCGAAATGTCAATAAATTCGGATCATTACAGAAGTGGTATCAAAGCAAAGTTGGCTTGATACGAGTCGATATTAAAACTGAGAGAAAATTTGAAAAATCCACATCCCCAGCATTACTGTACATTGTTTAGATATAAACAGGGTATATCTAGTTGTGTTTTATTGAAAATTGTGTCAGTGAATGAAGGGAAACTGATAAATATGGCTGATTAGTATTATAGCCATATTGACAGATAGAAATGAACCATTCCCCGAGGTCGTAGAGATAGGCCGAAGAGGTTTTGTGAACCCTCGTTTGAGTGTACACCTTATAGTTTAACTGAAAATTTTGGAGTTCGCTTCGTAAAATTTGAGCTGGACATGAAAATAATGATGATATTGTCGGGTCAAGTGATAGTGGCCCTGTGATAATGATAATGATTGAGTTGTGACTGAGAGAAAGAATGAGACAATTTCAGAAAATAGTACACTAATACATACTGGAGTCAAGAATCTAATTGTAATGGAAAACTGAAAAAAATTGGAAAACTTGCATGGATTCTTAGAGTATGACTGTGAACTTAATAGACTGGGGGCACTTTTAGAAGTTTAAGCCTCCATTTTTCAATAAGGTTAAGAATTGTGCATTATAGCCATGAAGGGAAATTGATAAATATGGCTGATTAGTATTATAGCCATATTGACAGATGGAAATGAACCGTTCCCCGAGGTCGTAGAGATAGGCCGGAGAGGTTTTGTGAATCCTCGTTTGAATGTACACCTTATAGTTTAACTGAAAATTTTGGAGTTCGCTTCATAAAATTTGAGCTGGACATGGAAATAATAATGATATTGTCGGGTCAAGTGATAGTGGCTCTGTGATAATGATAATGATTGAGTTGTGACTGAGAGAAAGAATGAGACAATTTCAGAAAATAGTACACTAATACATACTGGAGTCAAGAATCTAATTGTAATGGAAAACTGAAAAAAAAATAAATTGGAAAACTTGCATGGATTCTTAGAGTATGACTGTGAACTTAATAGACTGGGGGCAGTTTTAGAAGTTTAAGCCTCCATTTTTCAATAAGGTTAAGAATTCAGTGATTCGGAGGATTGGATGAATGAGATAGAAAAGCTTGATGATTTTAAAAGTAACTCTACCGAGAAAGTTGCTTTTGTAACTTTTGTGTTAAAGAATTAGAGAAGCTACACGAATTTTCAGAGTGCACTACTATAAAGAAAGTAGCCCTTGAAACATCAGTATAGAAATAGAAAGTCAAACTCGGAGGAAAGTTCGTCGATTTAATCCGAGAGTCGACATAAAAAAATTACATGAGATATATTTCTGAAGGCCCTTAGATGGCGGCACATTCCGAATGAAATAAAGTGGCAATTATGGATGAAATGATTGAAATCGGACATAAGGTAACAAGTCTGAGAATGAATATGAAACTAAATTTATGGTTTTTGGAAGAAGTATAATCCGGATAAGTAGAGATGTGAAACGGAGGAAGTCCAGCAAACTTGTAGGAAGTACAAAGATTCTCAATCGAGCTAAATTAGCTCTATTGGATGTTATTTTGAGGAAGCAGTGTGCAAGGCGCAACTGTGATGATATGAAATGTATATTTCGAGGTTACTAAGAAAAAGAAAAGGTAAAGAGAGTGACAGAAAAGTGATGTACTAAGGAAGCAGTGAGGGTGATAGAGTAAAGTCACTGTAACTGAAAAGATGAAATTATAGAACTAAAAGTATAAGTAAAGGTCACACTATTTACATGATTGATAAAGTTAGGGTCTGTTCGGAGTAAAGAGACACCCCTATAGACATAGAATGTTTCGACACACATTCGGATGATCTATCAGAATTACCACTAAATTGGAAGATGAAGTTTGAAATTGATTTGGTAGTGGTATCAAACTAATTAATTAGACCACTGTAATGAATAGCTCTGATTGAATTAGAAATGCTGAGAAAGCAATTACAAGGACTATATGAAGAGGGGATTATTAGACCGAGTGATTTACTCTAGAGTGTACTGACGTTAATTTTTATGGAGATCCGAAGTCTTCTGGGTCACGTTGTAATAATAATAGATGTCAGTTGGATTCCCCAAAACAAAGGTTATACAAACTAGTGAAAAAGACCCAAAACTATTAATAAGATTCAGAGTTTTGGGATATAATAAGACTTTGGAATATGAAATACGTTTTGAATCTAAGGATTGGAATTTGTATATGTTAATAATTGGATGTGAGACTTGATTCGAACAAGAAAAGGGGTTTTGTTAAAATTGATAAATGAAATGAGACAAGCGTTAAAGTGTGATAAATTCTGAATGCAAGTCATATTGAAATAAGAGGTATATACAAGGTAAGAATATCTCAGATATGTGAAGTGATTCAGATCAAGTGATATGAGCTGAAAATGGATTGTGTCGAAGGATAAATGTGAAATTGCGATAAGTTTTGGTATCTTACTTCTTATTGAGATTGAACCTTAAACCCTTATATCCATAACCAGTTTATGTGGTCAAGTCTGATGGCTAATAAAGGTATTTCAAAATACCTCCTCGCCTGAGAGACTTAACAGCGTCTAGAAGTACCTATAACCCATAAATTGAAATTGACAGTCGTCATATACATGTTCGAAGTTGGGATATCATTACTTGTGCGGTGAAGAATTATGAAATTTTACTGATCATGAAGGTTTAAGTATTAAATTTTATAAAAGCTGTCAAATAAAAGAAAAAAAAGGAATGACTCGAGTTAGTGCTATGAGCGGAAGTGATTTTGGAATGGCGTTATGTATATTAGTCAGGGACATGAGTTATTGAATTACTGGCAGACCTCGACTTGAATGTGGTCCTTCCCTGACATTGACATTCGTTACATGGTGGCTAATGTGAGAGTTAAAACTGGGCTTGATTGGTCGAATCGAACAGGCACAACGAAATGATAAAAACTGCATTGATGTGATTGGTCAAACCCAGATGGGTGCTGTAACTAGCTTGAGTATTGGTACTGATAATTTATTGATATCTAAAAACAGAATTGTGTACCAAATGATCTATAGTTAAAAGAATTGATGTCGCCAAAGACTCATTTACAGGGATATATCCCACATTCGAAAAATAATAGGATTTATCAAATCTCCTCAAAATATATTGGTAATCGGAGACAATAAGAGATATAATTGAAATTGTGACTAAACGCCTCATATGTCAGCAGCCTAAAGATAGAGTATAACAAGAATTGGAAAGAAAGGAAAACTGAGTCCCCGATATATTGGATCTTTCGAGATCTTAGACCAAGTGAAAAACTAGGCTTATAGATTGGCGTTACCGCTAGAATTACCAAGTATTCACGATATCTTCCACGTATCAATGTAACGCAAGTATCACCCAGATCCGATACATGTGGTTAGGTGTGAAGCTTCAAAATTGAAAAAGGATATTACATATGTCGAGAAATCGATTCGAATACTGGACAGGAAAGAGAAGGTATTGCGGTCTAAGACAATTCCTTTGGTCAAGCTTCTGTGGCAATACCATATATTAGGTTTAGGGTTTTTCCCTAAGGTGGGGAGAATGTAAAACCCACAAAAATTGTTCTGGCAATGGATTCTAAGCATTAGCAATTGGGATTAAATTATACGAAATTATGAATAATTAATTTAGGCTATATATTTAATATGAAATAATAATAATTTAACATGAGAATATTCCTCCGTACTAAATAAGCACAAATGCTAGACTAAATTTATTGTGTTTATTATAATTAAAATTTATACAGTACATATATGTGTATATATATATATAAAATGTATGATATATCTTAGGTATACATGTGAAATTAGTAAAAGGGAAATGTTAAATACACACACACACTAGAGTATCATTGAAAATACATACATATATATATATATATATATATATATATATATATATATATTTATATATAAAACATTTAGTTACTTGGCCAAGAGCCATTAAGCAGTACATATACATATATGTATATTTATAAGGGATGCATTGAAGATGAATGAGTGGCTAGTCAGTGGGGAAGGAGGACAACAACAATCAAAATATATACATATATATAATAATATACTTAAACGGTAGCCAAAGAAGTTACATGCAAAAGCCTAGTTTGGCTTCCGGTGAAGCCAAAATCGAGACAAAAACCTGTCAATTGTAGGAAAGAAACTGCAATAGAAGAAAAGGGAAGTGACATGGTGATACAAGATGGTTGTCGGTGGAGAAAGGAAAAGAGAAAATATGAAGATGATGGTCTGAAGTTGGTAGCCTGGTAATGAAAAGAAATGTGAAGAGCAGTGGGGTGATGTCCCATCTACCTAATTTTAGTACATAAATATATATGATCATACATGAAATAAGGCTGGAGTTGGTAGCCAAAGTGATAGCTAAGGCAGAAGAAAGAAACAGAGAAACAGGTAATGAAAACAGGCTGAAGTGTAGGGGGGGATTGAAGTCAGAAGAAATGTACATGATAAATCCATGCCGAGGCAATGCACGTCTGCAATACGGTTTTGGTATATCGCAGCAAAGTGAAGAAGGAAATGGAGTTTGTAGCTCCTTGGGAATGCACATGCAAATTATATATATATATATATATATATATATATATATATATATATATATATATATATATATATATATAAGTTGGTACAGAAATCAGAAATGGCAGCAAAGGCGTAAGGAAAAGAAGGAAAGCTGAATACCAGAAAACCAGAAAAACGAGAAGAGGGGGCTAGCAGACCGAAACAAAATAGAGAAAGTCGAAGCAGTAATGACAGAAAACAAACTAGAAAGGGGACTGAATAGAGGTCTCTCTGCCTCTAAAATACAAAGCTGAAGCGATACCGGGCTCGGGTTTTCCAAAACCATCTCCGTTGTTGAAAGTTCTTGGTGAGGAAAACACAATGAAGAGCACTGCCTCAAACTTTTCTCACTTGCAGTCGCTATCGGGGCAGAAGACAAATGAGAGAACGTGCTTGGCAGAAACAGTAGGAAGAGTGTGATAAAACTGCAACGAAAAAATATAAGGAAAATGAGAGAGAGGTACGGCTATACAAGGTGGCTGGAAAGTGCACGGTGAAAGCTTGGTGAAGAGACTTGGCCATGGAAGAATTGTGGGGAAGGAAATCAAGAAGTGAATAGGATACAGAAAAGAGGAAAACCAGAGCTGGAAAATCAGAGGAAACCGAGACAAGCAGGAGACGTATAGCAAGTGGCTTGAAGGGCGTTGAAAACCGAGATGCGTTGATGGTTGTGAACAAATAAGAGTTGCCGTGAACAAGTTGGTGGAGCGGGGAGAGGCCAGGTCTGAATATAGGAGTCAGAGAAAGAGAAGCTGGGAGACGGAAGTGAGTTGAAGCAGTAGATGAAAACAGGGTAGGATAGTTGGACACCAAGTGAAGCAGAGGAGAATGGAGGGGCCAGACGTGGCCGCCGGAGAGGGAGTGCACAAGTGGACCACCTGCACCGGACAAAGACGTTAAGAAAGGAAGGAGAGGCAGCACCGTAGAAGGGAGAAGACGATGAATAGTATCAATGAAGAAGGAATCCAAAAAAATGATGAATAGTGAAAGAAAGAATTGGCGCGAAAGGCCCATTCAAAAAAAAAGGTAATAAATATATATCTATTAGAATAGGAGAAAAATTTAAGAAAAAGAAGATAAGTCTACTAAGAATTTGGAAAGTCGGGAAAAAGGAGGTTTCGATGGAAATAACTCGAGTGGACTGGATCCATTGACTCGTTACGTTGAGACAATCGAGGACTACAGACAGTCATCGAGATAAGGAAAATTTCGTGTGCTGCTAGAGATAAATTGAACGTATTTTTCTGATGTTTTGTAGATATAAATTTAGGTCGTATTTCTACTATAGAAAAATATTCGTGAATTGTTAAAAATATCTACGTATATTTTCTGGGTATTTGAGACTGCGAACTTTAAGACAAATTTTTAGTCGCCATAATTATAGAAAACCTTAGGCCGATTTTACGCTTTGAAATTTATGGAAGAGTTTTAAAATTTCGTAAAAACAACCTGATTTTCACTATAGTATAATCGAGCCTATTTAAATAAATATTTGAGTAGTTTTAAAATTATTTGTGAAAAATCTAAAAATTACGAAATTATACTGAAAAATCGTATTTTGTGAAAAAGGGCAAGATCAGCCCCTTTTACTCTATTTTATGAACTAAAACGAGACTAAAGTATTTGAGATTAAAACCGTACCAGTCAGAGGTGCATTCCTGTGTGATCTTGCACTATTTGCTTACACATGATTTAAAGCATTTTGATGTTAAAATCGTACCTGTCAGACGTGTATTGCTGTGTGACCTTACACTACCTACTTACATGTGATTTGAGGAAAATATGCGACAATGAAATTATATGCAATTATGAATAGTGAATTATTGTAAGACCCGAGTTTAGTTAAAATACGAAATGAGTGTGTTCATGAAAGAAAGGATTTAATGAAATTTTCGAACACGTTGAAGGACAAAATGGTCAAAAGATCGAAATTCGGTATTAATTGGGACAAGAAAATTTAATTAAAAATAACGGATTTGAAAATCTTGATCAATAACGAAGAAATAATTAAATTTCAGATTAAATTGATCAAGATATGAAATTATTGAAATTAACAGAAATTTTCACATCGGAAAATAATCCTGAAAAAATTGAAAAATATATCGAAAAGTTGAAATAATATCGAGAAAATTATTTATTCATTAAATGAATTAAATAATAAATTTTCTTAGATATTTTGGCAAAATAATAATATAATAATGATTAAAATAATAAAAAAATAAATAATAAATAAAAATAAATTAAATAAAAAAAGGAAAAGAAAAAAAAGCTAAAAAATCGAATCGGGAAGAAACCCGAAAAATGAAAAATGGAAGGAAGCCCCGAGGAAGCCCAGCCCGTCGGCCTCACCACCTTACACCACCGGAAAGCCAACCAGGCGAGCCAACCGAGCTCGTCGGCACCGACAGCTGAGGAGAATGGCGACGAACGGCGGCGAACGACGAAAGGAAACAGAGAAAAACGAAACCGCGAGGGAGAAAAAGGAAATGGCGGCCACCGGCGTCGATCTGGCCAACCCCGCCTCCAGCCGAACATCCCCGAGGCAAAGACGAGCAGATTGGTGGTGGCCATGGCCGTCGAAACTGACGGACGGCGTCGAAAACGACGAAAACAAGGAGAACCACCGACGTCGAAGAGGAGAAAGGCCGAACCGGCCTCATTGCCACCTATCCAAGCGTGGATACCGCCAGATCCGTGCATCGGACAGCCAGACGGACCTGTCGGAGGTGGAATCCGTTGAAGAACCGACTGGAGAGGCCCTGAACTGGTCAAACCGGACTGAACCGACGTAACAGGACCGGTCTGAACCGGGTTGAGCCAGACCGAACCTGTTCAGCCAAGAAAGGGAGGAAAAAAGGAGAAAAAGAGAAAAAGGAAAAAGGGAAAGAATTTTTGGGGATACTGGACTTCGGGTAAGTCAATACGAGGTCAAAAGTGACCGATTTGATTTTCGAGAAATTTATTTAAATTATATTTATTCCAAAATTAACCTGAAATTAAATATAAAATTGTGCAGTTCGACGATAGATCGTGTACATAAGCCCGAACAAGAGCCGATTAAGCTCTGATTTTTGTACCCCACATCATATTGGATAAGTATATTTTAATTACGATAATATTAGTCCTTTAATATAGAGTTTCGATTAATTTACTGAATTTAAGGATTAATTCTGTATAAAAAGGAATATTATTCGGAATTGTAAAGTAATTACCGTAAATAGTATATGGGCTATCCAATGAGTTTGAAACGAAGCCCAATAATTATTGGTAAGTTAAATGAGCCCAGTAAACCCGAAGAAGGGATTTAATAAGTAGAAACGAGCTGAAAATGGGGCGAGGCCCATTAAGGTGCGATTGGGCCCATAAGAGTAAATTGACCCAATTAGTTAAATCGACCATAGTAAACACGATAATTATATTTATTGGGTTAAATTAACATGGTAAATAATTATCTGCAGATCCTGAGTACATATTGGGAGCTAAACGGATCAGGTGATCGGTAGAATTGGAAAAGCCAGACTGTACAGAGAATCGAAGTAAGAGAATTTTGTAGGTGCATAGAGATTTCTGTACGTATTTTGAGGGGATTTACATGGCTTAGAATTTCTTAAAGTATCTAGAAACGAAACAATAATTTTTGCGAAAAATCGGGGCATGGGTGAATAAAGAAAAAGACGATATTACCCTTGGGAGTAAAATTTATAAAAAGGGTAGTAAGACAAATAAATTGCATGATTATCATGTTTTAATGTTTTATATGAATGTATTGTTTTGATTTAAGCAAATATGCACATAGGTTGGCTGTTGATTTCATGAATTATACGAAAGGGTACCAGTTTGTACCGGTTACGATTTTAAAAGATGTTTTATCAAGATTGAGCCACCTATCATATTTATACTAGTAAAAAGAGTGCTAGAGTCTTACTCTTACTAAATTTTACTGATTTATTACTCATAAAAAGTCATACTGGAGCATTGCTCGTACGAGAATTTTGTGTGTGTAAAAAAATCGTGCTGGAGCTTCGCTCGCACGAGCTTTTAGATATCATGATATGCATAGCGTCGTGCCGGAGCTTCGCTCGTACTAGACATGAGTTGACTTGCATATAGTCCTGTGGAAGCCTCTTGTAGACTATGTGTTGCAGAGAGTTGATATGCTCCCACGTATACTTTGAGACATGGGTTGGTTATCGACATTGTATTGGGGTGGATAAGATCTACGGTAGGCACCCTTAGACTATGATATGGGTCCACGGAGTACGTTGTACTGTGTATGTCACACGGAGTACGCTGTACCGTGCAGTTATGATAACTCGATGATGTTACTTGATATTCTGGCGGGTAGGATTTGACCCCACCTCCCGTTACAGTTGTGATGCCCCGCACATCGGGATCCGTGTAGCCTGGGATCATAGGGACATAATATGGCCATAGTCCTCAATTTTTCATACAGTAACCTACATGCCTCACATGATATCATACGGTCTGAATATGTCACGACCCAAACTACCCAAAAATCAGAGTTAATTTTTCGCGTTTTGTTTATTTACTTAAATTCTTACCTGTCCTCGAATCGTGACCACACTCCACTAATAATTGGGCTGTGCGTCAATGCTAGTCCCACCATTCAATTACCACCTAACTTATTTCTTCTCCAGTCATTTATAATTGTTTACATTAATTATACATCCCCTAAAGTTACTTACAAACATGTTACTGTGCTATGCTTATGTAGATACAATATGTACAAGTGTATATACCTTATGTCGATGGGCAGCAGCGGATATCCAGAATGCAGTACTGAGTCGCCTCAACTTCAACTGGAGATTATCTGTGGGAGAAAATGAAAGGGGTGAGCACATCAAGCTCAGTAAGGCAATCCTACGAACACGTAGGTAACCATACTACCTACATGAACGTGGTGCCATGTATAAACCACCCTTTCTCCACACATTTTAAAACAAATTATATGAGTTATGATGTTATGTAAATCAAGTTTGCACGGAAAATTCAACATGCAATTATATTCAAAATCATATCTTTCTCGTTTAAAATTTCACAGTAAAGTCAGGACTCGACCCCTCCTTCGGGTGATCCTGACTCACACAAAATCATGAAAATTCGTTTACATCACATATGGGTTTAAAAGCATGGAAATAACCATCATGCACATTTAGTTTAAAAACCCAGTTTGATTTCATCAAAATCGTCGACATGCGAGACGAGGCAATATCTGTATAACGGCAATAACCAGGACTGGCCATATGTGTCCTCGTGAGTCCCTCTAGCTTCACGGATCCCAGTGTGCGAGGTCTCACCCTGATCGAAAACCGCCCGAGAGGTGGGTCAATCCAACCCGTCAGTCTTATCCGATCTCACGCATCCGAAGATGCCGTATCCGAAGATACCCCGTATCACAAAGATACCATATTCGAAGATACCCCGTATCACAAAGATACCGTATCCGAAGATACCCCACGGTACATCGTACTCCATGCTACTTACACGGTACATCGTACTCCATGGACCCATATCACTCTAGGTACTCCCGCCCAAATGGCCTGCTTCCCACAAAGAGGTTTTGTTTCTCAATACTCATGCCACGTCTCAAAACGCGCGTGCGAGCCTATTTAATCGGTGACACACAGTTTACCCGATGCTCCAAGCACGGCTCATCGCATGTTCTCATAAAAATCAGTGCGAACGATGCTCAGCACTCTCATCAAATCAAGTAAAACTAGCAGAGCCCGCTTTACATCCCCACAAGGCCGCCAACCTCATCCCTCACTCTCACCCTACTTAAGAGGTCTTTTGAGCCTGTTGGGCCTTTTGGCTGACTCCAAGGGCAGACAACGCTACTCCACAAATCCAGTAAAACTAGTGCGAGCTAGGCTCTAGCACTCTATATATAAATCACCTGAAAATCTTATAAAATCTGGTGCGAGTTAAACTCCAGCACCCTGTCACGAAAATCATGTAAAATCTGGTGCGAGTTAGACTCTAGCACCGTGTCACGAAACAAGCATGTGAAATCTGGTGCGAGTTATACTCTAGCACCTATGCATGTAAAACTCTAGTGTGAGCTCTCGCTCAAGCACTAATGCATGCATCACACAAATCAAACATCGTGCAAGCTGAGCTCTAGCACGTCACATGTAAATAAAAACACGTAGGCGGCTTGGTTATCTC
This sequence comes from Firmiana major, assembly GCA_033439115.1. Lineage (NCBI taxonomy): Eukaryota > Viridiplantae > Streptophyta > Magnoliopsida > Malvales > Malvaceae > Firmiana > Firmiana major. The sequence continues at coordinate 87,326,862 of CM065896.1, read as the reverse complement.
CAAATAGTTTTCACAGAAGTTACATCGTTTAAGGTATGCAATGCTATGCATTTTTCTTTAAAAGTGAGCCAGCCTACTCATGCATGTGTTAAAATACCTCCAGAACGAGCAGGAACCTCTTGTCCTTGCTCCTCCCAATTTTTTCTAAATTTGTAAGTTCTACCCTTAGCAAGGGTATTTTAGTAATTTACCCATTCGGGGCACTAAAATTATTAATTGACCTCTAGACCCTTCAGGTACTTTTTTAAAGACTGCAGATGAACTTAAAATTGGGTAAAGTTACCTCTAGCAGTCCGCAGAATTCTCTTACCTTATTTTCCTGTCGAGTCTGACCTTTTCTTTTCCACTGTTGTTTCATCATGCAGTCCGATCTGCTCCCAAATCAAATGCCCGAACTGCGTATCAATATTCCTCAGGTCAGATATTATACAATTTAATTGTATTTCCTATTTTCTGGGCTTAATTTAAATCATTAGGCCCATTTACCCCTATTGGGCCCGATTGCACCTTAAATGGGCCTTAATCGGCCTTAAGCCCGTTTTTCACTTAATTTTCACTTTATCGAGGCCTATTGGGCTCACTAATAATTTATTGGGTCTCGTTCTAGCTCTCGAATTACTAAATTTATTATTTACGACAATTTATCTAATTTTCCAGAATTTAATTCAATTTATGCGGAATTTAAATTCGAAACACGCATAACGATGTAAATTATCGTAAATAATGGTCACTTACCCGAGATTCCATGCTAATACGTAAATCGAGGCTATCTCAAGCTCTCGGTGGATGCCAATCGTCGAGCTACATAATTTCATAATTTTTCGGGTAAATTTCCAGTCGAAAATTAATAAAATAAAATATTCCAAAATTTAAATCGGTCAATTTGACCGCTTATCGACTTACCCGAAGCTCGATTGCATTGCTGAAATTTTTTCCAATTTTTTCTCTTTTTCTTTTTCCCTTTTTCTTCCTTTTTTCCTCTCTTTTTGGCTGAACCTGTTCAGTCCAGTTCGGATCGGTTCAGACCGCCGATTCAGCTCGGTCCGGTTCGGTTCAGTTTGGTCGGTTCAGTCCGGTTCGGTCAGTTCAGTCCCCATTTGGTCATTCCGACGCCGTCCAGCCGGTTCCCGGTGCCTCACCACCACCGTTCGACGCGTCTGCACCTGGGCATCCAAGATCGGGCCTCGGCTGGAGTCGAAACGCAGCCATCGCCGGCGAATCTTTCCTTCTCCCCTGCGGCTGTTACCTCTCGATCCGACGGATTTCGACGATTTCGTCGGTCAATACCAGTCTCAAAAGGATCGGCTTCTCCTCCCGATCACACCGGTACCCGCCGTTCGAGCCCAGCTGCCGTGGATCGTCGGAACCAACTCCGTTTTCCCCGCGGGCATCTCTTCCTCCGTTCGGCGATCTCCGGCCTCCTTGGCGCGCGTCGTCGGTGGCAGCAAGATCACCTGGTGTCGCTCTACGTTTTTCGACCTTCGCCTGGGCTCAACGGTCGCCGGTGGCTCGTCGGACTCCCTCGGTTCGGCTGCTTCGTCTGTTTTCCGTTTCTGCTTCTCTCTCTCCCCGACAATTCTGATTTTTTTTTTCAGATTTATTTATTATTTATCTTTTATTATTTTAATCATTCAAATACCTTAAAAATACCCAAATATCCCTTAAAATTATTATTTTATTCCAAATTAATTAATTTAATTTTATTTAATTTATTTATTATATTTTAACCCTTTTTCGGGTATAATTTCTCCGTATTTTCGAGATATTGTCCCGAATGACTTTTCGGTATATTTTTCGATTATTTTCGGGATTATTTTTCTGAACTAAAAATCCCGATTAATTCCCATAAATTCATATCTTGATCAATTTAACCCGAAATAAATTTATTTCACCTTTATTGACCAAGATTTCTCAATCCATTATTTTTAATTAAATTTCCTTATCGAATTTATACCGATTTTTGGTCTTTTGACCGTTTTACCCTTACACGTGTTCGGGATTAATTTAACCCGACTTCCCTTCACGAATACTCATTCATTTCGTATTTTAATTAAATTCGGGTCTTACAACTCTCCCCCACTTAAAGAATTTGGTCCTCCAAATTAGAACCAATTCATAAGAGTCCATAAACTACTCCGGGTACATCAATCGTATCATACTTCTTTAATTCTTATGTGACCTTCTCCGGAGTGTATTACTACCAAAGGACTTTAATTAGGGAGATCATCTTAAACCTCAATACTTTCTCTTTCCTGTTTAATGCCTGAATCAACTTATCAATATACTTATATTTTCATTAAACTGAACTGCTAGATCTCATATCCTATCACCTATGCTGGATCTAGATAATATTTTTGAAGTATCAAAAGCTGAGACACATTGTGGGTGCCTGTTAATTCAGGTGATAACACCAACCTACAGGTCTTATCTCCCACTTGTCCAATCTCTCAAAAGATTCAATCCAGCGAATCTCAATTTACCTTCTTCCAAAAGTTCGCTATGTCCTTATTCTCTTAGGACAAGAAACATTTCAACCATACTAATTCACCAAGGGTGAATTCAAATACTTGTCTACCTGCTCTGAGGTGTTCTTAATCTCTCACTCTTAACTAAAACATCCTCAGAGACTTATTATCCATAGTCGAAAATAATTCTATCTGTCACCCACTTTTTCTTATCCAATTTGGGGAACAACCCCTATAGCCATACACTGCCTCATATCTTGTTATCCCGATACTCAAGTGACAACTGTCACTATTGGCTAATTCGATTAGAAATCAACTGATTATTCCAGGAGCTTATAAAATCAATGGCACATGCTTTCATCGGATCCTCTAGAACTTGTATAGTCCTCTCTGACTGACCATCTGTCTGAGGACGAAAAGCTATACTAATACTCAGTCGGGTTCCCATAGCTTCCTGAAAAATATTCCCTGAAGTAGAAAGTGAAGCGGGAATCCCTATATAATACAATGCTCACTGGAACGCTACATAATGTTCCACAATCTTCCTTATACATAAATCCTCATATACACTGAGTATTTGGGGATTTCATAACCAAAAGGTGGGTAGACTTAGTCACTCTATCGACTATAATCTAGATAGCTTCGTAATTCACCTGGGTTCTCTGTAACCCATCACGACATTCATGGAGACTTGCTCTCATTTCCGTGCCGTGTCGATTAGGTAGGTGCTGCAATAACTCTGCAGACTTTTAATACTCTACCTTATTCTGTTGACATACTAGGCACTTTTTCACAATCTCTATCATGTCTCTTTTAACATCTGACCACCAATACCCTTTTTGAGATTTTAATATATTCTTATTACTTTCCGTATGCACTGTATATCCGAAGAGTGAGCTTCTGACAATATCATTGTCCCATCAACTGTGGCCCTGGAGAGCACTTATACTGTCTCTGAACCTCTCTGTAAGTCATTATCATACTCTGTGAACTCTATCACTGTACCCTTCTGAATCTGACCCAAACCATCGATATCCTGCCGATCATCACGTTAAGCCTGTCAAATCCGGGCACTCTCATCCGGTTTTAGTCTCAGGCTAGCTGTCACACAATCACTGTCATCATCAGAAGGGGTCACATCAATACTGAGGCTCACAGCTGCTCTAGCAGCTCACGCTCCCTGACCATCATATGGGATACCATCCCGAGGTTCTTTCTACTTAAGGCATCAGTCATCACATTAGCCTTTCCTGGGTGGTAAAAATTTTCACAAATCAAAACCTCTCAGAAGCTCTAACCCACTATGTATTCTCATATTCGCCTCTTTCTGTGAAAACAGATACTCGGGCTTTATGATTAGTGCATATCCACAATTCCTCATCGTGTACATAATAGTACCATATCCTCAATACAAGTACTGCCGCTGCCAACTTTAAATCATGGGTCAGATAGTTTATTTTATGATTCAAGGAGTTGTCTGACTCCATAATTGACTATCTTCCCATTATACATCAATACACAGCTCCTTCATTATTTTGAGGTATCCATACTCACTGAGAACCTCTTGAGCTGTTGGGTGTGGTGAAATTAATCACGGTGGTCAGTTCATACTTCATTATACCGAAATTCATGTCACATCTATCATCTTATTTATCATCTCATTTAAAGATCACGTTCTCTTAGTTAAATGTGTCAACCAAGTAGACCATATTGAGAACTCGCAACAACCCATTTGTAAAAGCCATTTTCCAATTGTTGCTTATAATTTTGCCCTGGGCTTTAACTACACCCAACATATCATCGATAGTGATGATTACAAATCGGTCCAATCCTTGACTTATTTACACATAAGCGTATAAGATCCTTCAAAATCGCTTACGTTTTCAGGTACTAACCTGCGTCATTTCCTTTTCTTATCTTAACGGCTCTTATTAATTTTTTACTATGATAACCTTTATGATTTGTCGAATTTTAACATTCTTATCGTCTTAGTAAAGGTATCCTAATGCTAAAGGTATTTATTACGACGATCGATTTCACGTTATAGGTTATATATATATACTTTTAGACGCTGTCAAGTCTTCAGGCGGGGAGGTATTTTGAAATACCTTTATTAACTTTCAGACTTAACCACATATACTTTATATACCAGTCCATGTGGTCGCAACTTCTATTCGCTACTAATTGCTTTAATCCTATTGACTTCATATCGTAAAGATGTTCTTACCTAGCATACGCCTCTTACTCCAATACATCTTGTATTCAGAATTAAGCATATCTCATCTTAAAGATTATCTCCTTAGTGTATCTATTATGACAAAACTCTTTCACTATTCATTCCATGAGTACAATCCTTTACTCCTTTAATTTCAACTGTTGCACCCCTTTTTATCACTTGTCAACACTTACAGTATACTTTTCAGTGATTTTTTCACCCCTGTTTTCAACTTAAAATCTCCATATCCATATTCCGTTAATTAATCCTCCTCTATTGGGGTATTCATTTATCAGTACTGTACCCAATGATGTAGGCATTCATGCCTTTTACTCACTTATGTGCGAATGAAGGCGGTATGAATAAATGTGTGGCACCAGGATCAATGAACATATCTACTTCATTATTCATAACAAGTGTGGTATCTTACACCACATCCATGAAACATCAATAGTGTCCTGGTCCAAGACATCCTCTTGCCTTCGTCCAACAGCCTACTTT